>OX461812.1:6890329-7490329 GCA_949802685.1 Dicyrtomina minuta | reverse complement strand
CATGTAAATAGAACATTTTACACTTTTCAAAAACATGTAAATAAAACATTTTCCACTTTTCAAAAACATGGAAATAGGACATTTTACACTTTTCAAAAACATGGAAATAGGACATTTTACACTTTTCAAAAACATGGAAATAGAACATTTTCCACTTTTCAAAAACATGGAAATAGGACATTTTACACTTTTCAAAAACATGGAAATAGGACATTTTACACTTTTCAAAAACATGGAAATAGAACATTTTCCACTTTTCAAAAACATGGAAATAGAACATTTTCCACTTTTCAAAAACATGGAAATAGGACATTTTACACTTTTCAAAAACATGGAAATAGAACATTTTCCACTTTTCAAAAACATGTAAATAGAACATTTTACACTTTTCGAAAACATGTAAATAAAACATATTACACTTTTCAAAAACTTTTACTTAACATTTTACGCATGTTTCTAATTTTGTTTTTATGTCATAGCTCATTTTGATTGTAGCCTAAATTGGGTATGGGCCATTTGGCTCTTCACAGACGATATATAACATAACTAGCCCTGTAATTTAATCAAGGAAACAAATTGTTTTTTTGAATAATGGATATTTATATGTAAATTCGGCGCATAACCTATATTACAGAGGACTACAGTTCATATATCGTACTTGAAAGTATGAACGACTGAAAATAACATAAAACCGAGGCCCGGACATAATAATGAAAGTATCACAAAAAGGTGAGCTTATAGACACTGTAGCCGACGCTCCACATATTATTGCTGCACATAATAGTCTTCCTAATGATGACAAACGGTGATCCGTGCTCTGTTCCTTTGAGAGGGCTGAGAGTCTATTATTTGTCCCCATTGTAAATCTCTCTGTCTCCCACTCACCACCCCATTGTCGTCAATTCCCCTTCTATTTCCCACTCTATTCATATCCTCAATTGTAACATCTCATTCTCCTCTCCATTCTGCTCACACGACCATTTGTACACGCTACACACATATGTAATAACATACGTAAGCCCAGCCAGGTACTCCAAATATTCTCCAATGACAATAAATTATTAGTACTCACTCCATTCCCCAACGCCAATGTCCAAGGCACGCATGACACATTATTTTACATTTTAATTAGTCACCATTCATTTGTGATATTTTTCTACATTCTATAGCATGGCAGTACCACGGTCCCTTTCTACATTTGATAATTTTTGCAGAGCACACGTGGAAATATCTGTAGGTAGAGACTCGTGAGGAGGTTCCGGTTTCAAGGTTTCTTTGGATTTTGGATGTGGAACTGCCAAGATAGTTGACACGAATTGAGATGTAAGAAGGTTCCTTTCGCACTCGTACATATGCATAGGCTCTGACTAGGTAGAAGTAGAAATAATATAAAACGTAAGTATAGCATATCGTGTGTGAAGAGCCAAAATGACCCATATCCATTTGTAGCTAAAAACAATATCCACTATCTACAAAAATATTGAAACATGTCTTGAGAGCATTTAAATACAACATTTTGCACATTTTGCAATTTTCAAAACTATGTAACTACAGCATTTTACACTTTGAAAAAACATGTAAATCGAACATTTTACAGTTTTTTAAAATGTGTAAATAGCATATTTTACGCTTTCAAAAAATATTGAATTAGAACATTTTGCCCCTTTTCAAAATCATGTAAATAGGACATTTTACATTGTTGAAAACCATGTAAATGGAACATTTGACACTTTTCAAAAACTCTTAATTAGTATTTTCCGCATGTTTCTCATTTGTTTTTGTTTTTATGACATAGCTCATTTTGATTCTAGTTTAAATTGGATATGGGTCATTTTGGTTCTTCACAGAGGATGTCTTAATTTCTTAATGTAGAGATGAGGATGAGACTGGGACGGGGACTGGGAAGAAAAGGGCCCCACGGTTTACAACTTTCTTCGAGAAGTTCGAGAGGCCTGAGTTCCCTTTGATCAGTTACTTGCATTGTTTGTGCTTCGTCTTCTTCTTCTTCTTCTCACTGAGAGACTCCTCTCTCCTCTTCGGCTTCGGCTTCGGCGGCTCTTCAACTCAATGATATTTACATGGGAGCCGAAACGTGGTCAGCAGGAGGTCCTGAGTCGCTTCGTTGGAGGTGTTTGCCCCTTAGCACTCTCAGACAATTCCAATTCCAGCCGTGCATACACCCTTCCGCTTCCCTATATACCCCTCCAACATAGTAGACGCATAAATATCATATCTGTAACACACACAAAAATGCATTAAGTACATAGGTAGGTAGGTAGCTCTATTCCACATACAAGATATTATAGGAACCTGAGACACATTTACAGAACCACTATTTATTAAGTACCTACTAACTATCCACATCAACTATTTGTCTCCCTATAAGGCGTAGTATGGACAGGAGATTGGGAATTTAAATTCGAATTCGACTTATTGAAATCATCTTCATTATCATAACATAACATAGACATAACAACATGGGAATCAGAGACGCTCATCTCTCCATCTCCACCTCCATGCAAGTAGGTACATGGTAGTGGATACACGTCCTAATGTCCTACAGTCGCAGGTGTATCAATGCTGTATACATGTGCTATAGGTGCCTAGGTGCATATTACAAATTTGCATGAGGGCTTCAAAAAAAAATCTTGCATGATTTTTTTCTTCTGGTTATCAACAAACAAATCTACAATCTAAACACATATCTGAATACATGTCTATAATATTGATACACGTAGGTACTATTTCGTAGTTTGGTTGAGGCGAAAGCGAAATGACGAATAGTCATAAATATTAATAATCTATCTATGTAGTATAGGGATACATATCGTCTGGTCTGTGAAGAACAAAAATGACCCATATCCATTTGAAGCTAAAAACAATGTCTACTATCTACAAAAATATTCAAATATGTCTTGAAATCATTTAAATACGACAGTTGGCACTTTTCAAAACATGTAAATAGAACAGTTTGCACCTTTTCACAAACATGAAATTAGAACATTTTACACTTTTCAAAAACATGTAAATAGAACATTTTGCACCTTTTTAAAAACATGGAATTGGAACATTTTGCGTCTTTTAAAAAACATGTAAATAGAACAGTTTGTACTTTTCAAAAACATGAAAATAGAATATTTTACACTTTTCAAAAACATGTAAATAGAACAGTTTGCACATTTAAAAAACATAAAATTAGAACATTTTGCACTTTTCAAAAACATGTAGATAGAACATTTTACACTTTTCATTAATTAACATCTTACGCATGTTTCTCACTTTGTTTTTATGACATAGTTCATTTTGATTGTAGCTTAAATTGGATATGGGTCATTTTGGTTCTTCACAGAAGATATAGGAAATAGTAAATAAGGGCAATGAGGCAATAGTATAGTATAGGTAGGTATAGGGATGTAACTCTAGACTGATGTGTAGAATGTAGTGTACTAATAAACAATGGAATAGATATCCGTAATATTATATTAGTCATTATCATTGGTGTGGTTGTGGAAGAGTATAAATAATTATATCTACTGCCCTCCCTCCTGTCCACTACTACAGCACCGTCAGTTACAACGCTACACATGCACACAGTATAATTATTACTTATAATAATATCTATGTACCTATGAGTAAATGTCGAATGTAGGTACATTGCAGAGCCGTGTCCCTATACTGATAGCCTATAGGTAGAGATTATTTAGATACACGTTGGTTGGTCAGGATGTCTTGAGTCTGTGAGAGCGGGATGAAAGTTGATGAAGATGAGCGATAGTAATTGATTTTACAGAATCATTCTTCTCCCGTCGCTCCAAACTTCATTCATCTATTAAAACTCGTCGAGAGTTGAAAGTGAACTGATCAAAACAATTTTGGCCTGTCATTTCTTTTAATAACCTCCCAAATCGACTAAATTGATTTTTATTTATTGAGCAGAGTTACACTTACATCATCATTTTCGGGAACACTCCACCACAGAGCTTTTCTTCATCACCACCACACCAACAACAACAACAGGAACAACAAAAAAAGAACCAACATTTTCTTGGATGACTTGTACTGTTGTAGAATTTGACAGTGTTCTTGTACGGGTTCGGATCTGTAATGAAAATATACATATCGTATGTGAAGAACTAACATGACCCATATACAATTTAAGCTACAATCAAAATGAGCTATGTTAGAAAAACAAAATGAGACACATGCGTAAAATGTTAATTAACGAGTTTTTGAAAAAGTGTCAAATGTTCTATTTATCGTATATCCTATAATAATGCGCGGGTCTGTAATACTACGCGGGTCTGAGAGGCCTCCATTTGAATAGTACGCGGGTCAATTTAACACGATATTAAACGGCAGTACGCGGGTCTGTAATACTACGCGGGTCTGTAATAGTACGCGGGTCTGAGAGGTCTAAATTTGGATAGTACGCGGGGCGTACTATTATAGGATATACGGTACATGTTTTGGAAAAGGGGCAAAATGTTCTATTTTCACCTTTTGGAAAAGAGTAAAATGTTCCATTTACATGTTTTTTGAAATGTTCAAAATGTTCTAATTTCATGTTTTTAAAAAGGTGCAAAATGTTCTAATTCCATGTTTTTAAAAAGGTTAAAAATGTTCTAATTCCATGTGCTTGAAAAGGTGCAAAATGTTTTATTTGCATGTTTTTTGAAATGTTCAAAATTTTCTAATTTCATGTTTTTAAAAAGGTGCAAAATGTTCTAATTCCATGTTTTTAAAAAGGTGCAAAAATTTCGAAATTCATATGTTTGAAAAGTGCTCAATGTTCTATTTAAATGCTTTCAAGACATATTTGAATATTTTTGTAGATAGTTGATATTGCTTTTAGCTAAAAATAGATATGGGTCATTTTGGTTCTTCACATACGATACTTGAAGTAAAAGGTACAGAGGCTATGAGGTTCATTACTATTTAATACGACACTATCAGCATTCGTTTTTTGTTTCATATTTTGGACTACGTGCTATGGTCACTACTGTGGTCGTGGATACAAATTCTGAGAGGGCAGTAAAAAAAAGTAGGTATATGGATTTCTAGATAATTTTGTTCCAAAAATGATAATCAAGAGAGACAAATCGGAGATGTATCAGAGGGCATTAAATGTGGAGTACGGTGGTACTGCATACAGGTGAGAATGGGACTGTAGACATAATGTAGTCGAGCAGGTCGAAAAATCCAGGAAAAAGTCAAAGGAGAGTGCAGCTGTCGACGTGCAGTCTACTCAGTCAACTCATTAGCCCCTTTCTTCCCAGCTGAGGTAATATACTGATTCAGAAGCGAGGATATAGAAATTCAGAGAGTTAGCAACAGAATACGTAAAAAAAAACCAAAGTTTTAAGTCAAAGTCTCGATCCTGATCCCACACATAGGCTTCCTTCATTGGAAATAAGGATTAAAAAAATTTCCTACTCGAATCCGAATCTTACCTGTCTATGTAGCATACTTACATATGACCACTACAGTAGATAGAGCGTGTCCACAATTTACAAGAGACAACAGCGTGCCCTGAGTTTATTTAAAATTCCATTGAAAATGCATGTGGAGTCTATAATTACCTGATTAAAACTGTCACTTGACCACATATAACCAGAGCCCTGCTGACCCACAAAGTTGACGTGACCAAAATCAGGCGTACACAGAGCTCTTTCATTTTTTGTTTGTCTTGTTGTAATAATACCGTTTTGGCCCTTGTTCATGATAAGCTCTCTCACACTATGGATTCTTGGGTTGGATTAGATTTACTTCTGGAACTCGGATTTGTATGATCAGAATTGAAGCAACTGTCCAAATTTCCAGACTGCATGGCACGTAGAAAATTGACTAACTAAGTAAGCTCCATGGCTCGCACCTGTGTAATTTAAACAACGAAAAATATTTCAAATAATTAAAATGCAGAAACCCTGTTCCTATAAGTCTAAAAGTAAGTAGTACGCCTTCTTCTGCATAGATAGGTAGGTACTTAACTTATACGTTTCACAACGTCAGACGTAGGGAAATTTCCATATTCCATATTATGTTTTCCTAGCTACAAATAATGTGATTATTTTTTACGCCGTTTATAATAATGGTAAAAATATCCATGACACAAAATAAAAAGGTATCACAAGTCGCACAGAAGGAGAAGGGTAGACATTCCGCCACCATGGGAAATTGATAGCCCTGTGTCTTGAGAGCATTTAAATAGAACATTGAGCACACATGGAAATAGTACATTTTGCACCTTTTAATAGCATGGAATTAGAACATTTTGCACATTTCAAAAACATGGAATTAGAACATTTTGCACCTTTTCAAAAACATGGAATTAGAACATTTTGCACCTTTTAAAAAACACGGAATTAGAACATTTTGCACCTTTCAAAAACATGGAATTAGAACATTTTGCACCTTTTAAAAACATGGAATTAGAACATTTTGCAACTTTTAAAAAACATGGAATTAGAACATTTTGCACCTTTCAAAAACATGGAATTAGAACATTTTGCACCTTTCCAAAAACATGGAATTAGAACATTTTGCACCTTTTCAAAAACATGGAATTAGAACAATTTGCACTATTTCAAAAGCATGTAAATAGAACATTTTACGTTTTTCAAAAACTCCTAATTAATATACGCATGTTTCTAGTTTTGTTTTTATGACACAACTCATTTTGATTGTAGCTTAAATTGGATATGGGTCATTTTGGTTCTTCACAGACGATATATTAGATTTTGAATTCAAAGTTTAAAAATTTGGAAAAAAAAATGGGAAAGACGCTCATACTTTTGTTTCTTCTGGTTGGTTGTTTTGAAAACCCATCTTTTAGAAGGTGTCTACATGTTTCCGTTTGGGTGACTCTCTCCGCACTCTGCGGTGTCTTGTGTACTAATGATCATATAATTCTTGTACTGATTACCTCAAATGAATAGCTTTCTTCTCAAAATCTGCTTCATACTGCGTTAAAGAATGTACACAAACGTATACATGCTCCATTACAAAAAAAATGACTTATTATTGTTGGATTTTGTTGACGTTCTCTCTCTGTGCTGTCGTCGGCGAGTCGTCGGGAGGTTCTTCATGTCCACACGTGTCTATTTCCTCTTTTGCTCCCCTCTTTTCGTTTTGTTCTCTGGATTTTTTTTTGTACTATATAACACAATTTAAAATATAGAACCCATAATTCCGACTCGGATTCCGATAATTTTGTTTATTTGATTGTTGTGCGAGCACCTGCGTGTTCTGTCCCTGTGGCGCACTTGCTTAGACATAGTTACTGGATGGATAGCATTTGGCATATAATATGATTTGCTTGAACTTGACTTTTAGGAAAGACAATAAGAAGACAGATATATAATATGTTCGTTGGTTCGTGTGTTGCGGCGTGAGGGCTTTTACTATTGAAGGTCCATTGTTCATATCACCAGTGCCACACTGCGTGTCCATTATTGTTCACCAGGTGTAAAATTCCTCTGTGTTAAATTTTTGAAATAAAGTAATTTTTTTTTAACATAGGAATGAGAGAATATCAAATCCTTGTGACAATAATGTTTTGTTTGCCAATGTGTCAAAATATTTAATACTCGCGAGACACTCATTTACCATTTCCGTCCATCATTTTTAAAACCACTGTACTCATACCGATGCGTGGATATCGATATCGATATCGATATCCATACCGATACAGGTGACAATGACATGTATATATTCATGCTTTTTTTTAAAAATATTTATTACTTACATTACAATGTCCGTAGCAACGCACTCGCCCACTATTAGTAGTACTAATGAAGGTTTATACAACCTAACGCATTCATTCAAGCTTTTAATTTTTAGACTTCTTCCGAATTTTCCAGTCCGATGCCGATGCCGATGCCGATGCCGATGCCGACGATGCGATGCTCCAAAAAATTCTAGAATAATTTGTGATTTTTCACACCTCGCCTCGTTTCCTTGGAAAAACACTAAAAAGAAAAAGCATAATATGAACGTTTAATTTTTTGCTTAAAAGAAATATAAAACTTGAACAACATTATTATTGAGATATTAGTACATTTTTGACTGTGGGACACAGTAAAAAGGACGCATGAGTAACGCCAAGACCAGTCCAGCAGTAGTTTAGTATTTATGTATTTATTACCCAGTCATAAATAATAAAATGAGGGCCCAAGTCTACAAATTACTAAAATAATACGTAGGTACTTTGAAAATAGCCGGCGATGAACTTCCAAGTGTATTTTAGTACACAGTTTTGTCCTATGCCTCAGTGCCTTTACACTTTGACACTATACTATAGAGAACGAGTAGGACTACACACGACCCAAGTCAAAACCGGGCTCTGTCTGTCATAGATATAACATCATAAGCGAATCCGTATGAGTAAATTCGGTCTGAATTTTAATATTTTGAGTAGTTCAAAGTGAGTCAAGGGCACCAGCAGCAGAAGGGAGGAGGAATTACGCTAAAAGCAAAAGTACTGATAAAGATCTTGTGTATAGCTCTAATTACGCATAAATAGCACAAATAATTTTAGGATGTTTTGGTACTTGGGACCCTTGGAGAAAAGTAGATAGAATTCTTTGCACCTTCGTCATTCACTTGGTGACTTGGTACATGAACCAAATAGAAGATAAGCCTCCATACTGCATAAGTAAGCTCTACGCGGTGCTATAGGGAGCATAGCTTGAGTCATCTCAAGTCCTGTAAATTGTACACTAAATGTTGTAAGTTGTGTTATTGTATGTAATATAAATTGGAAGGGTGAGAAAAGGTAGCACGAGAGTACATTAAAATATTAAATAGAAATATTAACGCATTTTTATACATATGTACAGAGAAGAGGCATGGAATGGACTTCTCTGGCGGCATTGGCGGCAAAACATTTTTCAGAAGACGTAATTATTATTATTATTATAGGTTTTGTCGTTTTGTGTGTGTGTGTGTGTGTGAGTCCTATTTACACATTTACACACTCCTATACAGATACAGTTCATAATAATTATATGTCTCACCATGAAATGGATCCCCTTCAATATCCATTATAGTAGAGATGTTTTCATTTGCGGGAGGAGGAAAAGCATTTGTGGCTGGTCTGGTTTTGGTGCCTGGTCTACTGCGTCTGGTACTGGTACTGGTACTGGTACTGGTGCAGCCTTCCTTATTGTTCCTGGCTCTTTTCGTGGCGTGGGGGGTATTGTTTTGTATTTTGGAGGTTCTCTATGATGTGGTCCAAGTAGATGGATATACAGAGCAAAAGGGAAACGATTGAATTTTAACTTGAACTATTATCGTCACCGTTAGCACCTACGTGAGAATTGACAAGCTTTACTCGCTCTGCCTTTTGTCCCAGGTCACATCTCCATTTCATTCCCCATCATCCAAAATCCAAATCCAAATCCAACCAACAAAGCCATCAACCATCAACAGTAGAGTCAGCTCTACACATGACCACTATTCTTCAAAGTCCGATCCTCCAGGGATTCAGCAGCAGCCCGCAACTAAAAGTCACAACCAAAAATCATCATGAAGCTCATACTTAAGTCAGGATATCGTCGGTGAAGAACCAAAATGACCCATATCCATTTGTAGCTAAAAACAATATCCACTAGCTATCTACAAAAATATTGAAACGTGTCTTGAAAGCATTTAAATAACATATGTTTTTAAATTTTTCAAAATATGTAAATACAACATTTTGCACCTTTTCAAAAACATCGAATTAGATCATTTTGTACCTTTTCAAAAACATGGAATTAGAACATTTTGCACCTTTTCAAAAACATGGAATTAGAACATTTTGCACCTTTTCAAAAGAATGGAATTAGAACATTTTGCACCTTTTCAAAAACATGGAATTAGAACATTTTGCACCTTTTCAAAAACATGGAATTAGAACATTTTGCACCTTTTCAAAAGAATGGAATTAGAACATTTTGCACCTTTTCAAAAGAATGGAATTAGAACATTTTGCATCTTTTCAAAAGAATGGAATTAGAACATTTTGCACCTTTTCAAAAACATGGAATTAGAACATTTTGCAACTTTTCAAAAACATGGAATTAGAACATTTTGCACCTTTTCAAAAACATGGAATTAGAACATTTTGCACCTTTTCAAAAGAATGGAATTAGAACAATTTGCACCTTTTCAAAAGCATGTTAAATAGAATATTTTACTCTTCAAAAACTTGTAATTAACATTGTACGCATGTTTCTCATTTTGTTTTGATGACATAGCTCATTTTGATTGTAGCTTAAATTGGATATGGGTCATTTTGGTTCTTCACAGACGACATCCGTAATCCATGAACATAGGAAATGGAATTGAAAATCAGATTCTAAAATCCAAGGGTTTGATTTTGATAGTCTAAAGCAAAGGCAATATGGCTCTAATTTAACTCTCAAGACTTCTTGTCCTTTTATATACTATTGCTATTGCTATTGGCCGTTGACGGTTGACGGTCAATATCTGTACTTACTTACTGCACTGTCAACTGTGTGACGATCTCGGAGTCACAGAAACTTGTGAATTTTGTCCTTAAACCAAACCAAAAAAGAGAATAATGCGCTCACAACTTTTCTTCGTTCGTTGTTCTTAGAACGTTTTGGTGGACGGGAAGGAAATATCATACAATAAAATAATACAGAGACAAAATAAATGTAGACCTACCTGACTAGTGAGCTGCCTTCCCGTAATTGCACGAGTACGACTATGAACCTACAAACAATATTATTAAGCACACGGTAATATATGACTCTGTGAAATGTGTCCCATGTCCGTCCTGATTGAAATTGAAACCCACCTGTATAATTCCCTTTTAACACTTTGGCTCAAATTCCAAATATTTTAAAACATAACTTCCACTTCCATGCCGATGTTGGATGTCGGTTGTCGTTGTCGACGTCGATTTGCTGGTCACTGTTGGATGTTTTAACCTGCCATTTTACACATTATTTTGGCGATTCATAAAATCATAAAAATCAGGATTATTTGATGACGTCATTTGTGAACGATACCAATATTTGGAATAGTTAAGAAAAGCAAAGTTTATTAATCTCTATTAGCCTCTTAAATTACTAAAAGTTTTCATTTGATTTAATCAGTTTAAATTTTCCAGTTTCCAGTTGGTTTGAACTGCGCGCGCAAATTTCCAGTTGAAAAAAAACAAGGATGGAACTTGGGATAATTGTGGTTGTGAAAGAAATGGATCAGACCACCGACCACCGCAAATTTAATGTAAATTAAAATGTATATATAGTAATTTTTTAATAAATTATTTACTAAATGCCTAAATGCTCCATGTCCATGTTACTAAATTACGAAACAAGATTTCGCCGCCGTTTCTTCTGATTCAGTGTGTTGACTCTGTAAAAGAAAATAAAGTGAACGTTTAATAACACGCTCGTTTCGTCTCCATCCCCCTCGTAGCGTAGCTTCTTCGTTGTTGAAACAATAATTATAACAATCAGGAGGATGAGATGCATCTATATTATAGACATCGTCAAGAGTGAGGAGATATAGAGTAATTATCTTCCCAATCATCATCATCATCAACATCATCCTATGCACTACTCACAAAACTATATGTGAGCCTTTTAGTTTAGCTGTATATAGCATATAGGATACATACGTGTAATTTTGTACAAGTTGCATGGACGTTAATTATAATCATTACACGCTCAACGTTGTAACCATCATTAGTAGCATTTAGCATTTAAAAATACATGATTACAATGAGTATAATAATCAGGGCCAGATAATACGGCCAGCGCAGGCAGCCCGCCCGCGCCGCTGACTGAATTTTCTCAAAACATGTAAATGAAACTTTTTTGGAGTTTTCAAAAATATGTAAATAGAATATATGGAGACATTTCAAAAACATGGAAATAAAATATTTAACACATTTCAAAAACATGTAACGTAAATAGAACATTTTACAATTTTTTAAAAACATGTAAATAGAACATTTTACACTTTTCAAAAACATGTAACGTAAAAAGAACATTTTACAATTTTTTAAAAACATGTAAATAGAACATTTTACACTTTTCAAAAACATGTAAATACAACATTTTGCACTTTTCTCAAAACATGTAAATACAACATTTTGCACTTTTCTCAAAACATGTAAATAGAAAATTTCGCACTTTTCAAAAACATGTAAATAGTACATTTCACATTTTTTTCAAAAGCATGAAAAATAAAACATTTTGCACTTTTCTCAAAACATGTAAATAGAAAATTTCGCACTTTTCAAAAACATGTAAATAGTACATTTCACATTTTTTTCAAAAGCATGAAAAATAAAACATTTTGCACTTTTCTCAAAACGTGTAAATAGAACATTGAGTACTTTTAAGAATCAATTAAATCGAACATTTTGCACTGTTGTAAAACATGCAAATAGAACATTTTTCTTTAGCAAAGAAAACCATCTTAAAAATCCAAATGGTGGTTTTTGAATAGAAAAAAATTGCTCCCTAAAACCAATTCCTTCGTCCGGCCCTGATAATAATATTTCTTTGTGCGAGGCCCGCGTCAAGGAGGTCAAAAGTCTCTATATCTTGGATCTGCTGGATCTGTACTCGTGTACAAACTGGGTACATCTCTTTTGCGGATTCTACACACACCTTCATCCTCCGCTCCTGTCCACTGGAAATATGTCTAGCCGCTGTATCCATGTAATAATTATTACACAATGAAATATATCAACTAGGAGAATATCACTGTACATACTGTGGACTGTGTGTGTGCAGACAGAATTGTATTAGACCAAATAATTTGAGGGCGAAAACGGAGGAGAAAAAAAACCATGATAATAATGGAACAATTTTAGTAGATTGTACTTAAAATTAAAGAACATCTCTGATTGAGTTTTTAACTTTTTCTCTATGCAGCAGCTTCAAAAAGTACCCCTGGGAAAAACGGGGAAAAAAATAGGAAAAAGAAACCAAATTAATATGTACTACGTTGAAAGTCTACCCTAATAACTTAAGTAAGACGTCGTATCTGTGTCTGTATGTATGATAACTTGCGTGATTTTCCCCTATAGCGCTATAGCTATACCCCGGCACCGGCACCGGCACCGGCACCGGTGATGATCCCAATCATAATGGTAAATAATAATATGGGACTCTCTACTACATAGTCAGATCTCCACGCAACAATCTTCTCATAAATATCTTGGCAGAGGTTAAACGTTTCTCATTTTCTATACAATTCTCTGATACACTCCGTATAATTACATTCTATACGAGCAGGCCCAGAGAGATCAGGAGGCAGATCCGCATCCTATATGTACGTCATGTGTTAGGACGGGTACATATTTACATGTGTCTTAGTGCTACCATCGTACCATAGCCCCAGCCTCCAGCATTGCCCTATATCCAAGGAACAAATAAGTATAGGAAATCTCGATGAAATTATATAGCCCTATATACTGTATGATTTACCACAAGTTTTGGACGGGTCTGTGAAGAACCAAAATGACCCATTTCCAATTTAAACTAGAATCAAATCGAGCTATGTCACAAAAACAAAATGAGAAACATGCGTTGTATTTTAATTAGGAGGTTTTGAAAAACGTAAAATGTTCTGTTTCTATGTGTTTGAAAAGGTACAAAATGTTCTAATTTCATGTTTTTTAAATGTGCAAACTGTTCTATTTACATGCTTTTGAAAAGTAAAATGTTCTATTTTCATGTTTTTGAAAAGTGTAAATTGTTCTAATTCCATGTTTTTGAAATGTGCAAACTGTTCTATTTACATGCTTTTGAAATGTAAAATGTTCTAATTCCATGTTTTTTAAAAGTGCAAAATGTTCTATTTACATGTTTTTGAACAGTGCAAAATGTCCTAATTACATGTTTTTGAACAGTTTGAAAAATGTTCTAATTCCATGTTTTTGAACAGTGCAAAATGTCCTAATTACATGTTTTTGAACAGTTTGAAAAATGTTCTAATTCCATGTTTTCGAAAAGGTGCAAAATGTTCTAATTCCATGTTTTCGAAAAGGTTCAAAATGTTCTAATTCCATGTTTTCGAAAAGGTGCAAAATGCTCTATTTAAGTAAATGCTTTCAAGACATATATGGATATTTGTGTAGACAGTGGATATTGTTTTTAGCCACAACTGGATATGGGTCATTTTTGTTCTTGAGAGACGCTATGTGGGATGTTGCTAGTGCGGGAGCGGATGGAGATAGAATGTTTTGCTCGTAATTGGAAGTGGGCTGTGGATGTGTGTGGAGTTGGAGTGTGGAATCTCGGTGGTGGTGTGGCTGTTGGTGGTGGCAGGAGAAGATTGAACAATTAGAGTGAGAAAAGGACGGTCGTCGGTGCGGGAAGAAAGGAAATGAGTTGGTCTCAAGTGTGGAGGGGCTGATTGGAAGACAGATCCAAGGAACGCCCATGAAGAATAAATTAGAGGAAAATTATAAGGTTCAGTTCCTTCGCCCCGCAACACCGGCATCCACCGTCTCTCATCTTCCTCAAATTTACCTCCCCAGTCTTCACAACTACAGATGAGGCCGCCGCCACCACCGCTGCCGCCGAGATGAAGCCGCTCCTCGGTGACATCATTTATGGGCGACCCCTAGGTGCTTCTTCTTTCATAAGGAAACTGCACAATTGGAAATGGCACATTTTGATTTTGTAGCTGAAATTTAATGCATTGGGAATTTTTGGGTGGAAATGATTTTTGAGTGAGATTACGTAATAATATTGTGAGGCAGAGTCGAGTGCATATAGCACATTCTGCATTTGTTATACTTAACAGACACACTGCCCAAAAACCGCTTATTTACGCACTGCATATCGCTACAACTACAATGCAATGTAATTCTGAGGACATCCGTTTCACACATTTCAGCAGAAATTAATCTCGGTCTGAATCAACAATGTCAACGGTAAATATCGTGAGTGAAGACTCAAAATGAGCCATCTACATTTTTTTTTACTAAAACGAAACTTTACTATCTGCACAATAATAAAATGTCTTGATACTCAAAAAACATGTACATAGAACCTATTGCACTTTTTAAAAACATGTAAATAGGCCATTTTACATCTTCTAAAAAAATGTAAATAGATCATATTTTGAGCTTTTTCAAAAACACTTAAACAGAATATTTAACAATTTTGAAAACATTGTAAATAGAATATATTGCACTTTGAAAAAAATGTAAATAGAACATTTTAGACTTTTCAAAAACACTTCAATACAAAATATTTTCCACTTTTGAAAGCCTTGTAAATAGAACATTTTTTGCCCTTTTCAAAAACAAGTAATTAACATTTCACAAGTGTTTTTTGACATAGCTCATTTTAATTCTAGCTTAATTAAATTGGAGATGGACCAGTTTGATTCTTCACTTAGGATGCTAAATATTGTGCGTATGAATGAATCATTCCTTCTGATTTCAGATTAATTACATTTTACATAATATGGTTCAATTTTAGTTATTTAATAAATAATTTGTGGGTAATTTATTTGTTTTCTCACGTAGCTATACGTAATAACAGACTTTAAAACATTGGAGTAGCATTGCCTTTCATTCGTTTCCTTCCAAATTCCTTCCATTTTTTCCACGCCAACAATTTATCTAATGAACTACGGGAATTCTTTTTACGTAAAAACGTTTTACATAAAAAAAACTTCTTTTTTTTGAATTTTTGGCCACGAAGGCGAATAAATACGAATTGGCATAACGAGTTGACATTTTTATAATGAAGTATCGCAGGGGCTAATTAACTAATGGCTGAGCAGTTACTTGATTGACTAATAATGAAGATATATGGGAAATATGGGACACGGGGAAGATTCGTAAAAGTACAAAGAAAGGGATCGTCCACAAATGGCGTCATGAGTAGACGTAGGCTCACTTCCCTACTCACGTCATCCCATGTTGAAGATTCCCATTTACACGCAATGACTATAAGCGGATGACAGGGGTGGGGGCGGGGGTTTATATTGTCTTAAAATTGAGAATTTTTTGATGACGTCATTTGTGGAGAATCCCAAACCTTTCTGATCTGTGATGTGATCTGCGATAAAAGATAAACTTGATCTTCCTATATGACTTTCTGAAGCGAGTGCGAGTACCAAAGTGTGCTGTGGATAATGTAATGCGCATTTTGGCTTTGGATATAGAGATGAAGGTGGGAAGTGGGAAGATGCGATATGAGATGAGATGAAGATAAAGATGAAGATGAGGTGGTTGAATGGTGTGGATTAAAGATGCGGCTCATCTTCTTTTCTTGTGAATGTTGAGTGCATTGAATTGCTCCCTAATGAAATTGAGCACATTGACTGTCAAGTCTTCAACACTGTAATTTGTGTAATGCCCACATCATGAGTATCACTTTCCGCTTTTTTCCACACTTTTTTCCTCAATTCCCAACCCTCGTTTACCAACACAAAGAAACACATCTCGTAAATATCAAACCACCGAATCCAAAGCCAAAACCAACTCTCCTCTGTGCAAATTGAATTATCTGAGAAAACATCTTTCCCTTCCCACAACAAAAGCTGCCATCTCAATTTTCAAAACAAATTCAGATAGCTAGTACGAAATGTTCTATTTACATAAGTTTTGAAAAGTGCAAAATGTTTTGTTTACCTGTTTGTGAAAAGTGCAAAATGGTTTATGTACATGCTTTTTGAAAGTGCAACATGTTCTATTTATGTGTTTCAAAAAGTTCAAAATGTTCTACTTAGGTACATAAGTTTTGAAAAGTGCAAAACATTTTATTTACATGTTTTTTGAAAGTTGCAAAAAGCTCTATTTATGTGTTTTCAAAAGTTAAAAATGTTCTATTTACATGTGTTTTGAAAAGTGCAAAAAGCTCCATTTACATGTGTTTTGAAAATTGCAAAATATTTTATTTACAAGTTTTTCCAAAGTGAAAAATGACCTATTTACATAATTTTGAAATGTACAAAATGTTTTCTATTCACATTATCCTTTAGAATCATGATATTTTTCTTTCTTTTTTTACACAGTGCACGCGCAGTTTAGTTTGAATTAAAATTGGAAATAGGTCATTTTGCTTCTTCACAGACGAAAATATGGTTCGACTGATATTTGTAGTGAAAAAGAGCGGTCACTCGTTGTTATTCGGTTATTAGAATTTAACATACGCACCGCTGGTTCTGATTTTTTTATACAAAGTTTAAACAATTATTGGATTTTACACAGAATAAAAGTTGTTCTGTATTCAGTGCGCTGGATCTAAATGTGACAGGGACACGTAGCACGTACGTCGGCCGTTGCCGTTGCCGGCCTGAAATTTGAAGCTTGTCAAAAACTTGTAAGTAACGTCCCTCTCCGTCGTCATTCTCTCCCCGCTAATGAATAGAAGAATGGAAAATGGTCAACTACTTGAGTACAAGCGGGGACAGGGACTGAGAGCGTGTGCCAAGGTGGAAAGGGCGAAGGGCGAACGAGTTTCGGTGACAAAAATGAAATATAATCAAATCATAAATGAAGCCGCGATGAGAGAAGAGCCATTGGAATACGACACCACAACCACCGCAGCGCCAGGGGAACCCCAACCACAGCCAAAGCCACACCGCCCAAAAAAACAACACCAACAACCTCCCTTCCCGTCAACGTAGTCACAACGCCTGTCTATCCTGTACTCCTAATCATAATCATATCGTCTCTGAAGAACCAAAATGACCCATATCCATTTTTAGCTAAAAACAATATCCACTATCTACAAAAATCTTGCGAGCATTTAAACAGAACATTTTGACCTTTTCAAAAATATGCAAATACAACATTTTACGATTTTACGCTTTTAAAAAATGCAAATAGAAAATTTTGCAACTTTTCAAAACCATGTAAATAGAACATTTTGAACATTTCAAAAGCATGCAAATGGAACATTTTACACTTTTCCAAAACATGTAAATAGAACATTTTACACTTGTCAAAAACATACAAATGGAACATTTTACACTTTTCCAAAACATGTAAATAGAACATTTTACACTTTTCAAAAACATGAAAATAGAACATTTTACGCTTTTCAAAAAACATGCAAATAGAACATTTTACATCTTTCAAAAGCTCTTAATTAACATTTGATGCATGTTTTTCAATTTTTTTTATGACATAGCTCGATTTGATTGTAGCTTAAATTGGATATGGGTCATTTTGGTTCTTCACACTTCACAGACGATATGCCTCATATACTCGCCAGAGTCATTGACAGAATATTAATCTATTTAAATTCCACGAAAAAAAAAGATGCTGGGCCGTCATCGCATCATGTCACTAAAATTAAAACGTATTTCTGTATTATTTAACATGCGATTTAACGTGAGTGTCATATTATGAAGGCACGACAAGCGACAGGGGAAAAAAATTTATAAAAATTAACCACAATTTTCAATTAGGTGGCTGGAGAGTTTAGTTGAATTCGACCAACTATACTATACTTGCTTACTGAGAGCGTCCACAAATGATGTCATGGCTAGGGTCAATAGGTTTAATTGGCTACGCATGACATCCCATGTTAAAGATGGTCACTTATGTAATGGTTAAACTCATGACAGGGGGTCGTGTAGAAATGTGAATATTTGGATGGCATCATTCATGGACGAGCCTTATGGTACTTATAAGCAAATATATTTGAAATAAGCACATTGCAAAATGTCATTTGTACATTTTTCATTAAACACAAAGGGCACGCAGTGGATTTAGTATGTAATATTGCCTACGACTACGCCGGCAAAACCTAGACGGATTTTTTCAAAAAAACAAAAATAACCGGCTTTTTCCCTATTTGAATGGAAATCATATTTTTGTATTTTTTTTCTTCTTGTTCTTGCTGTGCGTTGTAACCCGTCCAATAAATTGTAGTGTAAATACCAAAACCAAAAGTCCCCCCCCCCCAAAAAAAATGCTTGTCCACACGAAAATAAATGTCAAAATAAAATTAAAACTCAACGTATAGCACCTCCCCTGTGAGCGTGTCAACGTGTGATAGTCGGTCAAAAGTTTTTTAAAAATTGTAGAATTTGCTGTAACTTTGCTGTATAAATGATGGAAACCACAGGACGAATTTAAGTAATAATAAATCTTGCAGATTGTTTCAATTTTCAATCCCGATGAGTTTCATAGCAGCATGACGTTTGTGGCCTGGTTTATGCTAATCTAAGATTTTAATTAAACACTATGTAAATCTTATAGTAGTAATTAAGTCATAGGATGTAATTGCGTATGTACCTGTAGGGGTGGAAGGTGGGCATAGAGGTGAGTTTTACCCTGTCATTTCCATGTGCCCTCTGACTTATAATACAGTGAAAAGGCTATGGACAGAAGAGATTTTTAGCAGGATTGGCATTAATACTAGAATCGTTCTTTGAATGAATTTAAGTATATTATGTATATTTAGAGCGGACTGAAAAGTATATTGAGGGAAATTTTTAAAATTCCATGTTCATAATTTTATTTATATTGCCGTATTATTTCTAGTACGTAACTTTAGATTTTGATTTTGAACTCAAAACTCCGCTTTTGACACTTTTAAGAATATACAAAAAGATAGATGCAAAAATATATAGGCTGTTTACGTATTATTAATTGTGTCAAATATGCTATAATTAAAATGTTTTGAAAGTTGCAAAATAATCTATTTAAACACTTTTTAAAAGCGCAAAATATTTTTTTACACTTTTTTTAAAGTCCAAAATACGCTATTTACACATTTTTGAAAGTTCAAAATACGCTATTTACACACTTTTTAAAAGCGCAAAATTTTTTTTCCACCTTTTTAAAAGTCCAAAATACGCTATTTACACACTTTTTAAAAGCGCAAAATATCTTTTTTACACATTTTTAAAAGTGCAAAACCCGCTATTTACAGATTTTTGAAAGTACAAAATAAGCTATTTACACATTTTTTAAAAGCGCAAAATTTTTTTACACCTTAATAAAAGTTTAAAATACGCTATTTACACATTTTTGAAAGTGCTTGTTGCGCTTTTTACGCTTATTTATAGTGCAAACCACGCTATTTGAACGTTTTTTTAAAAGCGCAAAATATTTTTTGAGCCGTTTTAAAATTACAAAATTCGTTATTTGGACCTATTTTGAATGTGCAGAATGCACAAAGTGCAATATAGAAATTACTTTTTTTTGTTGTAGTAAAAATGCAAAAACTCCATTTTTTTTTCAAAATTTTGTGAAAAATGGAAACCTTATGTATTAAGGTTGAAAAAATAGGCTATATTTGTCTCTTAGGAAAGCATAGACATATGAATATTTGAGAAAGAAAATTTGAGTAAAAAATAGGATATTGGAAACATTTTACTTTCCCATGGACACACTTTAAATACACAAGAACCAAGAGAGACTCGACATTCTAAATAAAAATGAATAAAATTAAATAATCATATTGTGTAGGTAGGTGCATTGTGTGCTCTTGTATTTGTTTCTCGTTCTCGATTGTGAGAGGCCTGGCTGGACACGGCCATGGACCATGGAAGATCCACAACATTGAGACAATGCTGTGCGGCTGCGGCTGAGAAAAGTTGCTAATAGAGTCTTTTTGAATGCGTGGACTGCGTTGAGGAGGACGACCAAAAGTTATGAGAGTTTAATAGATGATGTTCATGTTAATAGGAGATTTCTAGAGATGAACAGAAAAGGACCACACACACACACACACACAGATGCTTCCTTGAGAATAACGCACTCCGTCCAATCCATGTGCGTCTTCCCCTTTGAGCCCAGTACTGATGCGCATACATAGGTACTTTACATACCGGGATGTGCAACCTATGCAGTAGATGGTAGATATTGGGAAATGTCTTATAGGGAAAAAGAAAGAGGCCCAGAGGCGTTTTGGACACAGTCCACACCAAATAGCGATGGGGATGTGGAGTAGTATATCGCAGTGTATAAGTAAAGTTTTAAAAGTATACAATTTTTCTGGCGATACTAAAGCGTTTCCTTTTGTCTACAAGTATTAAACTCCTTCATTTTGAAACCATTTCATTTTTCATGTTAAATTTTCGAAATGAATAATTAGTAAATTAAACTAAATTAATTATGTATATGTACGTAGTTAAAAAAAGTATTTTTAAAATGAATGCAAATTATAGTTTGAGAAACGATGTTACAAAAGTGCAAATTGCACTATTTACACGTTTTTGAAATGTGCAAAATGATCGATTTACACGTTTTTGAAATGTGCAAAATGATCTATTTACATAATTTTGAAAATTGCAAAATGACTTATTAACATGTTTTTAAAATGTGCAAAATGCGCTATTTACATTTTTTTTAAATTTGCAAAATGATCGATTTACATAATTTTGATCAAAATGCACTATTTACACGCTTTTGAAATGTGCGAAATGATAAATTCACACGTTTTCAAAATGTGCAAAATGACCTATTTACATATTTTTGAAATTGTAAAACTCAAAACTGTCTTCTTTAGAAAAGCGCAAAATGCATGACTTGTTGAAAGTTGTGTAGTAAAGAAATGTGAAATGTGGTTACTTTGCACGTTGGATGTGGATTAAATAAACGGGACAATGTGCTACGTGGGTATACACGGCTGCTGGACTCCTTGGACACCCCATACCTGGGAATGAAATAAATGAGAGAATGCGAGGGAAGATTAATAATATGTAGCGGTCTGGGCTGCCGTGACCCTGGAAAATATGCGCGAGTCCCTCCAAAAGTCCCTGTCTCTCCCTTTCTCCCCGTATTAATAACTCCATTCAAATCCAGGCCCCACATCCTGCCGCTCATTAATCTCCACACACATCCTCGTCACCTCCGATTCTCCCATTCCGCATCACGCTCCATTATTCTGTCCTCATGAGTAGTTCTTTTTGAGTGGACAAATTAATACATTCCCATGTGCAACATACACATGTGTTTTTTCTCATCATGATATTAATAAGCAATCTGCAATTTGTGGGGTGGTCGTCAAAGAGGTGTAATGTAGGTGAAATCATTTATGGACCATCCCTATAATGAGTATTGTTTTAAATTTCCCTCCAAATCTTAAAATATAAAATTTCGACCGGTAACACGGAAACCTATAGACAGAGGCCATAAAAAAGAAGCACAGTTTGTGCAGATCTGTACAAAATAAAATCTAATGCTATAAGCTCAATGAGTTACGATTGTCTGTCTCTGTAATCTGCCCAAATTCAAACGCGATCCTTTGAATTCCTATAAGCTTATCCTTAATAGTTAGTTTACTTTTTTACAATAATGTTACTTTAAGTTTCATTACATAAGCGAGCGGGGAGACGTAAGTGTGCCTTTTTAGTTCAAATAAAAAAACGATTTTTTAAAAAAGTCTCTAAACTTGGGAGCAGGGCCGGAAAATACGGCCAGCGAAGGCAGCCTGCTGCTTTTTTCAAAAAAAAATGTAGATGGAATATTTTGCACTTTTCAAAAATATGGAAATAAAACTTTTTGCACATTTCAAAAACATGCAAATAAAATTTTTTGCACATTTCAAAAACGTGCAAATAAAACTTTTTGCACATTTCAAAAACATGCAAATAAAACTTTTTGCACATTTCAAAAACATGCAAATAAAACTTTTTGCACATTTCAAAAACATGCAAATAAAACTTTTTGCACATTTCAAAAACATGCAAATAAAACTTTTTGCACATTTCAAAAACATGCAAATAAAACTTTTTGCACATTTCAAAAACGTGCAAATAAAACTTTTTGCACATTTCAAAAACATGCAAATAAAACTTTTTGCACATTTCAAAAACATGCAAATAAAACTTTTTGCACATTTCAAAAACATGCAAATTAAACTTTTTGCACATTTCAAAAACATGTAAATAAAACATTGAACACTTTCTGAATCGAGTAAAAAAACATTTTGCCGTTTTTTAAAACATGTGAATAGAATATTTTGCACGTTTCGGAATCAAGTAAATCAAACATTTTTCACTTTTCTAAAACATGTAAATACAAAATTTTGCTTAACCAAAGAGAACCATCAATAAAATAAATCAAATTGGTTGTTTTAGTATGGAAACAAATTGCTGCCAAAAACCAATTCCTTCGTCCGGCCCTGCTTACGAGACCGAGGACGCGATGAGATCTTCCTGAATAATTCCACTCAAAACTATAACACGTGCTCCGGCTCCGGCTCCGGAGAGTGAAAGTTGTGGAGCTCAAAGATGTGCAAGGGATCGTCCATAAATGATGTCATGGGGAAGGTCAGTAGGTCTAGTCGGGTATTGATGGCATTCTGTGTTAGTTAAAGATATCCATGTACGCAATGGTTAAGCTGGGGCTTAGAAATGGGGAAATAGTTTGATGACGTAATTTATGGACGACCCCTAAATGCGACACAAAAGAGATTTAATAATCTTTCATTCATCTCACACTCTCTCAAAGTTGCTGGTTGTAAATCTGGATGTGAAGTCTTGTGAGGACGCGGGATGGGAAGACGTCTCAAGAATAAATGCATAATTATTATTACAATTTACATTACACCATACAGCACATTACTCAGGTACGAGTCGGAGAGGAGGAGACTAATCTCTTTGGGTCTTAATGCAAATTTACCTCCTCTCGCCCATACACATGATTACATTGAGATCCAGAAAATCCAGACGAGCCCTGTGGAAAGACTCAGAGGAAATGAGATGCTGTAATTAAATAAATCCGACACTGAAAATTAGAGCAAAGATTAAAGTGTTGTACTTACATTTGTAAACGTGGAGGAGATTGGGATGAATGTCATCCGTGTAAAAGTATTTTAGATAATTACACATTATGTCCGGACAACGTGTAATTACCATTACCATTGCATTAGGCACATGCTCCATTGAAAGAGATGAGAGACGGACACTGGCACCGGACAGACTACGTCAGCCGCGGATCCAGATATTTCTGGAAATGATGATGATGAGCCGCCATCTTGAAAAATGCCCCGTCCTATCTCCAAACTCCAACATATTAGCAAATTTCCTTCTGTGGGGCCCGTAACCGCCCCTCACCACCCCCACTCTGAACCCGCCGCTGTACTGTACGTTACGAACTTACAATGTAAAAAAGTTGAAATGGGTGTTCAAGAAAAAGAAGAGCAATCACAGATGATTTTTAAAAAATTAATATTTTCAATAATTAATTCACTTTTACCAATACACAGAATAGAATTATTTTTAGTCTTTTTTTGGCAAAGTGCAACATATAATTAGGCTATTTGCAGTTTTTTGAAATTGCAAAACAGGCTATTTAAAGGTTTTTGAAAGTGCAAAATAGGCTATTTAAAGGTTTTTGAAAGTGTAAAATAGGCTATTTACAGGGGTTTGAAAGTTTAAAAAAGGCTATTTACAGGGGTTTGAAAGTTTAAAAAAGGCTATTTACAGGGGTTTGAAAGTTTAAAAAAGGCTATTTACAGGGGTTTGAAAGTTTAAAAAAGGCTATTTACAGGGGTTTGAAAGTTTAAAAAAGGCTATTTACAGGGGTTTGAAAGTTTAAAAAAGGTTATTTACAGGGGTTTGAAAGTTTAAAAAAGGCTATTTACAGGGGTTTGAAAGTTTAAAAAAGGCTATTTAGACCTTGATTTCACTAGAAAAGTTAACCATTGTTAGCCTTAAGAAACACGCTTTCAGAGTTAACCATTGTTAAATCTCAAAGCGAGTTTCTTAAGGCTAACAATGGTTAACTTTTCTAGTGAAATCAAGGTCTTACAGGGGTTTGAAAGTTTAAAAAAGGCTATTTACAGGGGTTTGAAAGTTTAAAAAAGGCTATTTGCCCGGTGTTTTAAAAGTGCAAAATAGGATATTTAAAGGTTTTTGAAAGTGTACAATAGGCTATTTATAGGTATTTGAAAGTGCAAAAAAGGCTATTTGCAGTGTTTCAAAGGTGTAAAATAGGCTTATTACAGTATTTAGAAAGTGTCAACTACGCCGTTTACGTCGTTTAAAAATTGCAAAATGGATTATCTGCAGGGTTTTGAAAGTGCAAAATAAGCTATTTGGACCTTTTTGAATGTACAAAATGCACTATTTACACATATTTAAAAGCTCAGAATGATGTGTAAGAGATTTCCAGGGTGCAACCATACAGTTTTTAATACACTTCCCTGTGCTGCCACATCCTTGCTATGCTGGCTCCACAAGTGTAACTCTCCCTTGTCGCTACAGCAACAATAACAGCAACGGCAACGACAAAAATATTTCATCTCTGAGGATAGAGCCACAAGAAGTATCACGTCTACAACTCCATATCGTATGTGAAGAACCGAAATGACCCATATCCAATTTAAGCTACAATCAAACCGAGGTATGTCATACGAACAAAATGAGAGACATGGGTAAAATACTAATTAAGAGTTTTTTAAAAACGTAAAATGTTCCATTTGCATGTTTATTGAAAAGTGCAAACTGTTCTATTTAAAGGTTTTTGAAAAGTGTAAAATGTTCTGATTCCATGTTTTTGAAAAGTGCAAAATGTTCTATTCTTCTATTTGCATGTTTATTGAAAAGTGCAAACTATTCTATTTAAAGGTTTTTGAAAAGTGTAAAATGTTCTGATTCCATGTTTTTTAAAAGTGCAAAACGTTTATTTAAATGCTCTCAAGGCATATTTGAATATTTGTGTAGATAGTTGATATTGTTTTTAGCTACAATTGGATATGGGCCATTTTGGTTCTTCACAGACGATATTAATTATAAACTACACCCTTACTCGCCAGACACGATAGAAAGCCTTTCAAAAAATAATAAAAATATTGTTCTACATAGAATAATTAGTTGCTTGGTTTTTTTTTTGCAGTTTCTTGTGACAAAGGCCGGGCGGCCACGGAGGATTCTACGGTGGCTTTTCCTTTATTCCTATTTGCTCTGTTCCTCCTGCTCCCGTCTCTCATCTCATCCTCACGCCGTGTAATGCTAAACAAAGTGAAGAGGATGCCTCCCATTGGAGAGTCATTATCTTTTGTTGTGGGCCACTTTCAAGTGTTTGGTCAGAGGATTCACGCTTTAAATCCACTTGATTGTTCTCCGCATTCTTCACGCCAAAAGGAGCCTCTCTCCATCGTCTCCCATTTCCTCATCTTCCCTTTCACACGTCTCTCTCCCTCATCTCCTTCTTGAGGAGCAGCAGCAGCAGACAGATGCAGTCAGGGCCAGATAATGCGGCCAGCGAACGAAGCCCCCGCTGCCTGAATTTTCAAAAAACGTGTAAATGGAACATTGAGCAATTTTCAAACATAGTTAAACAGAATATTTTACACTTTTCAAAAAAATGAAAAATAATGGTTTTTTGTACATTGCAAAAACATGGAAATAAAACATTTTGCACTTTTCTCAAAACGTGTAAATGGAACATTGAGCAATTTTCAAACATAGGTAAACAGAATAATTTGCTCTTTTGAAAATCATGCAATTAAAAAATTTTAAAATTTTCAAAAAACATGTAAAAAGAATATTTCACACTTTTCCAAAAAGTGCAAAATAAGTTTTTTTTGTACATTTCAAAAACATGAAAATAAAATATTTAACACTTTTTAAAAGCCATGTAAATAGAACATTTTGCACTTTTCTAAAACATGTAAATACAACATATTGCACTTTTCTGAATCAAGTAAAAAGAACATTTTGCACTTTTCTAAAACATGTAAATACAACATATTGCACTTTTCTGAATCAAGTAAAAAGAACATTTTGCACTTTTCAAAAACGTCCAAAATAAGTTTTTTTTGTACATTTCAAAAACATGAAAATAAAATATTTAACACTTTTTAAAAGCCATGTAAATAGAACATTTTGCACTTTTCTAAAACATGTAAATTCAACAAATTGCACTTTTCTGAATCAAGTAAAAAGAACATTTTGCACTTTTCAAAAACTTCCAAAATAAGTTTTTTTTGTACATTTCAAAAACATGAAAATAAAATATTTAACACTTTTTAAAAGCCATGTAAATAGAACATTTTGCACTTTTCTAAAACATGTAAATAGAACATTTTACAATTTTTAAAAACATGTAAATCGAACATTTTGCACTTTTCTAAAAACATGTAAATAGAACATTTTGCTTTAGCAAAGAAAACCACCAATAAAAACAAAATGGTGGTTTTTGTATGGAAACAAATTGCTGCCTAAAACCAATTCCTTCGTCCGGCCCTATGGATGCAGTGCACTGTGGACGGGAAGACGGGAGACAGTGGACAGCACGTTCGGCGCTTCTTCTTTTTCTATTATTTTCTATTGTGAATATTGTGTGAGTAATAGTGTGGCATTGGACATAAAAGAAGTGAGAGGGGAACAAGTGTAAATTTCACTGTGTCCATTGTTTTCCAAGTCGAGATCCAGACCGAGACCGAGACGCTTCTTTTCTCTCGCTCTTTTTTCCTAATTTTTTATCATGTGCCTTCTCAATATCACGTATGTACATACAGAGCATGAGCCTCAAATCTGAGCTGGAATCTTTCAATTTACTTCAAGGGCCACGCATCTCCCATCGTCGTTATTAACACTGTACTGCCTCTTTGAGGTGATCTCTTCATTAGCTACATCGCGGCTATGCACCTCGAAAGAAAGGAGATTCAGACAGACATACAGACACTTTATTATTAATGATACTCTTTTACTGTGTTTGTCCGAGAAATTATTTCCAAAATAGTTTTTCTGAGACCTTATAATATATCCTATTTTGAGAAAACTTGAGAAATATTTTGCTAGTAAACTTGTTTCAATAATTAAAGTAAGTACATTATATACTAAAAAAACTATTTTTATTTTGAATGAACGTACTTCCACCAAAAAATTGCTCTAAGTTTCGAGGATAAACATTAAAATTTTAAAAGTAATAGTTGAAATATTTCAGAATCAGGGGTGGATAATGCAGCCAGTGCAGGCAGCTCCCGCTGCTTGAATTTTCAAAAAACATGGAAATTAAAAATTGAACACTTTTCTAAAAACATGTAAATAGAACATTTTGCACTTTTCTAGAAACATGTAAATAGAACATTTTGCACTTTTCTAAAAACATCTAAATAGAACACTTTGCACTTTTCTGTATTAAGTAAAAGGAACATTTTGCACTTTTATGAATCAAGTAAAAAGAACATTTTGCAATTTTCAAAAAACAAGTAAATAGAACATTTTGAACTTTTCTAAAAACATGTAAATAGAACATTTAGCACTTTTCTAAAAACATGTAAATAGAACATTAAAAAAAATGGAAGTGAAAAATTGAACACTTTTCTAAAAGCATGTAAATAGAACACTTTGCACTTTTCTGAATCATGTAAAAAGAACATTTTGCACTTTTCAAAAAACACGTAAATAGAACATTTTGAACTTTTCTAAAAACATGTAAATAGAACATTTTGAACTTTTCTAAACACATGTAAATACAACATTTTGCTTTACCATAGAAAATCATCAATTAAATCAAAATGGTGTCATCAATTTGTATGAAAACAAATTGGTGCCTAAAAGAAATGATTCCTTCGTCCGGCCCTGCCGTTCAGAAACTATATAAGTGCGTAGGAAAATATGTTAAAAAAAATAAAATGAATAAAATAAAATATAAATGCGCTGAGTGCTCGCGGATGAATAGAAAATGATAGAACAGAAGAGGGGCGACATTAAGATTGATGTCGTGTGGGACAGGACAAGGAAAACGGAGTAAAATGGATGTGATGTAATTATTTGTGTGTAAAATATGTCGTCGTCGTCTCCTGCTCCTGCCTCCATAATCATAATAATAAACATGGAATCAATGAGGATGCGTTGACTTTAATGGCTGGACGGAAAAGAAGAACAAGTCCATAAATGTAATGACAACAAAATGAATGTAGAATTGAGTGTGTACACGGAAATTATAGGGCGTCCCTATGCACGTACTCGCACCCGTAGTACTAGTACGTCTACACATGCACTTACATACTTAGGTGATTGGCGTGGGTGATTACAACCATTACAGGTTGAGCATGTCATATAAGGGCGCGTGCATAAATTACGTAGTACAAAAATCGGAAATTTTGAACCCCTACCCCGCTTATTTCCGGTGTGTACATCCACGTAAAAGGATAGGCAGATTGAACCCCTACCCTTCCCAAGTCGTACCACGTAATTTATGCACGCTCCCTAATATCTATTCCGTCCATATAATAGGCACGGCCTACGTGCTCCTATGTCCTCTTAAATGTCTATAGAGTATAGGGGCAGTTAGTTAGTGTAATGATGAGTATCTCGAGACGATAGCCATTTCAATTCCACCACCGCCATGACCATCTCTCTTCGTCCAGTTAAAACACAATTAGGAGTCACACAGGTGAAAGAGGCGATAAGGGAAAAGTCTCGATCTCGATCTAGATTCCCGATTAACTGCACACAATCATCATTCTTATTCATTAGAGGACGGCACGATATGTCATACTTCATTATAAGGCCCAGATCCGGATCCAGGAGTTGGGCAAAATAGAGCAGTTCCCAACCCCAAAATGGATTTTTTAACATACGCTATAACATAGGGACATTTAAACCAAGATGGCAGACTTACATATTATTATATCGTGAGTGAAGAATCAAAATCATCCATTTCTATTTTTAGCTAGTAACAAAATTCACTGTCCACAAAAAAAAATTAAAATATACGCTATAAAATTATTAGCATACGTAAATAGAACATTTTGGAATTTTCAAAATATTTAAATACAAGATTTTGCACACTTGAAAAAATGTAAATAGAATATTTCACACTTTTCAAAAACTTGTAAATAAAACATTTTGCACACTTAAAAAACATTTAAATACAATATTTTGCGCTTTTCTGAACACATGTAAGCAGAAAATTTTGCACATTTCAAATGCGTATAAAAAGAATATTTTGCACATTTCAAAGAACATGTAAATAGAACATTTTGCACACTTCAACACCATTTAAATAAAACATTTTGCACTTTTCAGAACACATGTAAGTAGGAAATTTTACAATTATTAAAACCTTGTAAATAGAACATTTTACACTTTTCAAAAATCCCGAATAAACATTTTGTGGATTCATCTCCTGTAATTTATTTTTCATAATTCATTTGAATTGTAGCTTAAATTGGAAATCAGCCCTTGTTTGATTCTGTACTCACGATGTCTGTGTTGCCCACCCAAAAAATATTATTACTATTTTACATAATTTTGAAAACTCAAATTCATCATAACAATAAAGATGCGCAAAATTCAGATCAGTACTTACACGACCCTGTTTTCAAAACTTTGAGCATCAATTTGTAATAATTTAATTGGCATGTACCTACCAATGCGACTTACTTATGCTAATAGCTCCCAATTAGGAATAATGTTCAGGACGCACATGAGTTAATGAACTCTGGGCTCATGGTTGAAAATAGTGGGCAGAGGCAGACAGAGACAGCGGCGGATACAGGATTTTTTCTGGGGGGGGGGGGGAGAGCTAGCAATGTTAAGCCACCATATTGGAAATGGCAGCTGCTATCTCTACAATGTTGAAAAAATTCCTTCTGGGGAGGAGCTGAAGCCCCCTAGACCCCCCCCCCGCTCTGGATCCGCGGTTGGACAGAGAGAAAACTTTTAAACATTCTTGGTAATTTTTCGAATGCACATTTAACTTGTTACTTACAATAACAAACTTACAATAAATATTCGTAAAGCTAAAGTACAAAAAAGGGATAGTTGACTTAACTATACACACGTAATCGTAGCACGCAAATTATAAATCAATGTCCTTTTATAGTAGGTGTTCACTTTAAAGTTGAGCATATTATATTTGTTAAGTTTCCCTCACTACATTAGTGTCTCTCATATCGTGCGTGAAGAACCAAAATGACCCATATCCATTTGTAGCTAAAACAATATCCACTATCTACACAAATATTCAAATATATTGAAATAGAACATTTTGCACTTTTTAAAACTTGAAAATAGAACATGCTGCACTTTTCAAAAAACATGTAAATAGAACAATTTGCACTTTTCAAAAATATGTAAATAGAACAATTTGCACCTTTTTAAAAACTAGTAAATAGGATACTTTACGTTTTTCAAAAACTCTTAATTAGCATTTGACGCATGTTTCTCATTTGTTTTATGACATAGCTCATTTTGATTCCAGATTAAATTGGATATGGGTCATTTTGGTTCTTCACAGACGATGTGAGTACCTTGACATGTAATAAGTCAAATGCTAATTGATTTGAAGCATAATCATGCTCTAAATAGTACCTAAATAGGTGCAAGCACTATTGCCAATGCCCCTATACCCCTGTGTGTAGCGTGTAGGAACCTCCCCTATAATAGAACTGACTGTAACTTTATCTAAAAAATCGTATTCCGAATTCGACTCTCAATTTGAGTGAAAGGCAATCTAATTTTTTTGACGTCGTCCAGTTGGACATGGAGATTGAGGAGATCGTAAATCGCAGATTGAATTATTAGTCTCAAGTCAAACAAAAAAATGTAAATCAAAGGAAGGGATGTCATCGGAGTCGTGTAAGTACTCATCGTCCTCATCCTAAAGGTATCATTAGTTTCATTTAAGAAATTAGAACTCATTGAGATTCCGCTCCACAGCTTCATTTCAATACTAAAAATCCACAAGTAGATAGTTTATAGTTTGCTTCTGCAGCTGCAGTATTGGCTTAGGTACATTATTAGTCTTCTATTTGTGATAGGGATCATCCGTAAATGACGTGTGAGGAAATCAGTAGTTAATTTGTGATCCTAAACCGACACAGTCAACGTTCGTTCTTGTCCGCATTAGTACTGTTCAGGGCCGAAAGGAATTTGTTTACATACAAAAACCACCATTTGGATTGTATTGATGGTTAAATTTGGTATAGCAAAATGTTCTATTTACATGTTTTTAGAAAAGTGCAAAATGTTGTATTTACATGTTTTCAAAAAATTTCAAAATGTTCTATTTACATGTGTTTAGAAAAGTGCAAAACGTTCTATTTACGTATTTTTTGAAAATTGCATAATGTTCTTTTTACTTGATTCATAAAAGTGCAAAATGTTCCTTTAACTTAATTCAGAAAAGTACAAAGTGTTCTATTTACATATTTTTAGAAAAGTGTTCAATGTTCCATTTACATGTTTTTTGAAAATTCAAGCAGCGGGGGCTGCCTGCGCTGGCCGCAATATCCGGCCCTATAGTACTGTTGATTTTGGATGACCAGAATCAGGATCCGGGCCGGACGTCATTTATTGATGGCTTCGTGTTGTGCTTCAAATTGAGATGAGATGATTAATATCTACCTGAGCTATGTAAGTAGATGTAGCAGGTACTTACGATTACGATTAGTGACCTCTCGTTAGCGTGTACACATTGCAGTTTTGTTCAAGGCGAGTGCAGCAGACGTTAGATTGGAATTAGTCCATCTGATATTTATTGATAGTGGGACTCTGTGTAATGGGATCAAGATGAAAAGATGTATTTTTTTCCATCTCCATTTGATTTATTCATGCTGACAGATCGATTTAACTCTATAAAGACATCCCCCTCCATCCTCATCTTTTCATTCATCTTGGAATATCTTTTGGATCCTTTTTTCTCTCCACCACCACCACGTACTTGCGTCTCAATAAGTCTTTGATTAAGGGTCAACCAAAACGTTCCATTCCATTATGTTGCTGCTGGCTGTCGATCGTGGATTGGATGATTTGATATATTGATTATTTGGATCATGATCCCCCCTCGCATTTGATTTGTGATCTCATAATATATTTTTGTATCCATCCAGCCACGTTTTTTTTATTTGTATATAGGTATACAGAGTCAAATCTCGTAGTCGTAGTTGTATAGGGTTCGTGGGCCCTTCCTGTAAAAAATACAATAAGAAGATGCTCAGATGCTCTTAAATCATGCTCATAGACCCTCGTTTAATGTAGCATTACTAAATAAATAGGACTTCATAAAATTCAAACCAATTTATCACGCTCATCCACAAATTATCCAGTTCCAGTTCCAGCCAGAATCCCGGCTCATCTTTAGTTTTTCTGTCCTCTCTGGTAGTTTTGGCATGATTAAAATTATTGAATCTTTAAAAAAGTAAATTTTGAGGATTTAATTTTGAAAAATATGTCGAAAGAAGTTGAATATTTATGAAACTTTGAAGCAAATTCAAAATTTAACTTAACAATAATAAGCACTAGCGTCTGTGAAGAACCAAAATTACCCATATCCAATTTAAGCTGGAATCAAAATGAGCTATGTCAAAAAATAAAATAAGAAACAGGCGTAAAATGTTAATTAAGAGTTTTTGAAAATTGTAAACTGCTCGATTTACATGTTTGAAAAAACATGTAAAATGTTCTATTTACGTTTGAAAAAACATGTAAAATGTTCTATTTACGTTTGAAAAAACATGTAAAATGTTCTATTTACGTTTAAAAAAAATGTAAAATGTTCTATTTACATGTTTGAAAAAACTAATATGTTTTATATTTACATGTTTTTGAAACGTGTAAAATATTCGATTTACATGTTTTTGAAATGTGTAAAATATTCGATTTACATGTTTTTGAAAAGTGTAACATATTCGATTTACATGTTTTTGAAAAGTGTAAAATGTTCTATTTACATGTTTTTGAAAAGTACAAAATGTTCGATTTACATAGTTTTGTAAATTGCATAGTGTTCAATTTAAATGCTTACAAGACATATTTTAGTATTTTTGTAGATAGTGGATATTGTTTTTAGGTAAAAGTGGATACGGATCATTTTGGTTCTTCACAGACGATATATAGGTAATTTAGAAGAGTGAAATTCCAAAATTCAAAGCGGAATAGTAGTAACTCATTCAAATTGAAAGCGTAAGGGATACGGGAAACCAACTGCATATACTTGAGACTACTTCCTCACAGATTACATTCTAATTCTATATCAAAGAATTTATCTGTACTCTTGTAATGCGTTCATTCATAATATATGAAATAATGAAATTAAGTTGACTACGGAAAGGTGTACGGAAAGGAAGAACTCTCATCAATGCGTCTACAGTGATGATATAGTGATATAGCTATAGGCATCTACAGATATAATTTCCGCCACATTAAACCACAGTAAAGATTGCACAGAGACTATGAAGGATACAGACAGACCGAGGAGAGTCCAAGAGCCAACAGGATTTAATTTAATGCCATTTATATCATCTTCCCACGTCGATCGTGTCTCATTTGGTTGGGAAAGTTATTATTTCCTAGTTCATTATTAAGTTTTGATGTAGTGCGCTCCCCCGTCACCATATTTAACATCAACACATCATCCGCATCCACACGAAAATGAAGAGAAATCTCAAATCTTCAATCTCCTCACTTATCTACATACAAAAATAATCCATGTCCTGAGCCCAGAGACACATAAATTATTTAAATAATTCTCATTTCCACATTTCACCATGTCCGCATATTAATACTCCATATATTCAAATCGAACATTGAATCAATCCGCATTCAAATCCAACAAATCTCTTAACTATTTTTTACAAAACACTATTTAGTTTAAAGTAACGATAAGTTACTGACACAGAATGTACTACAGACAGACAGCAGATTACACTACACTTCCCTTTCATTCCATTAGTTTCAACTACCCACAAACTCAACAGCATACACAACCTGTTCCGATTTCGATTTCAGATTCTGCAAGAAACTACATATGAAGAGTTGTTTGGCAAAACGGGATGAGTCCATTAAATGATTTTTGGTAAAATTGGACAAGTAAAACAAATAATAAAACAAGCATTTCTGATTATTTTTCTTTTCGAGTGCTTTCGTAGTTTATAGACGACAATTGCCGTGCGCAAGTTTTTTATGCAAGAAAAAGTTTAAAAGTACCAAAACGTTTGGTTTCACTCACAACGATTAAAATTTCATCCCACGAACTTTTTCCTCCACGTTAAGTTATTGATTTTGAGGCTCAACGGAAAAAGTCCACAAATTAAAATTTTGCAAAATTTTCTAAAAATTCAGGAGTGAGTCCAGATTTATGAAACTGCTTGAAATAACGCTTCGTCAGTTGCAGTACCTGTAGAAAAATATTGAGTTTCAAAAATTATCCTGTCATCTTTTATTCGTTATTCATTGTTCCTGTAAAATTTTCTTTGATGGGCTTGACCCGTTTTGCCAAAAAACTCTTCATAAGCACAGCATACTACCCTACGCCCACAACTAACTGGTTAATATTTTACTAAATTAGACTTTTAAACGCGTACAAGTACTGCTCAAATGTTCAAAACCAAGGCCCAACAGAGCAGAGAACGAGGTTACGGACTGTTAAATCCGAAGGTCCGATAATATCGATGACCGATGCATCAATTTTGCTGTAGTTAAATTTGACAAATTCGAAGCTATTATTATTATCATCATATAAAGATTTTAATCTGAATTTTTGACTTGTCATTCCAGGAGTCCATTTCACGAGGTACATAATTCTAGCATTATAAGCAAGAAAGAAGAGAGATAGCGGGCGTGTTGGACGAAAAGGATAAGCGAGCTGGAAGTAAAAGTGCATTATTACAATTACTTAAACAGATTCAATATTATATGACACCCAATCAGACGACAGGGACAGACATAAGACAAGATTACAAGTATGTAAGTATATTATATAGGGATTGTGTACATGATTGTAATTACTTATTTATACTTGTACTTATTATTTGTATGGGTAGGTATATTATGTACGACGGTAACGGTTGGATTTGGATATATGGGATCGTCTGGCCTGCTACATGGACTGGTTCTGGTTTGGTGGCAAGTGTCATGTCCTCAAGAAAGAAAGAAAGAAGCCACACAGTCAAAAAAGAATTTTCTTTCTCTCTCTCTCATTCCCGTGAGCTTTTGTGTACAAAATGAATTGTGAATAGAAAAAGAGGAGAATGGGAAAGAATGGGAGTTGATGCCGACTAAAGGATAACGATAAATGCTCAGAGAATGAAACATTTTAGTCCCATTAATACTTATTACCTTAAAGTTAATCTTCTTGGCGCCAGTGACATCCCATGTCGTACCATACCATAATACCACCATGGCTGTTTACAAGTTTGAGAACACAAGTATTCATTTCTATAATCTAAACAATCATACTACTACTACTACTACTACTACTACTAATTCTACACAAGGACAAAAGCATCTATCTACATTTAGCTGGGTACTTTACTTACAACATGATGATTACTCTCTTCTTCTTCTATGCATTTTTATATCTTTCCCTATATGTAGATATTATGTTGAAATCTCCAAGTCGAAATGTGGCCAAGTCCAAAGTAAACATCTTTGGATTTTTGATCTGTTAAATTCTCCACAAAAAAACAACTTTACTAACACTATTTTGAAATTACTCCTTCCAACGTTATTACATTTTCCTGTACCGTCGCAGTTTCAAAAATTGTGAATAGTATAATTTGAACTTTGAAGACTATCAATGACAATGACTGACCAATAAAACCAATATAGTGCCCTACAACATAATAATGATACATACGCACCTAAAGTACTTATAGGTAATTCAACAGTTTTGAGTCATGAGCCGTTAATTTTCTTTAACCTGAAGAGACTGAAGACTAAAATGCAGGTTTACATGTTGAGAGTGTTTCAGCTGAGTAACTCTCCACTTATTTGTTGAAACTGAAATGAAACTGTGCATGTCAGATGAATCGTATACGCGTTGGCGTTCGTCTCGTCGAAGTAGTAAGTTTACCTTGCTGCATCGGCGTTGGTTTGACTTAAGTAAGTGAGTCTGGTCTACGCGATATCTTGTTGTAAAATTGTAAGAAGGTATTTTTCTTCGGCCGCTTCTTCTTCTTTTGTGAATGAGTTTGTGAAAATATGAAAACTGAAAACAATCTGGGAAAAAACAAAACAAATCAAGAATCGTCAGACAACAGTAATATCAAATATGTGCATCAATTGACTACCTACTTGAGAGGCTATGGTGACTGGTGACTGACACACTCTAATAGTACAAGTAACAGTCTACGTCAAACTAACGATGAGCCTAGTTTGAATATGGATACAAACACAACCTAATATAGTTAATATACAGAGTACTGTTAAGTCAATAGTTCAATCGTTGATAGTTGTTTCACAAGACTAAACATGAAGTACTAATAGCATAATAGTAAAGACACACCTACAATCAAGTCAGACCGCAAAAGACTTGTAAGGAAAACGAAAAGTTTTGAGCTATGGGCTGGAGTTGGAGTGAGGCAGTCAGGTCAGACAGGATGTGAGACTCCAATAAGTATAATTTAATTCTAAAAGTTTGGGATATAAGTTCGTGTTAGTTCTGTTGTTCTTAGTTGTACTATGAAAGTAAAAGAATGAAGAAAAGAATGCTATACCTATCAAATTCGACTCCAAACTCCAAATCCAACCTCCACCTCCACATTATCGACATCGACGCCGGTCGTCGTGTCGTATTTCCTCGATATAGATGTACCAACCAACACATCGGTCGTGGGTATCGCATCGGTCATCCATCATCCATTGTAAATGGTAAAAGGTGAGGTAAAACTAATTCATACACAAGAGAAGAGAAATATTTTTATTGAGGATTTCACACGTAGAAATTCTAGATTCTTACTTTCAACTTTTCACAACAAAGATTTACCAAAAACTAGAAAATCCATATATGTATGTAGAATCTTTAAATTACTTACCATTACCACACTCAACAACATACTACTATCAACAAGAAATGACCAAAAGCACGATTTGTGGACGATTGGTTGTGCCTTGTGCCGTGCCGGCGATGCGATGTCAATTGCTCATTTCACACCAACGAAACCGCATCGACTACCATAGCAAGCACCTTATAATTTGTAAGCCCTCCGACGAATCAAAATTAAGACAGTCAAAATTTTACAATTACCTTCCTTTCCTCTGTCACCATCAACTTCTATTTTTGTAGGTGTGAGGGTGTTGAAAACTGTTGGAACAGAATTGTGGAGACTTTTGATCATGTTTATTCATCGAATTATAGTATTATGGAATTATGACACTTGGTTTCTAGATCACAAGCTGTTTGACGCCGTCTACAGTTCTTTTTAACTTTGGACCACCGGCCACCGAATGGACTGAGACCGAGAGGGGCACAGACTCTGACTCCAAACACCATATTATTTTCTTACAGCCAGTTTGCCAAGAAAGAAAGTTGGCCGTTTGGCCTTGTTGTGAATAACGACTAAATCTGAAATCCATCCTAATTACAAAATCCGTACAACTTGCAAGTCCAAAGGACGTAACTGAAATTGTAGAAAGAGGGCACAACTATTTTAAGTACAGGAAAATACTAACTACTTGCTAAGTGCTACACTGGAACTACATGTGACCTACAAATGACCCGCAATTAAATAACATTATGAATAATAACCACGTCACCATGTCCATATTTAAACTGAACTAACAATACAGCTCCGAAGCGACAGCCAGGACCCAGACGACAGAACGCAAAACTTTTGCTACTTGATACTTTATTTATTTATTCATCAAGTCCATATAGCCTCATGCCCATACAACAAACAATGTTTAATTTATTCAGCGGCGTGTTACTGTTGCTCCTTGGTATCGCTAGTTCGCGACTGGACTGTAACTATACGAGTGCAAAACCCAATTAAAAATCATTTCCACCATTGCATTAACAATACATACTGCACACCTAAATTCTGAATTCCTGTCCTCGGCCACGGGACCGGGTCCGGTCCGGTCTGGCCTAGTGTTGTAATTTGCTCACGAAGAACAACTGTTTTTTACATTATTGTGATTGTTCTATCACAATCACAAACTACCAAATCTTGTAAAATCCTTGTCGGCTGACGACCCCAATTAACAATAATGCACTCTCTCTGAATGAAGCCGGGCCCTAATGTATTTGTGACTCAAGGCGTAGTGTGCCCAACGAGGGCTGGACACTTCTAGGTCTTGTTTCTGAAATCTCACGAAACCAACCTTAATCATCAGACATTAATTGAAAGTCTTGCTTACAAATTAACAAAAATCAGGTTCAATTTAAGAACACACACTTTTTAATTGCATTCAGCGACAATGTTTAAATTCCGAACATACTAGATTTCTAAACAATCGTAGTAGACTTTTCTAATTTGGATATTGCATGAATAAAACATCATACATATACAACAATAACGAGATAGCGACATCCAAAACCTGAAATCTGATATAGCGGTATCGACCTAGGGCGATTTCCCGCTAGGTCGATTTTGCACTAGTGTACTGGGGCAACTGGGGTAGTAAGTTTTTCTTTCCTCTCTTACAACGTAAGATTCACTTGCTTCACAGGATCAGCATTTATTTTTCCATATTGTCGACTATTTATTTTTATTTTTAGTCTGTGACTAGCGTAATACTACTGTGCATGCAGGATATTTTTTCTGATGTTGTACTCCCTTGTGATTTTATTTTCATTTTGACTTTTTTGGCGTCTTTTGGCGTTGTGGTTGTACCGTCGTCTAAAAGCCTTAGGGCCTGTGCGAGTCATACTTTTTATCTGTGTTTTCAATTTTGTGTTTTTTTATATGGGAAGTTTTGGCAAGGCTTCCGCTGCCGTCTACATGCCAGGCTCTAACTGTATTCTGAGGTCATTCCACGATCTCGTATCCGAAAATCACAATATTCACAAACAATTGTGAATAAATTACAACACTAGTCTGGTCATTCAATCATCAGGAGGCAATTCCAACATTTTTTAGAAATAATTGTACGTAATATATTACATGACACGTTTTTTTCTTGATCATACGTCATGCGTAATAGAAGTGGATGTCCCCTAAAGACTTCTTTACGAGTTTGGAGTTAGTACTTAACACCAACAGTCAGGAAGGACCTGTTGTTTCTATGCAAAAGTGGACGATATAGAAAGCCCTGCGCTAAAATAGTTTTTACAAAAATCCGCACCATTTTTATGAAGTAATATGAAGTCATGCTGTTGTTATTGAGCACTGAAGGAATGCCTGAAATAATAAAGATGAGTGAAAAGTGATTCTTCTAGAGATTAAAATATTAAGTTCAAATTGAAGTATATAGGCTCCAACGAAAACTGTGAATGGGCGTTGAAGAGCACAAACCAGCCATTTCGTTGATTTAGAAAAAATTACAATCCCATTCCGGAATGTCAGTGGACGTACTAGGATAATACCATATGTTATGTGACATAATGATACCAGTATACGTACTTATCGTGAGACTGTAAAAAATGACACTTAAAAAAAGAATTTATTTTACAAAAATAATTAGTATTGAAATAGTTTCAATTGGCTTGTTTTGACTCTTGCTTGTGAGGCTGTGCAACTGACGTATTAGTGACTGGTGAGGGAAGGGTCGGTCGTGTGTAAGGGGTCGTCCATATATTACGATGTTATCGAAATATCCTAATTTCTAAGACCCCCCCAGTCACCAGAATAACTATTGCTTAAATGGCCATCTTTAACATGGATCCTATTAGACCCATTGACCCTACCCGTGACGTCAATTATAGACAACCCCAAATTTCGAATGTGGGCCGCGGGTCTTCTTAAATGACTGAAAAGAGGGACTCTGTCGGAGGCTCGGAGGACGGGGAGAGATGTGAAGAAATTATATTCTCATGTACAAAATTACAGACCGGTATAAAAATATTTGGTGAAGCAGAGTGTGAGTAGTTAAGTATTTGTGAGAGCATAAAAGAAGCGGTAGAATAAATAGTAAGTAAGGAAGTAGTGAGTGAGTGGTAATGGCCGCATAATATCATATCATTTTATATTCTATGATGATCCCTCAAATAAATACCTACCTACACTCAAGATCTCGAGAGAGAAGACTCAACCAGAGGAAGAAGAACCAAGACGAAGACGAAGAAGAAGATGCTCATCTTGTTCAACTGTTCAATCCTGGACTCGTCCAAAAAAGACGAGGAAACTGAAGAAGCCTCTCGGAATCAGAAGCAGGTCGATTTGGATTTGGACTCTTAAAGACGTACCGGCATGTAATTTTCTCACTATTTCTCACAAGAAGGTTCGTCCATGTGGATCCGTCGGTTTGCTTTTCCATTTTCTTCCCTTTCATGATTTTTAACCCTCAAGGGCCAAGGGCCTCCAAGCTTCCACTTCCACACTTCCACTTTTCTACAACATCTTCCCTTCAGTTTTTTTCTTCATCATCTCTATATTCTTTAAAAGAAGAAAACCTCCTTCCCTTTCCCTTCGTACTTCTTGTACTTGTACTCACTGTGTGTACGGTGTATGACTGATCAAGTCGAAAACTGCAGCAGCAGCAGCTCAATCTCGACCAAAATCCAAGAAAACAAAATGCTTCCTACATTCGGCATTCTTTCTGACTTTTTTTTCCTATTACGAAGCTGGATCTGGATGCGCCATGCTTCTGATTCTGATTCTGGTCTCTGGATCATTATCATGGCATTCCCTTCATTATCATTACCATCATGATTGTGAAGGCAGTACACTCTCGGCCTCGGCCTTCTACTCCAATTCAATCCAAACTAATTTAATTCAATCCAACAATCCAATTCAATTCCACATTTGTTGTACACAGTATACTTATGTATATGCTATGTAATTATTTATGTACCGTATATCCTATAATAGTACGCCCCGCGTACTATCCAAATTTGGACCTCTCAGACCCGCGTACTATTACAGACCCGCGTACTAAATAAAATGCAGAAATTCCTAGTTTATGAAAATTGTTTTATCCAGCCATCACCGTGCAAACAACAAAAGATTATCAAAACTGATATTTTATTTAAAAAGGATTTTAGCATAAAAAGTTAATTTAAACAAATACTTCGCAGCTTCATGACTTTCGAAAAATGCACAATGGCTTCACACTGTTTGTGTTAAAGTTTTAAATATTTAAGCTAAACGTGCATTAAAATTCGTAATAAATTGTTACAAAATGTAATTTAAAAATTGCTAAATCTTTTATGTACCAATATTTTTCGAAGTATTTATGTTAAGGACACAAATTTTATAAATTGTAAATTTGTTTTAGATAATGCAATACATACACAAAGTTCTTTTCACTATTGTTTTCATTGAAATATGTTGTACAGACAATTTTAAAACAACGTACTCGTCTAGTAAGTACCTATGCTTGCAGAAAATCAATACATTTTGGCATAGGCCCATAAAATAGCTAATTGTCTAAAACTAATTAATTGATGGCACTAAAAACAAAAAAAAACAGACCCGCGTACTATTACAGACCCGCGCACTATTCAAACTGAGGGCTCTCAGACCCGCGTACTAATATAGACCCGCGTACTATCACAGACCCGCGCATTATTATAGGATATACGGTACTTATATGTTTTTTGTCCCTGGTCGCTATTTAGGATCTGAGTATATACGCTCGAAATTCCCATGATGATGCTCCCCCCGTAATACCATCTGAAAAGGACAACTACCAACTACTAACCATTATACTCTCATTGATATGATGGTCCAAACCCGAAACCCGAAATGTGCTATCTATACAGTTTTCTTCACTGGCTACTACTACAAGGTGATTTACTAACGGAACAGACTTTTGGCAAAAATGCAGATTCTGTTTTTTTTTAGTTTTATGTAATCTTGTAGTTTTTGTATTTTACATAATATCTTGGCTGAAGAGTCAAAATGACCCACTCCCAATTTAAGCTTGAATTAAAAAGAGCTATATGTATATGCCAAGTAAACTATAGTCGAGATAGATGCGTAAAATATTAATTAACTACCAGTTTTTTAAAAGTGCAAAGTCTTCCATTTAGATGGTTTTTAAAAAGTGGAAAATGTTGTATTTACATGGTTTTGAAATGCGTAAAATATTCTATTTACATGTTTTTGAAATGTGTAAAATATTCTATTTACATGTTTTTGAAATGCGTAAAATATTCATTTACATGTTTTTGAAAAGTCCAAAATATTCTATTTACATGCTTTTGAAAGTAAAATATTCTATTTGCATGCTTTTATGATTTTGATATTTCTTTTGTAGATATAGGGATTTCAGCAAAACAAATGACTTTAACGGCTATCTTTAACATGTGGCATGTCATCAATTCCTGTCTAGACCAACTCACCCTACCAATGAAATCATGTATGGACTATCCCTTACTGACAAATCGCCAAGTACTAGCGTCGCGGGAAGAACTGAGGATATAATCGTCACCTATGAATATAATAATATTAGCGTGAACGTAAGTACGTTTTACATATAGGTAATTGGAAAATGTGTTGTATGCGTAAAATTAAAAAACTAATAATTAGCCGTGTAGAAATATAGGCCGTACAGAATAAAAAAGATGTAGTACCTTTATAAAATATTTTATGCATAAACTTTGATAACCTTTCCCCATCCCTACGCCTTCCCACCAACTTCCACCCCTCAACTATATCGTACACACACGAGACTTGAAAGTTGAAATGAGTTTTGTTCACTTTTTCAGACTTGTTATATGTGAGAGGAATGGGGAGACGAAGACTTGGACGAAGACGAAGAAGAATGGAAAAAAAAGAGCGGATGAGGCGAAGATTTTGAAAGGGAAGAGCAAAGGACATAACATTAGCACCCACACAGAAAGAGAGCCCCGTTAAATAATGTTGTTATTATATTTTGTACATCTTTCTCTAATATTTCCCACCTTTCCGTGTAGACGTCTAATTGTTACCATTCTGGAGTACCTCACACGATGTTGACCAGGACCAGGACCAGGGCCAAAAAAAGAAGAAGAACCAAACCCAAGGGATGTACCTACATGTAGCTACAGAGACGGGAGGTATGTACTTGATAACATACAGGTGAGTGTATTCTTCCTTGTGTACCTGTCCTACGGAGTATGGAGTAATGGAGCTGCCGAAATCCCATGAAATGACCACCTATAACACTGGAACGGCAGGGGGCTGATGGATTCATCAGTCAACTTTAACTTTGAGTAACTCACCTCTTAATACATCTCATATCCTGGAGTCATTACATCATCCGCCGCATCCTCATCCCAGTCCCGTCCCTTCTTCTTCTTCCCCATCACGTAAGTGTACATAATAATAATCATAATATTCCAGCCACGCACTCCATCGTCCTCATGAAGCCCATATATTATTTTTCAATAGTTTTTTCCCGTCGTCCACTTTGATAATAGGAATCCCCCCTGTCCCCTCCGTATATTTATCAACATCAAAATCAAATGCTCCAGAGTCAGAGATCATTAAGTTATTAATAAGATTAACGCAAGTCTACGTTACTTACTATACAGTTAGATGCATATCGTGAGTGAAGAACTAAAATGACCCATATCCATTTGTAGCTAGAAACAGTATCAACTATCTACAAAAATATTCAAACATGTCTTGAAACCATTTAAATAGAACATTTTACTTTTTTCAAAAACATGTAAATAGACCATTTTACACTTTTCAAAATCATGTAAATAGAACATTTTGGGATTTTCAAAAACATGTAAACAGAACATTTTGCACTTTTCAAAAACATGGAATTAAAACATTTTACACTTTTCAAAAACATGTAAACAGAACATTTTGCACTTTTCAAAAACATGGAATTAACACATTTTACACTTTTCAGAAACATGTAAACAGAACATTTGCACTTTTCAAAAACGTAAATAAAACATTTTGGAATTTTCAAAATCATGTAAATAGAACATTTTGAACTTTTCAAAAACATGTAAATAGAACATTTTACTTTTTTAAAAATCATAAATAGAACATTTCACACTTTTCAAAAACTCTTAATTAACATTTGACGCTTGTTTCTCATTTTGTTTTTATGACATAGCTCATTTTGATTGTAGCTTAAATTGGATATGGGACATTTCCGTTCTTCGCAGACGATATATCGTCAGTGAAGAACCAAAATTACCCATATCCATTTTCCACTAAAAGCAAACTGAGCCATTTCCAAAACGTTCTAAAAACGAAATGACCCAAATCCATTTAGTTCCACGCGTAAGCCTAAAATCCAGGCAAAAAATTCCTGTTCAAACCTGCACCCAGTGCATTTTGTATTTGCATTGACTTGGGCGTAAGCGTGGAAATGCATGGATTTGGGTCATTTTGTTTTTAGAACGTTTTGGATATGGCTCAGTTTGCTTTTATTGGAAAATGGATATAGGTCATTTTGGTTCTTCACTGACGATATGTCTCTGGAACAGAGTACACATGGGAAAATGGGAGCCGAGAGTCTACTCACATTATGTTAATTGTAGTTTTTCCGTTGTGCACGTTCCAGAATTTTATATTTACTTTTTTTTATGCAGATCTAATAATTGCTAAAGCACCAGCAGGACGACTTGGTTGACACAATTACGATACCACAGTGCTATACGCTCCAAACTCCAACTTTGGATCTGAAATACCATTTGAGAGAATATCGAAATTTAGTTGTATGATTTTCATGATTTTGGACGAGGACGAAGGAGTGAAGCCGTGTGGTGTTCCGTAGCACACTAAATTGGCCATGTATAAATGTGTTTTCCAACTAAATAAATCCGTGGTTTAAATTAAACACAGTGCTATTCAGCGTAGGGAAAAAATTAATACAGTTCAATTAATTTGCTGTGAGTGAAGAATCAAAATGACCCACATCCAATTTATTTAAGCTAGAATTCAAATGAGCTGTTTCAATAACAAAAACTGAAGGAGATGGGGTGTGTTAATTATGAGTTTTACGAAAGTGTAAAATATTTACTTGTTTTTGAAAAGTGCAAAATGTTCGTTATAAATGGTTTTTAAAAGGTGAAAAATGTTCCATTTGCATGTTTAAGAAAAGTGCAAAATGTTCCATTTGCATGTTTTTAAAAGGTAAAAATTGTGTTATTTCACGACATGTTTAAGAAAAGTGAAAAATATTCTGTAAATATTCTGTTTACATGCTTTCGCTATCATAATATTTTAATATTTTTGTAGATAGTGTATTTTGCTTTTATCATTATCTTAAAATGGATATGGGTCAATTTGGTTATTCAATGAAGATATAATAATGTGAAATTGTTTATAAATTATTTATTTTATTTAAATGTAACTTGTAATATATGTAATGCAGTGCTCTGACTCTGACTGACGTTTCACTGCGCGCGTGTGATAAACGTGTAAGGAGTCCACGAAAAAGTCCACATCATTGTGGACGTCTTCGTTTTATTATTTCAGAATTATTTTAGATTTCAGAATTTCAGCAGCAGCTTCGTTGAGACTTGAGAAGGGAACGTTGAGTAGAGGGTGGGAAAAAGAAGAAGAAGAAAAGATGCAGTTTGAGATGAAACTAAACTTCATCCCTGATCTCTACCGTCCCTCGGTCTAACTACGAAATCCCAAAACTCCTTCTCGATTGCTACAGTCAAGAGTTAGTCCGTACGGCGACGCTTCTCCGTCCACTTTCTATTTCAAATCGGAATAAAATGTTCGCTTCAAAAATGCAGTATTTAATTGCTGAACCTGCTTAAACAAATTCTGCCACTGTTTTCCCGGCCTTTTCTTCATGGAATATTAAATCTTAAATTTTATGGAAGGCCCTTGACGACAGCAAAATTAGAGGTTAAAATAAATGCTTTTATTTTATTTTAAATTGCGTAGAAGCACAGCACTCATCCATATCACACACTTTGTATTAGAGAAATAACAGTATACTTCAAATTCTACATACCTAATTTAAAAACATTTACAACCGTTCCCACACTCTCTACAGCACTCTGCACCTTAATACATTAAATTGATTTACACCCTTTACAAATGTCGAAAATCAGCTACAGTAGCAAAACTTTTTTAAATTATAGTCCGTCACACATCGACTCTGATCCCCGTACAAATTAGTTCTACTGATCTCCCCTGAAATGACCCACTGTCCAGTCGTGTGCCTCGTGGTCGTGGCTTCGAAAGTAGCGTTGCTCGGCTCCACACGAATGGACACACTGAACGTCACTTGTTGTTTCTCAAGTTGAGGATCTTTCGAGTCTGTGATGTTCGCTGAAATGTCTTTAATTTTGTCATTCGTCATGTGAAAAACTTGGGCATTTAGAATTTGTTGGAGGCGAAGGGTTTCGCACTGTCCGAATGTGATGAACATCCCATTGATGTGATGGACCAGGCTTCGAGCAGCTTCCTTCACTAGCGTGTTATTCTCGAAAGGGACGGACTGCATGGAGCGGCAGACGCACCACTGATCCGCAATCTCTGCATCCGCACAAGTCCTCTCCAGAGGTATCGGGAGGAAGAGGCTTATTCCGCGCGGGAAATTTGAAGTCGAATTTGAAGTTGAATTTGACGCTAAACTGGAATTCAAACTAGGTTTGGATTTCGTCCAATTCTGAAGACTCAGGTGTCTCTCTCGGATTTTGTCAGATTTGATATTGTCCAGATGCAGAAGATCTTTGAGTGTTTCGTGGAGGTCGAAAGGCGTCGTGAGTTTGTTTTTATTCCCAACGAGACTGCTAACAGCCGAGGGGTACTGCTCCCGAAACCATTGGGGAAGGACAAAGTAAAGGAAGGGCATCCGCTCCTCCAGTTTCCCCTGCAGCGTTTCTCGAATGTCCCCCCAACGGATCCCGTGGTCGCTCATGAGGATGAGAACAGTGTCTTCCAAGTAGCCGCCGGTTTTAAACCAGCGGAGTGTCTCCAGGAGAAACTCGTCCCCGAGCTTCCCATTGTTGAGGTAGTCGTGGAAGAGGGACGTGGCCCAGATGAACTGGAAGTAGCGTCTGTCCTTCTTCATGGTCGCCGCCATTCCTTTGAGGTGGTCCAGTAGGACTTGGAAGCCGAGCCGAGGGCCGTAGCAGGGATTGCAGTTGTATGTTTTTTGATGACCTATTTGAGTGTCGAGTCTGTCGGCGAGGGGGTGGAGGTAGTAGTCTGTGGGTGGGTGGGCAAAGCCCCTTTTTTGGTAGCTGAAGATCCCCATCCAGATTGCGTCCTCTGCAAAGGAAGTTCGAAAGCCAGCACTTGAGTAGTTTTTCCATATGAAAGGACAGTCATCGAAAAAAGCATCGTTCTTCTGCCAACACATAGTTCTGAGCTCGTCCACAAAGAAACTGGTCAGAACTGGGACTGTAAATTTTAAATGATATATTAATTTGCTTTTTATTTTATGCTTTTAATTCGGTTACATATCGTCTGTGAAGAACCAAAATGACCCTTATCCAGTTTTAGCTAAAAACAATATCAGCTATCTACTTAAATATTCAAATATGTCTTAAGACCATTTAAATAGAACATTTTGCACTTTTTAAAAATGTGTAAGTACAACATTTTACACGTATCAAAAGCATGGAATTAGAACATTTTACACTTTTCAAAAACATGGAATTAGAACATTTTGTATCTTTTCGAAAACATGGAATTAAAACATTTTGCACTTTTCACAAACATGTAAATAGAACATTTTACGTTTTTCAGAAACTCCTAATTAACATTTGACGCATGTTTCTCATTTTGTTTTTATGACATAGCTCATTTTGATTGTAGCTTAAATTGGATATGGGTCACTTTGGTTCTTCACACACGATATGTTACCAGTGTGGACAAAATTTTAATTTATTTTGAAGTCATTAAAGAGGCAGTGCAAGCACACGCTTGGAAAAATATTGACGATTTTACTGTGTAGATACGTACCCTGCCGTAGGCAAGGGCCTTATTTCTAGTATAATTAAAAGGGAGGGGGAACTCGCACTGTGGGCCTGCACACCGTTCCCGTTTACCCCTATAATGCTTTTTTATGGAAATTCCAGGAGAGAGTCAACCTTAATGAAAAATTATGGTATATTTTTTTTGTAGCAGTAAATGATATGAAAAAGTCGTGGACAAAATTTTATCAAATTATGTCTGCAGGATTGGCGCCAAACAAAATTCGAATTTCAAATTTTAGCATTACGTAAACGGGAAAAGGCTTGAACTTCAAGTTAAAAGATGTATCTCAGTTTTTTTCGAAATTTCAAAATTTATTTTTTTTCTCGTAGCCCAATGTATACAATTATACAGACATCGTCGCTATTTCCTGTGGTTCCGCATTTGAGGCGGAAACACATTTTTTAATTTAATGATTTTAGCACAGTTTATAATTAAATAATTATAAAACAATTATAAAACAATAACTTTAATAATTTGTACCGACCGTAATATCTGAAGCACACCAAATAGCGACGATGTATGTATAAGTGTATACATTAGGCTACGAGAAAAAAAATAAATTTTGAAATTTCGAAAAAAACTGAGATACATCTTTTAACTTGAAGTTCAAGCCTTTTCCCGTTTACGTAATGCTAAAATTTGAAATTCGAATTTTGTTTGGCGCCAATCCTGCAGACATAATTTGATAAAATTTTGTCCACGACTTTTTCATATCATATACTGCTACAAAAAAAATATACCATAATTTTTCATTAAGGTTGACTCCCTCCTGGAATTTCCATAAAATAGCATTATAGGGGTAAACGGGAACGGTGTGGCCTGTGGGTAAATAGCATACAAATTACAAAGTCCAAGTAATTGTCTCTTTAATGATGTGATTCCGGTGGACGCATTGACCAGTTTTGAGAGTCATTTTTGAAATAAATTACTACTCACCAATATTGACGAAAGTATTGTCTGCAACTTTGGTGTAACCCCAAAGACCCAAGGCGGACAGATTGTGTGTGAGGTACGCGTATGATTTGGGCATGACTCTCATCAGATTCATATGAGAATTTGCATCCAGCCCCAAAATGACGACATTTGCTTTTCTTGTCTTCACTTCCGTTCTGTTTAAATCCCCCTCATCTTCTGAGCTGATATCATTCGCGCCATTTCCAGACTCAATTTCCTCGATGCGTTTCTCAGTTGGAGGTTTCAAATGGACGAATCCAAACATGTCCACCTTGGAAATGCGAATTGGGGAAGTGCCCTCGGTATGATTCAATTTTGTGACATTTTCACACTCAACCTGTATAAATTCAAATTCGGAACTTATTTTGGTCACATTGCTCGTGATAGGATGACACGTGTCCGACAAGCTAAATACACAACAAATATACATTTAAATTGTTTTTTAACATAAAATAATGCATTTTGCACGGCAATCAAAAAAGAAGAAAACAATACATTATAAAATAAAAAATAATTCGAAGTAATTTGTGGAAACAAACAACAGAGACAAATTGTCTGTGAAGAACAAAATGACCCATATCCATTTGTAGCTAAAAACAATATCCACTATCTACAAAACTATTTAAATATTTCTTGAGAGCATTATTTAAATAGAATGTTTTGCACTTTTTAAAAACATGTAAATAGACCATTTTACACTTTTCAAAAACATGTAAATAGAACATTTCACACTTTTCAAAAACATGTAAATAGAACATTTCACACTTTTCAAAAACATGTAAATAGAACATTTCACACTTTTTAAAAACTCGTAATTAACATTTGACGCATGTTTATCATTTTCTTTTTATGAGATAGCTCATTTTCATTTTGATTTTAGTTTAAATTGGATATGGGCCATTTTGGTTCTTCACAGATGAAATCTCACTTCACATTAAAGTCCGTGTTTTCCCTCCACGTAAATGATTTGTAGCAACAATTCCGTAAAAAGTATTTATTTGGATCTTCAATTTGTATTAAATTGGATTCGAAATCTGTCTTAAAAAGTAATGGATGGCCCTTGGTGCAATTGACCGGTTCGGGGGGGATACTAAAGTTGAGGATGGATTTATCAAAGGGATTTAAGACGGGGAGATGACAGGACATTTCATCTTGCTTCTTCTTCTTCTTTGTGCTCGTCGTCTTCTCTGGAAAATTCCAAATCAAATTCTTCAAAATGTGTTCATAATCCTTTCATAATCTCATAGAAATAACCACTCATCCTCAGACACACAAACTTATGAATTATTGTGTTAGTAGTAGTAGTAGTAATTATTGTAGTTACACATAGCACTTTTCTCAAATCCCAACCTTTTCTGGACGATACTTGTTCACTGGGGGCGGTCCCGTTCCCGGTGGTCACAATGATGGGCGGAGCTACGCTTGCGTCCAAGTTCCGCCCCCATGGGGATTCAACTCTTGTGTCCTCCTCCTCTGTCCTAGTAATGACTCCTCCTTCTGTCGAAATGTCCGTGTCGAAATGAGTCCCAGGTGAATTTGAATTCTGCTCATTTAAATATGTTTTTGGCGGGGGAATAATTTTGAAAATTTCCAAATCACTCCGCCTGAGCTCATAATTGGTGGTTGAGGGGGAGGTGGAGAAGGAGAGTGTGTCCGTGTAGAAAATATAGACGATGAGAGAAATGGAGATTGAGGCAAAAACTAAATTCCTATTGCGAATGTTATACAGGAATTTGTACATTTTTGTGTGTGTGTGTGTGTGTGGGTCTGTTTACGACTTTACTGGGGCATATAACTATTGTATGGAATTCCGATTGGATTATATCTATTGTAGGAGCCTTTGTTATTTGGCTCTCCTATTATTGTAATTGTAATAATGAATTAAAAATTTTGAATAGGAAATATAATACTCTAGAATTCTAGAATTCTAAATAAAATCAAAGGCTGTTGCAGATATGGATTTGATTTGACTACTCACTACTGGACTATACTCCTAAACTGCACTGATTTTTGTACACTGTATATTATCCTTGGACTAGCGATAAGTCTATCATTGGTCTGCTTTGTAAAATTCTTGTTTGGATGAAATCAATATACGAGGCTAAATGGACGAGTAGTAATTTAAATGGTATAGAGTATTATTGTGTATTAGATATGTACACACTTGAGTATCTGTTTCTCCTCCAAATCCAAATGTATTGAGACATTAAATGTTTTTTATTATTTCGAATTCTATTGTTCATTGGAACTGTAGCGTCTACTCCAACTACCAGTGTACAAACTACAGTAATAAAAAAATAAAAGCAGCAACAACAGCTACGAATACGATCGAGTGTGTGTAGGGTCAGGATATAATTATATTGATATAAGTAATTTTATTATGTGTCTAATATTTAAGTTAGATGATATACTGCTATGCTGCTGTCGAGAATTAATTCCTTCTAATTTTTTGGAGGCGTTTTATTTTTATAAAGTTTCCTCCAAAGTGTGGAAAATACTTGGGAGAGATCAACTATAATTACAGACTCCAGGCGGGACAGATGACTGACAATTATAGTGAGGGCCGTTTTGAGTCTTATCAAAGTTTTTATGAACCACCCTCCGCTCCCCCCCCCCTCCCACCCATCCCATTCTCCAACTCTCCCTATTTTTGATCCAGGCTCAAAGGGAATTTTGTAAATATTATTAGGTAGGTAAGATACATTATGTTGCGTTGTAGTTATCCCAAGTGCGTAGTTGAAACATTCTGTTAGAGAATATTTTAAACGTCATGGGTAGGGTGAGTAGTGGGTCTAGTCGGATATCGTCTGTGAAGAACCAAAATGACCCATATCCATTTTTAGCTGAAAACAATATTAACTATCTACAATAATATTCAAATATGCATTGAGACATTTAAATAGAACATTTTACACTTTTGGAAAAACATGGAATTAGAGCATTTTGCACCTTTTCGAAAACATGGAATTAGAACATTTTTCACCTTTTCGAAAACATGGAATTAAAACATTTTGCACTTTTCACAAACATGTAAATAGAACATTTTAAGTTTTTCAAAAACTCGTAATTAACATTTGACACATGTTTTTAATTTTGTTTTTATGACATAGTTCATTTTGATTGTAGTTTAAATTGGAAATTTTGGTTCTTCACAGACGATATATTGAGGACATGCCATAATATTATGTATAAGGAAGCCGCTTAAGTAATGTGAAAGTGATGACATGGGGATGGGGTATTGGTAGGTCTTACAAAAAGTGATAATTTGAGTGACGTCATCTATGGACCATCCCTATAGAAATAAATAAGTGACACAATTTGAGCAAAAATTATGTGTATTTTTCTTTAATCATAATATGTTTAAATGGCGGGAATTATTTAGGTTTACAAGCGTGCTTACAGGAACAGGACTGAATGCGGCAAATTTTGACCTATTTCAATTTCCCTCCAAACTTAAAATTCATACAAATTATCTATAAGTTACGTACACATTATGATTCCAATTAATTTAAAAAATCAACCTTTTGTCTCAAAAACTCGTGCTAGATTTTTGAAAACTAATATGAATTTAAATTTCCTGCCAAAAACGTCCCAATATGAATTCTGTTCCAGATCAATGGAAAACAAGGGACAATGTCTGAACAGGCAACCGGTAAAATCAGTTTACCGCTTAAAAGAGGCTCTGTTTACGAGACTGCCAAGTTACAAGCACATTATTTTCTGTGCAAACAAAGAAATCCAAGTTGGTAGATTTGATTCATGCGTATGGTGTGTCAATGTAAGTAGATGAGATAAATATATGAAATAATAAACAACATTTTCCAGTATCAAAATTGAGCTGACCGTAATAAAGTTATGAATACGACCAAAAAATACGTAGGAGAGTAACATTCATATCATATTAGGGATCGTCCACAAATAACGTCGTGGAGCTGGTACACTTGGCTAGTGACGACATCCCATACTTCAGATAGGCGTTTTAGCAATATGGTGAAGCTGATAACGAGAGAGGGGGGTCATCGTAGTATGGTCCTAAAATGGAGATTTTTCGACTACGTAATTTATGGACGATCCCTTACTCAATTACCTTCCTGGATTTCATGTAATCTTTGCTCTACTTGTTAGTATTAGTAGTATGCACTTGAAATAAAAAATGATATCTTGTCTCTCCCTGTCAAAGTCAACATGATCTATCTCCCTCCCTAATCTCCATCTCCATGTGTCATGAAAGCACCTTTTTCCCCAGTCCAGGCGCAGCATACTGCAGTATAGTAATTCAGTTGTAAAATTATTTAAAGTAAGTTACAAGGCATCGGTATCGTAGTATGTGGTTAATCCATAACACCTTTTACTTTGACGTTTTAAATTGGAAGAGAATTGCTGGCATAATTCCTAAGCATTTTGTTCACTTATTGGGTCATAAATAAAAAATAAATATGTAATGGTAATTGAGGTAAATTAGCACTGATTGACGACAGTCAAATTTTGTTTTTTAAAAATTTAGTGAAGCAATAGTGATGAAATAATGTAGGTAGGTAATTTATGCACTCGTAAATTAATAGTAGTACACTATCGTAATTGTTGAACCATGCATACTGGCCCATGATTAATGTAGAATAAATTGTAAATGTGGGTGTGTTAAAATAAACACTCAATGAAATAGATGCGTAAAATGATAATTAAAAATGTTTAAAAAGTTAAATAATATTCTAATTAAATGATTTTCTAATTAAAAGTCCAAAATAATCTACTTGCATGTTTTTTAAAAGTGCAAAATGTTCTGTTTGCATGTTTTTTAAAAGTGCGAAATGTTCTGTTTGGATGTTTTTTAAAAGTCCAAAATGTTTTATTTGCATGTTTATTAAAAATGTAAAATGTTCTATTTGCATATTTTTAAAACGAACAAAATATTTAATTTTCATGTTTTACAAAAGTGCTGAACGTTTTATTTACAGGTTTTTTTAAGTCTAAATTGTACAATTTAAATGCTTTTTAAAAATGCAAATTGTATTATTTTCATGCTTTTGATTTCATAATATTTGATATTTTTGCATTTTAACCTGTACATGTTTTAAAAAATGCAAAGTATTCTATGTGCATGTTTTTTGGTAACTTTAAAATCTTCTATTTACAAAGTTTTTTAAATGTGCAAAATATTGTATTTACACCATTTTAAAAAGCACAAAATTCTCTATTTACATTGTGTTCTTGAAAATTTGAACTAATTTCAAAACTAGTTCCTTAATAATTTAACAAACATAAATTACAATATTTTGTCTAAAACTTTCTGTTACGTATACGAGGCTCTTAAGCTATCCTCATTGGAGAACAGTGTCAAGTTTATTTTTGAATAAATTATTTTTACATTTTTTAGGATCATCAAGACGTTTTTAATTTTTTGTAGACAGTTGAATTTGTTTTTAGCTAAAAATAAAAATACGTCATTTTAATTCTTCGCTCATAATGCAATTACTATAACTATGTAGGTACATGTTTGAATTACCAATTCAGCATGTAAATACGCAAGCATACAATTTAATAAACCTAGACGAATTAAAAATCCAATTCTGATGACTGAGGTTGTGAATTTGTGAATTTTATGTGAACTTAATTATTTATGAATACCTTCTTACCAATATTGGGAAAAGTATTGTCTGCAACTTTCGTGTATCCCCAAAGACCCAAGGCAGACAGATTCTGTGTGAGGTAAGCGTATGATTTGGGCATGACGCGCATCCGATTCATGTGAGAAGTCGCATCCAGTCCCAAGATGACCACATTTGCTTTTCTCGTCTTCACTTTTGTTCCGTTTAATTTCTTTTGTTTTAAAAATTCTTCAATACGCTTCTCTGTCGCAGCTTTTAAACTGACGAAACCAAAGGCGTCCACTACAACAACTGACGTGTTTTTTGACGGAGGTAACTCGGTTTTATTTGGCGGAGACAACTGTTTTTAATTTTTTAATCGTGTATTAAAGTGTTTATAACGTGTTCTTTATTTGTTTAAATTATCTTCACAATGTGTTTCTAATTTTGTCATCGTGTATTTAAATTGTGTTGATAATGTGTTCTTAATTTGTTTAAAGTATATATCTTTAATATAAAGTGTTTATGATGTGTTCCTAATTTCTTTAAAGTATTTTCAAAATGTGTTCTTAATTTTGTTATCGTTTATTTAAACTGTTTAAAATGTGTTTCTAATATATTCCTATTCTTTTTTATGGTGGTTAACAATTTTGAATATTACGTGTTCTTAAATTTTTCCCAAATTTTTACCAAATTTTTTCTAATGCGTTCATAAAGTCTTCCTAATTTATTCATAGTGTTTTCAAAATTTGTTCATAATTTGTTCTTAGTTTGCTTATATTATTGTGTTCCTAATTTGTTCAACATGTTCTTATTTTGAAAAAAGTATGTTCATTTAACTTGTTTAAATTATTGTTAATGTCAGAGTATCCGCAATTGTAAATAAATAATGTATGTGCCAAACAAATCCCAACCTGTTTTTACTGGGCGCTTTGTTCCAGTTCCAGTTCCCGCCTTTGTCGATCCTGATGCAGAAGAAGCTTTCCATGATTTAGCAGTAGAAGCCCTCACAAGTTTAGAGTTAGAATTTGAAGGGGGATGTTTTGGTGTGGGGTGGTGGATACTTTTGAAACGAGCTCTGCTCCGCTTAAGTCCAATGGTGGAGAGGTAGAGTTTTTCCGTGTAGAAAATGTAGATGAGGAGTGAAATGACTGCAGAAACCAAAACTAAATTCCTATTTCTAATGTTGTAGCGAGAATCGTCAGCTGGATAACACTTCAACAATTCTGAGTCCATAAAATACCAAATAATATTCCACCATTTCTATTCCGGATTCCCATTCAAATTTCAAATCCACTATTAGCCTCGAAATGGACGTAACAATCATTATAACTAAACGGCATCATTTAAATGAACAATGGGCTCGTAATAATATACTTAGTGTGGGATTACTTACAGAAGAGCGCATGTAGTGGACGCACATAATATATTTCAAGGCAAGATGAGATCGACCTTCTTCAAAAAATGGGCACAGTAAATTCTCATCCTTGTGTTTTTGATTTTGGTCTCGTTCTCGGTTTTAAATAAATAAATAAAATAAATAGTACTTAAAAAATTAGCTTTATTGTTAAGCTCCTCAGCGTAATCGCTGATTTCCAGGAACTAACAGGTGTGGCTAGCTTACCCTGTACTAACACAGAGCCAAGTAAGCTTTAAAGGCAGTTGTCACCACACACGAGGAGAGGCGGGAGTTTTAAGGCGTCACGATGGACCCCCGAGTGGGAATTGAACATACGACCATCGGTGCAGAGCATCGGCCCTTAGACCTGTGGGCTATCTCGCCTCTCAAAGTTTCTCCTGTTTAATTCCGCGGCTTTCTTTTGAATTTGAATCGAGTCCGGATTTATTTCCACCGCCATCTTTTTTAAATAATTCAAAAGAATTTTAAAGCTTGGAAAACTGCAGGGACCAATAGTAGTGGGATCAGTTATTAGGGTAATTTGTGGCCATGGTTTTTGGAGGGAAATTTAAATTTGAATTTTTGATTTCCACTCCGACTCCTACTGCTGCTGAAAAATGTTCTGTTTCCATTTTTTTGAAAAGTGCCATATTATTAAGATTTAAGTAATGATTTGTACTTTGGGTTTGATGTGTGTACGTGTGGTGAGTGATGAATGGTAATAAATTAGTGAGTGACAAGTATTTGATTATTAAAAGATACTGAATTTAATAATTAAAATTGAATAATAAAACGAAGGTGTTTTATAAAAGAACTGAAGGTTCAAAGCTAGTAGTTGAATTGGTTGTTGAAGTGATTTTACAATTAGATTTAACTTCCTGAAATCAGATCGGTTTCACCAACGGTGTCATATAATTATTTTAACTTAAAAATTATTATTTAGGAATCTCTTTCCCTTCGACTTACAGTGTGTCTCATAATTTTAAACTCACTCCCGTTTATGGGGTTTTCTTCCCTTCAAAAAGGAATTTTTCAGCGAAATATTTTTTATTAGATGACTAATCACTATTAATTAGTATTCGACTTTGATTGACCCCCAGGGGTCACGTGGTTCTCTCGTAAATAATTAAAAACCGAAAACGGGGTGTCTCAAAATTTTAAACTCACTTCACGGTTTTCCAAACTAAGTGAGCCATATCTTCCGAATGAAATACTGTAAAATTAGGAAACTTGGTATGCATACACTCAAATATATTACTCACTACTGAAATCATCAACTTTGATCATCGGGTCACTGTAGCACTGGTAGCGTTGAAGAAGGCGGGTCAACCTCATGTCAACTTTTTCTTCCGTTTGATAACATGGGAAAATCACGACTTGCATCACTAAATCCTTATGCACATGCGCAAATGTCAACCAATTGAAATATTAACAAACATGACATAATCAGCATTAAATTGCCTACAAACGGTGTATAACACAATACTCAGGTCACTCGGGGTCACGAGACGTCCGGGATTGGACATTACCTATCCAAGCGATACGTCATTTTTCATATTCATGAGTTTGGTGCATTCTATGAACTTTTGGTTGAGTGAAATCAGTTTTGTTTTCCTCATTTCTGCTTCCAAAATTTTGTGCTGCCTTCTCGCCAGTCCTGATGCTACTTTCTTCTCCTTTTCGGCCTTTGTTATTGCTGGTTTTTGTTTCGGCTTCTTACTCTTCTTCGCCTGCTTGACGCAAGGTAAACAATGTCTTTCTTGTTGGTAGCTTTGAACCTCTTCCGAAAAATGTTTTGGCCAATAATTGTCTTGATTAGACTGCGTCAATAAGTTTTCACAATCGGAGGGAGAAAAAACATGTGTTCTTTTGTTTCTTTTTGTCCTCGGATCTTGTCAATGCTGGGCTTGAGTACACGGTGAGTGGATAAGGATTGTTTTCCCGTCTAGTCCATGAATCTCCTGCTAGAAATATTCTCCTCTGCCATCGCCTGTGCTCCTTCAGCTTTATTCAACACGAACCAGTACAGGTTGGTCTGGCGGTTAACTAGGAGGGTGATTCCTTCTGGTTAAGCTACAGCCTGAGCGCATTCTGAAATGGATGGGTGACCTGTGCTTGGTAATCCTGCAAGGCTCGGTGATATGTACGTTGCAGGTCCTAGAGACTATTCTCTAGGCTTTCTAGAGTTCCTTTCTCTAGAAAAAGTAGTCAGAAATAATAAAATCAAATACAAAAGTAACGACTATAGTGAGTAGTAATGTAGCCAAAAGCTGTCTTCCCCTGAAAATCAGTGAATATTCGCTGTGTGGAAATGACGTTAAAGCCATTACATTTACATTTTTACAACGTTACTTGTTGATTTCTGTTTCTTGCTGGGAAGCCTATTTTCCTTATGGCCGTATCCCAGTATCTCTTCCTTGTAGAAATTTGTCGTGACTAACTCTTGTGAATGTAATTCATTGCGCGCAAAGTCCATTACTATTTTAACCCTCAAAAAACAATATAAATCTCAACGCAGTTCCTGGCTTCACTATTTCTACCACAATTAGTTTCGTATTAAATTTACCTGTTTCAACTTGTAATGCAACCACAGCAGTACCCAATTCTGGCTTTGCTTCCTAGTAATTCCTGCAATTTTTATTTCTGTTGCTGTTGCTATTTTCTGAGTTTTTAAAGATTTTTCTTACGATTGACAAAGCACTGCCAGTGTTCAAAATGGCTGGTGCCACTTAACCCTCAGCTTGACGTCAATAAATGGTGCTGTGCTGTTTTCCATCGTCATCATGTAAACATAAGCTGTATGCTTTGGTGGTGCATATTCTGGTAGTGGTTCATTAGTGACTTCGCTCTGCGTTGCCTCCACTCTTTCCTGTGAGTTTTCCTTTCTCTTTAAATACGCTGGTCTGCCTTTGTTATCGCCTATTCCGCGCGTTTTTTGTTGAGTATCTTTTTGCTGACTAAAAATACTTTGACCAATAAAGGTTTGATATTGTCAAGGGCGGCACCTAATGCTTTATTGCCATACCAGGCTGCTGAGAATTGGTCTAAAGTATTAGAAAAACGGGTGGGTTAGTTGTTTTTATGAATTCCCATAGAGTATTGACCTATACGCTGTGTTGTGGAGAATTTAATTGTGCTAATGGACAACGTCTTTAAATTCTAATCGGTTGACATTCGCGCATGTACATAGGAATTTAGTTGTGCAAGTCATGATTTTTGCATGTTATCAAATGGGGAAAAAAGTTGACATGAGGTTGGGCCGTCTCCTTCAATGATACCTATGCTACAGTGGCCTGGTGGTCAAAGTTAATAATTCTATTCATAAGTAACAAATGTGAGAGTACGGTTACCAATTGTCACATTTTTGCATTGGCTCAGCCAGGAGAAATTGCTTTTTGAATTTAAAAACCATAAAGTGAGTTTAAAATTTTGAAACACCCAATTTTCGGCTTTTAATTATTTGCATGAGAACTGCTTGACCCCTGAAGGTCAATTAAATTTAAATCTTAATTAATAGTGGGTAGTTATCTGATAAAAAATATTTCGCTGAAAAATTATTTCTGGAAGGGAAGAAAACCCCATAATTTTTGGTGAGTTTAAAATTAGGAGACACACTATATATATTTTAAATAAATTTTTTTTGACAGATATTGTAAGCGCTCACTCTCAAACTTTTTACAATTTACGAGAAAGTGGAAAGAGGACTGCGCGAAGCTCGGGCCGCAGTAGCGGCAGTACTCGTTTGGGTGAAACGTGATTGACATTTTTCTAAAACAAATATAGTTGCTACCCAGCCTGAGCTGCGCGCAATTACGAAAGTAATTGTATGGTAGCATGCTATTTAAGTATTTACTACAGAGGGTTGAATTTTTAATAAGATAATATGTAGAATGATAAAAGAAGTTTAGAATTCGGCAGGTTTCTGTTTGTCATTGCTGGTCATAACAGCACCGCATAATATGAGGAAAATACTCCGCGAGCACATTGCTAGATTAGGAATTCCATACAAAAGAAAAACCGAGATTGTCTAAGACAGATTTTAATTGAGTAGCCCATATATACGCTACTTTTCCGTTGCCCAACGTAACAAGTCGGCTGTAACAGATTTTTACAAAACGGCTGGGGGCAGCAAAAGTATTCGTAGCCAGTGTTTGAGAGTTTGAGATAATACATGGCAGCGGAGATGTGCACAACCTGTTTCGCAACGCAGCAAATAGCCAGGGGTACGGATTTGAAGACAGAGGAGTTTTTTAAGGAATCTAACTTGTACTTTTTCAATGATGTCGAGATATCGTATGCCCCAGATGGATGCAGCGTTTGTCAGTGAGGAAAGAGCCACAGATAAAAACAATTTTTGTTTTCCCTTCCACGATTGAATCCCACTGCGGCGTATTATGTCATGTACGGCCCCAGAGGCCACGTTTCCTTTGCTATTCATTTCGTCAGCGGCTACCCTGAACAAACCTTGAGGAGCTAAAGGTAATTCCTAAGTAAGTGTACTTGCTGACTAGTTCAATTGGGTTACTATCTAGAATCCATTTCCACGATGGGCATGAGCCACCACCCCCTCGGCGGAACATCATAACTTTAGTCTTGCTCAGGTTAATTACAAGCTCGTTTAAAGTACAATATTCAGAGAGTATATTAATTTTAGTTTGAAGGTATTGCTTGCTTTCGGCTAGGGTTGCATTATCATTAGCAAGCATAAGTAGGTCAACTAAGTTGGAACCACCTAACCAAACACGGATAGCACCATGGGATGCAAAAAAATTGGTCTATGTCGCCAACATAAATTGCAAACAAGAGAGGACTTAATATATCACCTTGAAGCACTCCCATTGAGATTTCAAAAGGTTTTGTTAGGCCCTCGGAGGTTTTAAGACGAAAGTAACTTGAGTCATAAATATATTTTATTACTGTTATAACTTTGCAGCTAATGCCTACATCATGCATGTTTTGCCACAACTTGGAGTAAGGAATGCTGTCAAATGCTCTTCTAAAATCTACGAAAAGTACAAATAATTTGTTATTGCGGGCTAATTTTAATTGTATTATGGCCATTAGGGTAAAAATTTGGTCTGAACAGCCTCTACCTTTGCGGAACCCTGCTTGGGACTCAGGTTAAATGTTCTTTAATTCACACCAGGAGCTTAGTCTTTCATGAATCATACAGGTAAATAATTTTGTAAGCGTATTTACAAGGGCGATTCCTCCATAGTTAGCTAAATCAGACTTGTCATCTTTTTTGAAAATCATCGTCATTACAATTTCCGACCAGCTAGAAGAAGTCGTTCCTAATTGAAAGAAATCATTAAAAATAGTTAGAAGTTTAGACAATATAGGCAAACGGAGCGATTTTAGGATCTCGTTTGGAATCAAGTCCGATCCTGCAGCTTTGTTAGTTTGAAGTTTTAAGAGAGCATTTTCAAGATCAGTAAGCGTCAAGCGGCTGTCTAGACTGCATCTGTGTTTAAAAAGTAAGAGTTAGTATAAATTTTAGGGGGTATTACAGCAGTAAAACAATTCCCAATCGTGTTTCAAAATAGTGTTGGCAAGAGCTAGCGTTTTTCTAAATGTTTTTATACACTTCCAGAATTCAGTGGGGGAATTTACGTTAAAAAAAGTTTGCTGTACACCCTGCCAATATAACTTCGTTTTTATAGTAATTAAATTATTATATCGCTCTTTTACTGCAGCACAGTGACTCATATTACTCTTAGTAGCAGTGCTACAAGCTATTAAGGATAAAGATTTTAGGAGTTAGCGTTTGAATTCGCACTTGTGATCAAACCAAGGATTTTTACTGACAATAACGTCTGACTTAGTTGTGAATTTTAATTTAGATGAAACTGCAGCGACCTGTATTGCTTGTAAAATATTGTTGTAGCGTACAACAGGGCTTGGGTTGTTGGAAAGATTAGTATTGTTAAAAACTGCTAATGATTTCTTTGATTTACTTGAATTCCACTTAATTTTAATAACTGTTACTGAGGAGTATTGAACACAGTGGCGTTAAGTCACTAGACATGGTTGGTGATCCGATTCTAGAAAGTTAAGAAAACAAGTATCATTTACAATTTGTAGTGCCATTTTATCGGCCCAAATCAAGTCTATTGTACTTTTACCACAAGAGATCATAAATGTATATTTAGCGGGGGAGTTAGATGAACTACGCCTGTTAAGTAAAAAAAGAGTAAGATTCCATTGACTCAACAAAATATTTTCCTCTACTATTAGAAATCACATCCCTGGACATGCGCGATGGAGAAAAGGGAAGGCCCTCCATGACTGCATCGTCTAGTTGACCCAAGTCGCCAACCCTACCATTATGGTCTCCACATAGAATAATAGGGGTTGAGGGAAAGTCCGCTTTGAGCGTCTCCAGTTTATCATAAAATTGTACTAATAGTCTCTTTGCGTGGCTTCCTGGATAAAAGTAAACAAAAACGAGAAGAAACGATTTGTAGGGTGTATTAAGTGAAGTAACCGTGGCAGCTATTTTGGACTGGAGTCGACTAGAACTGATTTGTAAGTTGAGGCGTTTATAAACACAGATAAGCCTCCACTCGGTCTCCCCACCGCGCTAGACCTAAAGACCAAAACAGAAAATACATTAAATTTATTAAATAATGAGAAACTAAATTTATCATTATCTACCCAAGTTATATTTAAACAAATGATATTAGAATTATGTTGAGATTGTGAGGAGGAATTTTGAAAATGTTGTTGTAGCCGTAGATGCTCCAGAATAGTAATTTTGACTGTGTCACAGGGTTGCCGGTGTGTCATTGTTTCTTGGATGGTGGTTTCGTGGGAACAGATCCGCTTGATGTTGTTGCTTCGTCTTCTGTTGAAGGAGGCTTGCGCCTGTTTGGGTCGTATTCTGGTATCTTTGAATTCGGCGGAGAGCTTTTTCATCTGACTCGTAATAGTTTATTTTACCACTGTCATTTTCAATTAGGTAACGCGATGACCACAGTTTCACAGTACGGTTAGTTTTTTGCCTTTTCAATTTTGCTTGTGCTAAGAGATGCTGTTTAATTTTTCACTTTTGTTTGCTCAGATCTTCGAATACGCGAAAGTTAGTATCTTTGAGAGCAGAGGTTTTTGAAAGAATTTCATTGCGGCCCGGGATTGATCCGAACTTGCACTTTACTCCAAATACGCCTTTAATGGGAATGCATAGGTATGACTTGGGACTGATATCAGTAATGTTGAGCATTCGGAGGATTTGGGAAACTTCCTTAGTCATGACTGTCTAGGAGGCGGTTGAAGCAATCGACATTCCCGATGAAATGAGATTAACCTTCCTAAAATCGTTCTGTTGGTACAATACTTCGTTTTGTACATGAAAATTTTGATTTGATTGAGGTGAGGTCCGTTTGCACAGCTTCATTCATGTTTTAACTGCAGATAAGGATCTTGAAGTATATCCTAACGGTCTATAGGGCTCATCGTTAACTTTTTGTTACGGCTCTAATAGCATGTCCTGAGGCATCGGAAATAATACGAATCTCTCGGTCTTGGTGGAGGAATGTAAGATTTGGTGCTGTGCTCAACCTATATCTAAGATTTGTGAATGCATCATTGCACGCTTGTGACCAAATAATAAACATAAAGCAGACTAATAGTAAGGTAAGTTTCCTTTCTTTTTTTATAATAACAATTTAGTAATAAGATAGTTTAGATCAAGATGTAATTTTAAGTATTATTTTTATTCTCTAGTTAGGGAATTCGGGATTAGGTAAGTAGTAATATGGTAAGTAGTATAATAATTAGCATGTAAGTATCAACGCTAATATAGTTTAGTATGTAATCTTAAGCAGTGTAATTTTAGTAATATATATAGGTTAAATTAATTTATTACATGTACCAGACCAGAAGAAGACTGTAAGACCGAGCAGGAATCTTCAATGTACAGGTAAGTAGGTTAAAATTGAGTAAGAACTTAATTTTATTTTTTTTATTTTTAGGAGCTGGAGATGACGGACCGCAAGAAAACCAAAGCCGAAAATTCAAGTGGCTGGGGAGAGAAAATCAAGAATGATTTTCTCTGTGTTGTTTGTGTGTGTGTGTAGTGTGGTTTTGGTGAAGAGGAGTTCCGATGTCATGTCGTGCTCTGATTAGTCAGTTGACCCAGTAGTGAGTCAACCGGCTAATCAAACACGACTGTGAAGTAAGGCGGGAGAGATTGTTGTCGGCTGACGGCGGATGCAATCACTATGGTTGCGTCCGACCGTCACACATGTTTTAAAAGTGATTGTTGAAATGGATGGCAACAGCCATAGGTTTACAGTCAGTTTACTGTACTGCTCAGTTTAATTTAAATATTAATATTTTCCTTAGTATTAAGTAGGTACTATTGGCAGTAGTTACTAGATTAGTGCTCTGTTTTATAGAGCTTTGCTTATTGGATGACTATTCAGGGTCAAGTCTTGCGCAGTTTGTTTTGTGGTAGTGGAATAAAGTCAGTAGACTTGAAATATTATTTTCGAATATTCTCGTCTCCATTTTTAATAATCAGTCTTGTCTCAGCCTTGCCTTGGATCACCTTGAGAAGTCTCTCCTAGCCTTTCGGTAGTAAATGGAAAAACATTTAGATGATTTTATTGTTGTAATACAATAAGAAGTATTAGTGTAGAGTAAGTAGTTAGTTGTAAGTGTATGGAATTATTTAATGTTATTAAATTAAATATTGACTATATTGTTGTCACAATATAAAATTATTTCCTGTGTCCGGGATTTTGGCATTTTATTGTTAGCATAGTGCGTCAATATTGACTTACACCTACATTACTCATAATATACCTCGGAATTGGATCATTTCGTCGACCATCAGTCACATAACCATCAATTCATTCATCGCAGTTTTCCAGTCATAATTAAATCAAGCAGCGTTAACACAGCCATCACCAGAAGTAGGATCATTTTACTTGTAACACATAGTATATATATAATATCAAGCTCAGTCACGTCTGAACAGTGATGAATGTTTTATTTACATGGTTTTGGTATGTGTAAACTACAATTTAAATGCTTTTTAAAAACGCGGATTTTCATGCTTAGAATTTCCTAATATTTGAGTTTTTTTTGCATTTTAGCATTAACATATTTTAAAAAATGCAATGTATTTTATGTGCATTTTATTTGGTAACTTTAAAATCTTCTATTTACAAAGTTTTTTAAATGTGCAAAATATTGTATTTACATTCTTTTGAAAAGTCTAAAATTCTCATTTACATGTTTTTAAAAATTTGAATATATTTTAAATCTTTTCGGGATTATCGAGTTGTTTTAATTTTTTGTTGGCCTCTTCAACAATTATGTCTATGATTGAATAACCAATGAGCATTGACACTCAAAAATCGTTTAAAATACGTTTATTTTTATAGAAAATAAGCTACAATTATGAGCTGATTTAAAAAAAGTATACAATTTAGAAAACCCAGACGAATTAAAAATTTCAAATATTCAGTTGCAGTAGCAAAACTTTTTTAAATTGTAGTCCGTCACACAGCGACTCTGATCCCCGTACAAATTAGTTCTACTGATCTCCCCGGAAATGACCCACTGTCCGTTTGTGTGCCTCGTTGTCGTTGCTTCGAAAGTAGCATTGCTCGGCTCCACAAGAATGGACACACTGAACGTCACTTGTTGTTTCTCAAGTCGAGGATCCTCTGAGTTTCTGACGGAGGCTGAAATGTCTTTAATTTCGTCATTTGTCAGTTGAAAAACTTGAGCAGTTAGGATTTGTTGGAGGAGGAGGAGTTGGCACTGCGGGAATTTGATGAACATCCCATTGATGTGATGGACCAGGCTTCGAGCAGCCTCCCTCACGAGCGTATTATTTTCCAAAAGAACGGCTTGCGTCGAGCGGCAGACGCACCACGCATCCTCAATCTCTGCATCCGCACAAGTCCTTTTTACAGGTATTGGGAGGAAGAGGCTGATTCCGCGTGGGAAATTTGAAGTTGAATTTGAAGTTGAATTCGACGCTGAACTGAAATTCAGACGAGATTTGTTGGATTTTTTATAATCCTGAAGACTCAGGTGTCTCTCTCGGATTTTTTCGGATTTGATATTTTCCAGATGCAGAAGATCTTTCAGTGTTTCGTGAAGGTCGAAAGGTGTAGTGAGTTTGTTTTTATTCCCAATGAGACTGCTCACAGCCGCGGGGTACTGTTTCCGAAACCATTGTGGAAGGACAAAGTAGAGCAAAGGCATCCGATCCTCCAGTTTCCCCTGATGGGTGTAGCGGATGGTCCCCCAACGAACCCCGTGGTCACTCATGAGGATGAAAACAGTGTCTTCCAAGTAGCCGCCGGTTTTAAACCAGCGGAGTGTCTCCAGGAGAAACTCGTCCCCGAGCTTCCCATTGTTGAGGTAGTCGTGGAAGAGGGACGTGACCCAGATGAACTGGAAGTAGCGTCTGTCCTTCTTCATGGTCGCCGCCATTTGTTTGAGCTGGTGAAGGAGGATTTGGAAGACAAGTCGAGGGCCGGAGCAGAGTTTGCAGTAGTACGTCTTGGCCCAGCCCATCATGTGTGATTGTCTGCTCGTGAGAGTGTGGAGGTAGTAGTCGGTGGGGGAGTATTGAAAGCCGCCCTTTACGTAGTTGAAGATCCCCATCCAGACTTCGTCTTCCCCAAATGAAGTTCGAAAGCCGGCACTCGCGTAGTCTTTCCAGATGAAGGGACACGGATCGAAGGGTTTCATCGAACTTTTCCAACACGACGCTTTCATCTCCTTCTCGAATAGGCCGGTCAGAGCTGGGACTGCCGGATTAAAAAAAACCATTTAGTTAATTATATTATAACCTTGTTTTATTCGTCTGACCAGTTAATTTAATTCTTTACCCCGTATGTGAAGAGTTTTTTGGCAAAACGGGGCAAGTCCATCATAACACAAATTTTACATCGAAATTCTAAAACATTTAACTGATTTTTATCTCAAATTAATTTATGAATACCTCCTTACCAATATTGGGAAAAGTATTGTCTGCAACTTTCGTGTATCCCCAAAGACCCAAGGCAGACAGATTCTGTGTGAGGTACGCGTACGATTTGGGCATGACGCGCATCAGATTCATGTGAGAAGTCGCATCCAGTCCCAAGATGACCACATTTGCTTTTCTCGTCTTCCCTTTTGTTCCGTTTAATTTCTCTTGTTTTAAAAATTCTTCAATACGCTTCTCTGTCGCAGCTTTTAAACGGACGAAACCAAAGGCGTCCACTACAACAACCGACGTGTTTTTTGACGGAGGTAACTCGGTTTTATTTGACGGAGACAACTTGGTTGTATTTGACGGAGACAACTTGGTTTTATTTGACGGAGACGACTTGGTTTTATTTGACGGAGACAATTCGGTTTTATTTGACGGAGACAATTCGGTTATATTTTTAATAGCTGTACTTTCACATAAAATTTCAATAAACTCAATTTCTGAACTTATTCTTGTTACATTTCTCTTGATTGGATGACATATCTCGGAGATTCTAAAATAACGAGTAAAACATTATGAAAGTCCCTAATAATTTATTAGAATTAAATTCAGCGAAACCAAACTAAACTCACATCAAATGCTCCTTATGCCCTTCCTTTCGGGTAAATGATCTGTAGCAACAATTTCTGAGGGAATATTTGGTTGGGTCATCAGTAAGTATTAAATTGGAATCAAAATCGGTCGTAAAAATTAATGGATGACCCCTAGTGCAGTCCACGTCTAAGGGGGCTATGTTATATTTGAGAACGGCCGCATCGAAGGGGTTCAGGACCGGGAGATTACAGGAAATTTCATTCAAATTTTTCTTTTTTCCCCTCTCCATTTTTTTCATCGTCGTGTTTGCTGGAAAATTCCAAATCAAATTCTTTTTTAATTTTTAGATAATGTTTTCTTAATCTGTTCAAACATTATTCGTACAGGGTTCTCTATTTATTCCAACACGTACTTCATTTGTGAATAAAGTGTTCCTAATTTGTTCATAGTGTTTTCATAATGTGTTCCTAATTTGGTCATCGTGTGTTTAAAGTGTGTTTATAAATTTTCCCTATTTGCTCATAATGATTTAAAAATATGTGTTCCTAATTTGTTTAAACTATTTTTAAAACTTGTTTTTAATTTTTAATCGTGTATTTAAAGTGTGTTTATATTGTGTTATTAAAGTCTTTTAAGTACTTTTAAAATACGTTCCTAATTTTCCAATCGTGTATGTATAGTGTTTTCATAATGTGTTCCTAATTGCTTTAAAGTATTTTTAAAATGTGTTCTTAATTTTTCATCGTGTGTTTAAAGTGTGTTTATCATGTTTCTAATATGTTCAAAGAATTTTCAAAATGTGTTCGTAATTTTTCATCGTATATTTAAATTGTGTTTTTAATGTGTTTTTAAATGTTTCAATTCGTGTATTTAAAGTGTGTTTATAATGTGTTTCTAATTTATTTAAAGTGTTTTTTAAAAATGTGTTGCTAATTTTTTCATGGTGTATTTAAAGTGTGTTTATCATGTTTCTAATTTGTTCAAAGAATTTTAAAAATGTGATCTTAATTTTGTCATTGTATATTTAAAGTGTGTTTATAATGTGTTACTAATTTTTTGAAAGTATTTTAAAAATGTGTTCTTAATTTATTTAAAGTATTTTAAAAATGTGTTCTTAATTTATTTAAAGTATTTTAAAAATGCATTATCAATTTTGTCATCCTGTATTTAAAATGTGTTTAAAATGTGTTCCTAATATATTCCTAGTCTTTTTTATAGTGGTTTAAAACTGTGCTCCTAATGTGTTTCTATTTATGCCCCAAATTGATCCTAAATTGGTCATAATGCGTTCATAAAGTCTTCCTAATTTATTCAAAATGTTTGTATTTTGAAAATAGTATGTTTATATAACTTTTTTCTAATTGTTTTTCATAATTTGTTCATAATTAATAATTAATAATTTATGTGTCAAATCCCAACCTTTTTTTACCGGGCGCTTCGTTCCAGTTCCAGTTCCCGCCTTCGTCCATCCTGATGCAGAAGAAGCTTTCAAAGATTTAGCAGTAGAAGTCCTCACAATTTTAGAGTTAGAATTTGAAAGGGGTTGTTTTGTTGGGGGGTGGTGGATACTTTTGAAACGAGCTCTGCTCCGCTTAAGTCCAATGGTGGAGAGGTAGAGTTTTTCCGTGTAGAAAATGTAGATGAGGAGTGAAATGACTGCAGAAACCAAAACTAAATTCCTATTTCTAATGTTGTAGCGAGAATCGAGCATTAGTCTTGAAACTACATGTGAACATGTACTTATATAGTAATTCATTATATTTTAAAATTCTATTTAGTCAAGGAGAGCCCATTTTCCTTTGTCAATTTAATACAATAATAACATATTCAATATTGACAATAGGTCCCTATTTTTTTTAATTGTATTTTGTTATTGTTGATATTTTTGAATGAAAAATAATTATTATTGTGTAATATTAGATTATGTCTATATGATATTTAGGGCGGAATTGTGTGGAATGAACTGAGCCCGAGCAGCAGTCAAGGGCCTTTCGCCACGCTTCGTCCAGGTGGATAACACGTCAACAATTTTGAGTCAATAAAGTATCAAATAATATTTCACCATTTCTGTTCCCATTCAAATTTCAAATCCACTATTAGCCTCGAAATGGACGTAACAATCATTATCACTAAATGGCATCATTAAAATTGTGAACAATGGGCTCGTAATAATACATTTAGTGTGGGAGAACTTACAAACGAGCGCGTTTAGGGGCTTAGGGGACGTACATAATATATTTCAAGGCAAGATGAGGCCTTCTTCAAAAAATGGGCACAGTTTACAGAATATTTGTGTAATAAAATTTTAATGCATTTCAATTGAATGACGGCTTTTTCAAACGTTTAAATTAAAATATTTGTAAAACACCTTCCGGTTTAAAAAGTGTCCCTTAGAAAGCAATGTTTTGTAATTATTGTAGTATAATTATTTTTTATGCAAACAAAACTTGATTTATTGGTTCAATAGTAGAGTACTAACGATAAGAACATAACATAACTATTTTTTTTCAAACGTTATTTAAAAAAATTTTTCCTTTATAGCAGAATTACCGAATTACGTAAAGGGCAAAGTGAAATAATTACATGTAGAAATCTATATTGCCTTCATTTAATTAGTATTTAATAGTAATATGCTGGAGTTGTAATAATAGAAGCACAATTGGCTTGAATTTCAAGTTGATTTCGACTTGTGTTTGAATTTCCCTCCAAAATCGGTAAAGTTTCACCACGTGGTGTAGAAAATCTAGTTACACTGACGTCATCCCAAACTGTCCAAGTGCCATTAGACCTCCACGTCGTGCTCACTTCAAATGTGACGTTGAGAGGCTTCACTTGTATATTTAAATTAATTGTTATTTCTCTTGATTTTCCTAAATTAATTTGTCTTAAGTTTTTCCTAGTTTTTTGAATTTCGCCCAAATTTGAATTTTTCCCGCCATCAGAAGCACCATTGCCATTCTCAGTATCAAAAATAAAAGCGCTTGTGACTGAGTCGGAGTCCAAGGAAAGTTGTGGACACTCGGAAATATTTGCCAGCTTCTTGTTCATGAAACTCAGGACACTTTCGGAAGCTTGGTTTGTGAGCAAGGTTGTGGAGAGGACGTCCAATGATGAGTCCGAATTCAAATCCTTGATATTTTCCCTTTCTAATGTCGTCCCTGACGACAACGTCTTGGATTGTTCTGAATTTGAATTTAATTTCAATTTTAAATCTACCGCCAAAGGGCTCATAGAGGTACAGACACACCATTGAATATTAATTCCAGCATCTTCACATGTCCTTTTAGATGGAATTGGTAGAAATAAGCTGAGAGCACGTGGACGACGAGCAAAAGTTTTCCCATTTTTCAAATCCACGTCGGCGCCGTCGTCGTCGTCGTTGCCGTGATTTTGATTTTTTTCAAAATTTTCATAATTATCGATGTATCTACGTCGATTTTTGAGTGCGGTAGCTCGGAGATTATTTAAGTTTAAGAGATCTTTGAGAGTTGCATGGAGGTCGAGAGGGGTGGTGAGACGATGTTGATTTGCCTTGAGATTTTGAAAAGCAGCCCTGTACTGTTTTTGAAATGCCTTGGGAATAATGAAATAGAGGAGGGGAAGACGGGCTTCAACTTTCCCCTGGAATGTTTCCGGAAACTTTCCTTCAGATCGAAACTGTCCGTGAGAACTCATGAGAATAAAAATGGACCTATTTAAATTCCCGCTCTTTTTGAACCAGTCCAATGTTTCCATGAGGGCTCTGTCAGCTAAAGTCAAGGCCGCCAAGGCATCCGGCCCACTACTGTGGACCTCTCTACGAAATAGTGAAGTGCTCCAAATTATTTGAAAGTAGCGCGCTTTAAATTCTCGTCCTTGTTTTTTTGACTTTGGTCGTGTTCTCGATTTTCTCCTGTTTAATTCCGCGGCTTCCTTTTGAATTTGAATTGAGTCCGGATTTATTGCCACCGCCATCTTTTTTAAATAATTCAAAAGAATTTTAAAGCTTGGAAAGCGGCCGGGACCGATAGTAGTGGGATCAGTAGTGCAGTTTGTAGTTATGGGTTTTGGAGGGAAATTTAAATTTGAATTTTTGATTTCATCTCCAGCTCCTACTTGTGCCGCTGGTTCTGGTTCTGGATGATTTTGTAGTTGTTTTAGTTTTGCATGACGGTAGGTTAATGTGTTGTAGTAGGAGTCAGTGGGAGGGGATTTAAATCCATTGTGAAGCATTCTTATGGTGCCCATTTCATTTTCATAATTGTCTCTATTGGCGTCATCGTCAGCGTACGCGGTTTTGTAGCCTAAGTTGGAGAAATTCTTCCAGATGAATGGGCAGTTGTCAAACGTGTAGTTGTCTTCCTTATTCCAACATTTGGCTTGTAGTTCCTTCGGGAGGAGTCCTGTGAGGGTTGCCACTAAAATTCAAATTAGTAAATTTTTAAATTTGATTTTTATTTGTATTTTGAAATTTTTACTTTTAAATTTTTGAATACATAATAAAAATTACCAATATTAGGGAAGCCATTCAATCCAATTTTGGTAAAACCCGAGAAGCCAATAGCAGACAAATTTTTCATAATGTAATTGTACGAAGTTGGCATTCGCCGTATCCAATTCATATGCGAAACTCCATCAAAGCCCAAAACCACTATATTAAATTTCGTTTTTGAGTTGGAAACAGAGCCCATTTTCAATTTTGCATATTTCATTAGCTTCTCACCCACCCTGGCAGCCAACCCATTATTGTCTTTAGCAATCTTTTGGGCGGAAGACTGAATTTTTGATTTTGGATTTACGCGCACAAATCCAAACATGTCTACAATAATGGCGCTGTCGTTGTCGTTGTCGTTGCTCATCTCACTCGCATTAGCGTTGTTGGCATTAACTGTTGAAATTTTCTTCTTGTCATTTTCATCCTTGATTTGGCGGGATTTTGAGCATTCGATTTGAATGAATTCTATTTTCGCGGGGATTTTTGTTATTTTGGCAACAATATGGTGGCACTTTTTTGAACTTTTTGTTGTTGTTGACGCTGTCACATTGATTTTCGTTTTAATTTGAAACTCTTGATCGTCGTTTTGATTTTGATTTCTGGACTTGAATACAAATGCTCTGTAGCAACAATGGAAATAACCATATTTTTTTGGGTCATTTTGTTGAATGAGACTGGACTCTAAATCGGTGATGAATAGATTTGAACGTGAGGATTTGGAATTAGTATTAGGATTTAAAAAACATGCTTTTTGAATTGGTGATTTGGATTTTGGATTTGAATTTGGAAACCCAAGAAGGTCTACAATTTTTGGGTCATATGGATTTAGCATAGGGATATTGCATTTGCTCGGTTTTGGCGTCTGAATTTGTCCATTGCCATTGTCAGTGACAATGCCAGTGCGAGGGCCAGCGCCGCCATTGCTTCTATTTTGGAAATTAAAATCAATTCCCAGCTGCTCGAAAATGGCGTTTATTTCTTCTACATTGTCTACAGTCTGTGTGGGACTAATAATAATTCTTGACTGAATTTCATTTCGTCTCACAATGAGTTGATGGAGTTTCTTAAATTTTGTGCGATGGCTCTTTTTTGTTGACTCAAGAAAATCAGGAGCGTAGGAATAATTTATGTAGATGATGAAGAGGGTTAACAAAACCAAAATTGGGGTAATTTTCTTACGTTGACTTAAACATTTTTTCCATGGACTTTTCATCTCGCTCGGAGTTTTGTAGATAGTCGTTTTTGAAATTGAAGGACTTAATAGGACCGTCGTTGGAGTTGCGGATGATTCTTCTTCTGAGGATACAATAAGTGGTTGATTTTCCTCTACATCTACTTGGCTTCTGTGGGTTTCTATTAAATTTGGAATTTCAGTTTTTGGTAAATCAGATTCAGAACTTTCCATTCTTTCAATAGTGTGCTGAAGTTTTTGCAGATAGAATATTTTGTAATTTATGCAGTCTATTGGCAATTAAATCAAAACCTTTTTTCTTGCGCCAGTATTCTATCTGGCTATAAGATACTAGATGCGACGCTGTGTGCAAAATATGCTATTTCGTATTTAAAGTTTTAACGAAATAAAATCACAAAATCTGACAAACTGACTGAGACCTGAGACTGAACGCTGAATCGTTCATAATACATTTTTCGATTTTTTCGACGTGGGGCATTTTATTGTAACATTTAAGAGTCTGACTTAAAGACTGAAGATAGTCGAAGTCGAAATTAATCCAAAATGTATTATACTACAAAATGCTGAAATTAGAAAAAATTCAAAATTTTAAAAATTTTAAATTAACGTTTTACTTTCTAAATTGCATTGAAAAAACTAAGTAAATAATGAAGATGAGAATTGTGACTAACGACCAGTCAGTTACCATGTCAACAGTAATTATTTTGAGGCACGTTTTTTACTGTTATTTGCATTAACAACAGTCACCCAGCGATTTTAAAAATAGAAATAAATTCAAGGAAAATCTACTCGCAAGGTCAACTTTATAACATTACTTGACACTTTATTCTTCTTCTACTGAAAATGCTAACCACTAGTACTGTGAACACGGACTTGTGCTGTCAATTTAAAACAAATATATTGCTATTTCTTTTTCTTAGACTTGATTGATTTTTTACTAGCTTTCTTTTCTAATTTTTTCTGCTCCTTTGACCTTTTCTTTTCCAGTTTTTTCTGTTCTTTCATACTTTTTTTACTAGCTTTCTTTTCTAGTTTTTTCTGTTCTTTTAACTTTTTACTCGACTCCTTCTTGGCCAGTTTTTTAGCATCTTTTGATTTTTGACTAGATTTGGATTTACTCTTTTTGGAGTTTTTACTTTTTTTCGATTTTTTACTTTTTTTCGATTTCTTACTTTTCTTAGATTTTTTACTTTTTTTCGACTTTGTTTTAGATTTACTTTTTTTCGGTTTTTTCTTTTCCTTTTTACTTTCATTCGATTTGCTCTTTTTTGATTTTTTCGACTTTGTACTAGATTTACTTTTTTTTGATTTTTTCTTGTCTTTTTTACTGTTATTCGATTTGCTCTTTTTGGGCTTTTTCGACTTTGAACTGGATTTGCTTTTTTTAGGTTTTTTCGACTTTTTGCTTTTATCCGGACTTTTACTCGATTTTTTCTTTTTCGTTTTGGACTTTTTGCTGTCTTTTGAGTTTTTGCTAGATTTGCTCTTTTTCGGTTTTTTCGACTTTTTACTTTCTTCCGGACTTTTGCTGGATTTTCTTTTTTTGGCTTTCGACTTTTTACTGTCTTTTGAATTTTTACTGGATTTTTTCTTTTTAGATTTCGACTTTTTGCTTTCAGGACTTTTACTCGATTTTTTCTTTTTTGATTTCGACTTTTTGCTTTCAGGACTTTTACTCGATTTTTTCTTTTTCGATTTCGACTTCTTGCTGTCTTTCGAATTTTTACTCGATTTTTTCTTTTTTGATTTCGACTTTTTGCTTTCAGGACTTTTACTCGATTTTTTCTTTTTCGATTTCGACTTCTTGCTGTCTTTCGAATTTTTACTCGATTTTTTCTTTTTTGATTTCGACTTTTTGCTTTCAGGGCTTTTACTCGATTTTTTCTTTTTCGATTTTGACTTTTTGCTTTCAGGGCTTTTACTCGATTTTTTCTTTTTCGATTTCGATTTTTTGCTTTCAGGACTTTTACTTGATTTTTTCTTTTTTGATTTCGACCTTTTGCTTTCAGGGCTTTTACTTGATTTTTTCTTTTTCGATTTTGATTTTTTGCTTTCAGGACTTTTACTCGATTTTTTCTTTTTTGATTTCGACTTTTTGCTGACGGGACTTTTACTCGATTTTTTCTTTTTCGATTTTGACTTTTTGCTTTCAGGACTTTTACTCGATTTTTTCTTTTTTGATTTCGACTTTTTGCTGACGGGACTTTTACTCGATTTTTTCTTTTTCGATTTCGATGTTTTGCTATCTTTCGAATTTTTACTGGATTTTGACTTTGTCTTGGATGTTTTGTTTTTGGGCCGAGATTTGTGTTTTTTGAGTTGTCGTCCTCTTGGTCTCTTATCATTACCGTTGTCTTTATCTTCGTCTGAGTTTTCATTCTCGTCTTTTGATTTGCTAGTGTTGTGTTTCTTACGCTTACTCGCTACCGATGTTGTTGAAGTGGCACTTGAATCTGTTGGATCCGCCGAGTTTGGGCCAGCACCTCCAGCATTTGGTTTTCCATCTCTTTTTAAGCTCTCAGCGTATTCTCTTTCGTCTCTTTCTAAACTCTCTGCATCTGCTTTGTCCACATTTTTCGGTTTTTTCCAAAAACGGCACAGTAAGAAGGCGACCAGAAAAGATAGAAGTGCATCAAAAAACAGGAGTCCCTTAAGGAAATTACAAAGTGCATTCATTAAATTCTTTAGAATTAGAAAGACTACTGAAGAGACTAATAGAAACTTAAGGGCAACTGTTAAACTCACAATAGTAGCAAGGAAATAATACCAGCGCTGACACACGAACAATGCATCTCGTTCTTTAACTTTGCCGAGGCCCAGCTTCTTTTCATAAGTGGAGCCGTCCTTCCCGCAAGATGCCAGCATTCGCCCTCCAATTTTCTCCATGGGATCAGCTGAGTTGTCATAGGTCTTGTAATTGCTGTACGCACCGTTGATTTCCAGTCTTGAAACCAGTTCAATTAAGCAAGCAATGATCGCAACGATGCCGATTATCAAGTGCCAGCCACCGCTCTATCAAATTTCAATTTTATTGCTATGCGTTTTTAAGGAAAATACGTACACTACGTGACACGCCAAATCGTCTGTGAAGAACCAAAATGACCCATATCCAATTTAAGCTGGAATCAAATCGAACTATGTCATAAAAACAAAATGCGAATGACGCGTAAAATTTTAATTAAGAGTTTTTGGAAAGTGTAAAATGTTCTATTTACTATTTACATATTTTTGAAAAGTCAAAATGTCCTATTTCCATGTTTTTAAAAAGTGCAAAATGTTTTATTTACACGTTTTTAAAAAGTGCAAAATGTTTTATTTACACGTTTTTGAAAAGTGTAAAATTCTCTATTTACACGTTTTTGAAAAGTGTAAAATGTTCTATTTACACGTTTTTGAAAAGTGTAAAATGTTCTATTTACACGTTTTTGAAAAGTGTAAAATGTTCTATTTGCATATTTTTGAAAAGTGCAAAATGTTCTATTAAAGTGATTTCAAGACATGTTTCAATATTTTTGTAGGTAGTATATATTGTTTTTAGCTAAATATGTATATGGGTCATTTTGGTTCTTCACAGACTCTGCAATTAATATCACTTTGAAAAATTGATTCAATCTATGTGCTTGGCGCGCTATGGTCAGAGTCAGAGCTGCCCGCTGTAAGCTTAAACAGTTTGAATTTTTGAAACTTTCCCGCTCTGTAACTTTAACGTTTAGTCTTAATTATTAAATTCATGACATTGATTTTTTAATCTTGCTAATAAATAAATAATATTAATTGAGTAGTTAGATTTGAATGTATTTATTACCTCACCTCACGACATGGCTGAGGCAGGAAGCGAACTCGTCTCACACACGTGATGATTACAATGACGAACTGCATGAGAACTATGAGGATGAGGAGTGAGATGAAGATGTTTGTTTGACTCTTGGTGTGTCGAAGAAGATTCCCAGCGTCATAGTCCGGCGGTGCGGTGCGCATCCGGTGATGCTCCGAAAACTGAGCATACTTCTTCAGCTCAGCCGCCTCCTTGTACCATCGATCGTAGATCTGTGTGATGAAACTGTAAAAATATTTGTGTTCCTCCGTGTGAACAACTCTGAACCAATTTCGATCTTGATCATACACGTAGGACTCTGCCGCCAAGGCAACGATTACTATAAGCTATACACATGACACAAGTCACACAATCAATTAAATCTGATTTTATTTAAATTTGAAACGTTCCCACTCAATTATTTTTTTTAATCATTAATATATCGTTTGTGAAGAACCAAAATGACCAATATCCCTTTGTAGCTAAAAACAATATGTACTATCTACACAAATATTCAAATATGTCTTGAGAGCATTTAAATGGAACATTGAGTACTTTTCAAAAACATGGAATTAGAACATTTTGCACCTTTTCAAAAACAAGAAAGTAGAACATTTTGCACCTTTTCAAAAACAAGAAAGTAGAACATTTTGCACCTTTTCAAAAACAAGAAAGTAGAACATTTTGCACCTTTTCAAAAACATCGAATTAGAACATTTTGCACCTTTTCAAAAACATGGAATTAGAACATTTTGCACCTTTTCAAAAACATGGAATTAGAACATTTTGCACCTTTTCAAAAACATGGAATTAGAACATTTTGCACCTTTTCAAAAACATGGAATTAGAACATTTTGCACCTTTTCAAAAACATCGAATTAGAACATTTTGCACCTTTTCAAAAACATGGAATTAGAACATTTTGCACCTTTTCAAAAACATGGAATTAGAACATTTTGCACCTTTTCAAAAACATCGAATTAGAACATTTTGCACCTTTTCAAAAACATGGAATTAGAACATTTTGCACCTTTTCAAAAACATCGAATTAGAACATTTTGCACCTTTTCAAAAACATGGAATTAGAACATTTTGCACCTTTTCAAAAACATGGAATTAGAACATTTTGCACCTTTTCAAAAACATGGAATTAGAACATTTTGCACCTTTTCAAAAACATGGAATTAGAACATTTTGCACCTTTTCAAAAACATGGAATTAGAACATTTTGCACCTTTTCAAAAACATGGAATTAGAACATTTTGCACTTTTCAAAAACATGGAATAACAACATTTTACACTTTTCAAAAACTCTAAATTGACATTTTACGCATGCTTTGTCTTTGTTTTTATGACATTGCTCGATTTGATTGGAGCTTACATTGGATATGGGTCATTTTGGTTCTTCCCCGACGATATTTGATTTGATTTGTGTTTCTCTGTTCATTGTTCATGTACCAGTGCAAATATTTGAATAACCAGTGCTAAGATGTAGTATCGCATCCCGGTCCCGGTTATGCGCTTCCCTTTTGTATGGCGAATATCGCCCTAGATTTCCTTGCAAGGCTCTCCGCGACCTTTTAATTTCATCCTTCATGCAGCAATACTCACTCAATAATCGTCATCTGTTGAACAAAATGGAGGCAATTTTAGTCAAAATAAAACATGTTTAATAGGAAATATGAAGTTCATTTATTTTAAGTCAGCATTGCAACATCTTGAAAAATTAAAAATGGAGGACTACGGCTAAGCGATCGATACACTTAGTTAGCCCATGTCTAGAGTCTAGGTCATAAATATACAGGCCGAGGGCATTTAAAAGAAATCTTAAAAGTATTCAATAAAATATGCCGCGATTCAAAATTTCAAAATTTCGCGCTGCCGCGGTGTTCACAATTTATTTTGTTAAATTTTGAAATAATTAATTAATAATATTTTAATACTAATAATTTTAGATTTTCGAAGCAACAATAAACACGTTGTTGTTGACCCAGCTAAAATTAAAATCGGAAGAAAAAGTTAAATTGACTTGGCAACTTAAATTACTATGGTCCCTTCGAAAATTATTGTAAGCACATAAAACACACACTACGTTTTTTGAAAATATTAGAAAGTAATAAAAATACATTCCATAATGTATTTTTATAAAAATAAAAATGGCTAAAATATAGGTAAATTTAAATTCAAAATTTTAAACATTGCCCACGCCCACTAACTGTGGAAAATTCAAAATTGGAAAAAGATCAACATTTTTGATGATTTCATGATTAGGCGTTGAAGCGTGAACAAGTGTGAAGAGAGGGGAGAGTGGACGTGGAGAGAGATGTCTTCAATATAAATGTATTAAAATAATTACTAAAATGTAAAATAGGAACTAAATTTTAGTGTCAGAATATTTGGTTAATTTGGCTCCATATAAGGCAAGGATGTAAAAAGAAATCATCTATAACAAGTTCAAGGATCGATCAAGGCGGCAAATTCAGATCGAAAAACGCATTCATTCAAAACTAAAGGCTAGGGGAGGGGAAAGGGAAACACAGAAATGGAGAGGATATCTGAATGGACTTGGGAAGTGGGAGTGTGGGGTGAGAGGCAGAGCTTCAAGATGCGTTTATTCCACATATAATTAGATTCTCATTGAAAAATTGGAATACATTTTTACTATAAGAATTATTAAATTTACCAAAAACAAGGATATCTCTAGTCAAAATTTTAAGTCCAAAACAAGGATATCTTCGTTCAAAAATTGTAAATACAAAGGTAGAAGATACAAAGACATTTTAGAATCACAACTAAAACCAAGGATATCTATATGAACAAAGAATATCAAGGATATCTAAAAGAAAAATTGAAACCCTTGAAAACAAGGATATCTATCAAAAATTATGTAAACCAACAGTATTATTAACCGAAAAAGAAAAAAAACAATCTTAAAACTAAAAAAAAAGAGGCGGAAAAATTCAAAAAACAAATTGACAAAATGTGTAATTGCAACCGAACTTCCAAAATAGCGGATTTCGCAATGGGTGGTCAAAATGACATTCTGCGAGGGTTTAAACCTCGAAGAAGTGACCCTCCTTGTTGTTGTCCACCCCAACCACCCAAGAATTACACCATGACCACGACTGACTGTCCATGTGATTCCTGCTGCGCCACGCCCACATGCTCCTGCTATCCCGCAAGACAGCAGTGCTTCGCCGCCTGCTGTGAGACGGGCTGTGAAGGACCGTCCCAGAGACTCATCAACATTGACGCTATGGAGGAGCTCACCTATTTTACACAGAGCGAGAAGAATCCCTGTGCTTGTGACCTGTACAATGTGTGTGAGCAGTGTGGAACTATGACCAAATTCTGCTCGGATGACTGTCCTGGGGATGACGCGACCCCAGTCAAATACTCCAGACGACAGAGATTTGTTTTTCGGGATAAAAATAATCGACAGCCCAAGTGTCTTCCCCCATGGGCTTTCCCCCCTGAGTCCCTCGACAGCTGCTGTAACTCAAAGTAAGGCTAAATTAAACCAAAATGTTGTATTTACATGTTTTAGAAAAGTGCAAAATGTTCTTTTTACTTGATTCAGAAAAGCGCAAATTGTTCTATTTACATATTTTGAGAAAAGTGGAAAATGTTTTATTTCCATATTTTTGAAATGAACAAAATAATTTATTTTGTATGTTTTTGAAAAGTCAAAATATTGTTTTTAAATATTTTTGAAAAGTGCAAAATGTTCCATTTACATGTTTTTTTAAAACTTCAAAATATTCTATTTACATGATTTGAGAAAGATGTGAAATATTATATTTCCATATTTTTGAAATGTACAAAAAAATTTATTTTGCATGTTTTTGAAAAGTCAAAATATTCTTTTTGCATATTTTTGAAAACCGCAAAATGTTCCATTTACATGTTTTGAGAAAATTCAAGCAGCGGGGGCTGCCTGCAGTGACCGCATTATCCGGCCGTGGGCACCACCCGTTCCTACCTGTTGGTTGAGGGTACTTAAAAATAACTCTATTAAATCTAAATTTATTTATAGGTGCGCTAAATCCCAAGCTCGTGGCCCTTGTGGTGGCGGTGGCGGCGGCGGTCCATCTTCATCCTGCCGTACAGGAGGTATTGTTGATTAATTATTTGTGTGTTTTTTTAAAATAATTACCTTGAGCTTACAATTAAAATTTAAAAAAAAACTTGTTAGTTTTAAAATATTACAAAGAAATTTGTGTAAAAAATTTCAATAATAATCGCAAATCCTAATCCGCCAAAAAATGAGCAAACGTTTTTATTAACTTGTCAAAAATTAAAAAAGGTTCTTGCACTTGCCGACACAGGAGGCTGACAAATTCCCAATTATGACTCCGACTCCAAGCTACAGCGCTGCGAGTCAACGTAAGTCATATTTTATCTCCACTACAACTAAATTTCTAAGATTTTTTTTAAATGACGCTACTCTATTATTTTTTGGCCCAATATTGAACACTTACTTTTGCCCACCTCAGTTTCTTCTATTTTTTAGAAAGGCAAAATCCATAAGGGATTATTCATAGATTTAATTCAATATTTAATTCGAGCATTATGATGGGACGAAATCTATACGAATTACTAATGTAACATACAATTATTGAACTATTACCAGGCAGAGATGCGGGATTTGCTATTATTTGTTGTTGGTCTTGCTTACAAAAAATGTACAAAAATATTTATCGTGAGTGAAGAATTAAAATGACCAATTTTCAATTTAAGCTATTAATAAATGAACTAATTAGCGGAAACTTGGAATTTCAAATATACCCATTTTAAAAAATGAGGCTACTTTTAAATAGCACAGATCCAAAGTAACTCGAGTGCATTTTGAAGTGGATTTGGTCATAGTAGCCCGCCGATTAAAAAAATTCAAATTTTGAAATTCTATGGTCCTGTAACTTTTACAGTTCTCATCCGATTTTGATGAAGTTTGACTTTTTCTAACCCTTAGACTGTTTTTAAAAAAGTCAATTTAGGATTTTGTAAAATTCAAAAATTTATATTTTTTGAAAATAATGTCACCAGTGTGACTACTTAGACCCATTGACCCTACGACTCTAACCATGACGTCATTTGTGGACGATCCCTAATGCATAGAACGTTAATTGCAAGTTTTTTAAAAGTGTCAAATGTTCTTATTACATTATTTTGAAAAGCATCAAAAATGTTCTATTTAGTTTTTTTTTAAATTTTAATTGTAGAGAGTGTATTTTGTTTTTAGTTAAAAATGAATATGGGTCATTTGATTTGAGTTCTTCATGTGATATTTTAAATGGGTTAATTGCTTAAACCAAATTGTTTTGCTTCCAAACGATAGGCTGCGCCGGGGAGCATCTCCCAAACAAAACCGGAGTGTACTACTTCAACCGGCGGGAGCAGAAACTGGTGCTTCAAACGAAGCAATTTGAAGGGAATGAGTCGATGGAGAAAACGAAGGCATTTCGAGCGCAGGCGGATATTCTGGATGGCGAGGACAGGAGTGGGGACACGCCTCCGGTCATTATTCAACCCCTCACCTGTCCAGTCCCACCCGGCCCTTGTCCTATTCCTACTTTTTGTTGCGGTCCATGCGGCGGCGGCGGCGGGGGGTGCTGTGGTCCATGCGGAGGGTGCTGTGCTCCATGTTGTGGGGGTGGTGGCTGTGGTGGTTGTGGGGGTTGCGGCTGTGGTCCGTGTTGTGGAGGAGGCTGTGGCTGTGGCGGTGGTGGTTGCTGTGGTAATTGTTGTGGGGGTGGATGTTGCAATCCATGTTGTTGTGGACCGTGCTGTTGTTGTTTCCCACCCGCAGGTGCAGGGGGGGCGCCAAACAACGTGTCCGTCTCAGTCCCCCCACCCGCCCCACCACCCGCTCCCCCGCAAACCACTGTCATCCCAATGTGCATCCCCATCAACCCCCCGCCACCACCACCCCCACCCTGCATGCCCATGGCCCTTATGAGGAAGAAGAAGAAGAAGAAGAGGCCCAAGTTCAATGAGACTCTCGTTGAGTACTGCTCCTGTGACTCTCCACGCTACAGCTACGGCGGGAGCAGCTACTACTCCCCAGGGTACGGACACAGTCACGGTCAGGGGGGGCACATGCACGGGGATGCGGGTGGAAACCATCTCTACCGCTGTGACATTGAGGGCTGTTCGAATGGTGTTGGGAACGTGACCATCGACGGTACGGGCCCTTTTTTAATTTTTTCCAACTTCATGGGCCAAAGCATACAAAACATAATTAATTCATCGTGTTTTTGGCGGGAAATTTGTTTTTAAAAACGCAAAAACGCGAGTTATTTTATAAAAATTAAGAAACAACAACAGCATAAGGAGCAGCCGCCACAAAAATAATTCTATTCCCTAATTTACTAATTAAAATTAATAATTTAATGTCATTTATAAAACTGCCTGGGAAAAATGTTTTTTAAAGTAAGTCAGATATTATGATGACGATGATGAATTTAATTGAAATTATTTGTATTAATTTTCATTTAGGAGTTCCGTGCAATAAACTGCCTTGTAACCAATGTCCATGCCCGTGCCCATACCCCTGTCCACAGAATTGTTGCGGTTGAGCTGAACGAGAATTGGACGCTGTCCTTGGCGGGCGATAGAAAATTTAGTCATTTAAATTACAAAATCAATTATACATACATAATAATTAAAGTACATATGTTGAAAAGTTGAATAAAAATTTATACGTGTTCTTTTATTTTTAAAATGATTTTATTTCCAAATTAACTGAATCTTATTATTTCACTGGCACGAAAATACAATGTTGTTGTGTGTGAGTAAACCTATTTGTAATCTGTAGATTAGTAGTACACAATATTTATATCTGCAATAATACTATTTTCATAGCTCCAATATTTGTGTAGGTTATTTTTTCTTGGTATTATTCTCAGGTGGCGGAGTAGGATTCGGATTGGTTGGAGTTGTAGGCTTATTAGTAGGCTTAGGCTTAGGCTTGGACTTAGACGGAGACGTAGTGCTAGGTGGCGGGTTTGGATTTTTGGCATTTGTATCGGGTAAGTACAACAAGGTTTGCTGTAAGTTCGACCCGATTGGGTGAGGATCTGTGAGTAGAATCCCTGCAGGGGGTGGATTTAAGATCGGGGGAAATAGATGCTGACCCACACCCTGACCTTGGCCTTGAACTTGATTTGGTAGAACCGGAACCGGAACCGGACCCGGACCAGTGCCCGAACCAGAACCAGTTCTCAGTTCGTCTTCCTCCTGAGCCAAGCTCTGCCGGGACAAAGAAAGCATTTTTCTGACGATTCCATCGTGATGGGACTGCTTCATGCGAGCAAGTGCATCTGGTCTAAAATAATACGAACGACCCCTTTCCGCACTTTCTTGGTCCGGGTCCGGGTCAGGGACCCGGGCTCTTGTATTTTGGACACGGGCTGAGTCTGTTCTACTCGGAGTTGGACTCGGAGCCAGACTCGTCACTTCAGTATCCACACCACCACCACCGGGAATCGGAGAATATGATGGAGAGAAATGTTGTGTGCTGTTACCCGGTCCCGGTCCCTTATTGCTCATGCCTGAACGGAAATTTGGAGGGGTGGCTGCTTGACGCAGTGTCTCAATCTTGGCGATGGAAGCCTTCCTCATGTCTCTCGATACCATAACATTCGTTCGTGGAGGTCCTATTTTCCGTGATCTCTTAGGCTTTGGCTCATTCACTTGACTCGGCTGCTGCTGCTGCTGCTGCTGCGGCTGCGGCGCCGCCGGCTTCTTCTCAGTTTGTAGGCGTTGTTGGGCGGGAGCTGGAGTGGCATCTTGATCCGCCATAAAACTCACCTTGTTGAAGTTAGCACCAGGATCATTCCCAGTCCCAGCAGAATTTAAATTCTCATCGAAATTCGTCTCCGGTTCCGGTTCCATATCCTTCCGGTTCCGGGCATCTCCACTTCGGTGTGTCTTAATTCCCTGGGCCCACTCCACACTCTCGCTCTGGATGTGCGGGAAATTCTTGAAGACTTCTTCCAAATCCTCCCTCCTCAACATCCCCACCTCCGACTCGATGCGGGCCACGTAGGAGAAACGGAACGGCTCACGTGGTAGGAGGATTTTGACCTTGGATGAAAGTCAATTCAGTTTTTACAAAATTAGTCATATGGTCCTAAAAATTATGATTTTTCGATGGCATCATTTATGGACGACCCCTCGTTATTTGCTCACCTCCCCAAAACAGTCATTCTCCCTCAACGAATCCACGACCAGTTCGATCCCCATATTTTCGTCAATGATGAGAACCTCTCCCCTCTTAATGAAATACATGGCGTCACAAACACAGCCCCCGCGCACGACGTAGCCACCCGGCAAATAGAACTCGTGCTGGATCCTGGCCGTGATCTGTCGAATGACTTGCTCGCCAACTTTCCCCAGAACGCGGGACTGCATTACAAGTGAGAAGAGAGGCAAGTTCAAATATGTGAAAGCAAAATTTAAAAAGTTACCAAATTTTTTTATTGAAAAATTAATGACCGGACGCATGCGTAGACGAAACGCTTGTGCGCCATTACCATTCGTATGTTGGGCCCGTAGATTTCATAGGAAATATCCGACCTGAGCGGGTAGGGCATCTCACTCAATAGACTGTAGTAGGGAATCCCTCGAAAACTCCGCCACCTGTCCACCCAATAAAAATGAGCGTGAAATCAAAATATACTTTTTTGTAATTATTATTGTCATCAAGTATTTCGTCAGTGAGGAATTACAATAACTAATTTCCAATTTAAGCGCTAGAGTTAAAATAAACTATCTCAAAAAATACTATAAATGTGATAGGTGCTAATTACGAGTTTTTAAAGGTGCAAATTAATTAATTTGCTCGTTTTTTAAAAGTGCAAAATGTTATTTTTGCATGTTTTTGAAAAGTGCAAAATGTTATTTTTGCATGGTTTTGAAAAGTGCAAAATGTTATTTTTGCATGTTTTTGAAAAGTGCAAAATGTTATTTTTGCATGTTTTTGAAAACTGTAAAATGTTCTATTTTAGTTGTTTCTAAAATTCCAAAATGTTCTATGTACATACTTTCAGGATGATGCTATTTTAATTTTTTGTGTGAACAATTTGTCGTTAGTGAATTTTATTTTTAGCTAAAAAAAATGGAGGTGGGTCATTTTTAAATTCTTCACAGACGATAGTCGCAGCATTCATCGTTATCGCTATCGTTATCGTAGCATATCGTTTAAAAAAATATACGTTTAAAGAAAGTTGGACTTACGCCAGCTTGAAGTACTCTGACACAGAATCTCGTTTTGACTTGTTTAAGCCCAAACCCGCTAAGTGAGACTACAAAAAAAATACAAGAATTGTAGTGCGCAGTTCTATGTTTGTAGGATGGGAATTAAAATTTTATTTTCTTAAACATGAAAGTGAAAGTTACCTCAATAACAGAGAGTTCATGTTCGTAGTGGATCTTCCTGGAAATCTGAGAAGCTAAGCACTGCGTCATTTCCCCTAAAAGAAACCCAAGAATGAAGACTGTTCCGAATATGAAGAGGATGGTGGCGAGGAGCTCGACGGTGGCTCTTGGCGTGACGTCATTCAGTCCAGTGGCTGTGATGGTGGTGGTGACGTAGGCTAAACTGATCCAGTAGCGACTCCCAATCGGAATGTCTTCATCCTGCCCAATCGCTATTCACATAAATAAAATGAGCCCATTATTCAATTTATTTTTCGCAAGGAATGGTCTATAAATGATGTCACCTAAAAAAATCTCCATTTATTAATCCACCCACACCCCCATATAAAATCATACTAACAACATTACTTAAACGGCTATCTCTAACATACCATGCCATCAATACCCGTCTAGACCCACCCACCCAACCCATAACATCATTTATGAACGATCCCGTTCCAATTACTTAACAGAAGCTGAGCATGTTATTCTTTTAAAAATGTCAAACATACCTTTGGAGGTTCGCTGCTTATGCAGTAGAACTTCCATCCAGGAATTCGGAGCACACGTCATCCCTTGTTTTGGTACGGATCCAAAAATGCATGTAAACAAATTAAATTAAATTAAATGGATCAAATAAATATTATATATATATCGTCTATGCAGAACCAAAATGACCCATGTCCATTTTTAAGTAAAAAAAATATCAGCTATCTACACAAATGTTGTGAAATATGTCTTGAAAGCATTTAAATAGAACATTTTCCACTTTTCAAAACTATGTAAATAGAAAGTTTAGCACTCCTCAAAAACATGTAAATAAAACATTTTGCACTTTTCAAAACTATGTAAATAGAACGTTTTGAACTTTTAAAAAACATGTAAATGAAACATTTTGCACTTTTCAAAAAACATGCAAATAGAACATTTTGCACTTTTCAAAAAACATGTAAATAGGACATTTTGCACTTTTAAAAAACATGTAAATAGGACATTTTGCACTTTAAAAAAACATTTAAATAGGACATTTTACACTTTTAAAAAACATGTAAATAGGACATTTTGCACTTTTAAAAAACATGTAAATATGACATTTTGCACTTTTAAAAAACATGTAAATATGACATTTTGCACTTTTAAAAAACATGTAAATATGACATTTTGCACTTTTAAAAAACATGTAAATAGGACATTTTGCACTTTTAAAAAACATGTAAATAGGACATTTTACACTTAAAAAATATGTAAACAGAACATTTTGTACTTTTCAAAAACTCGTGATTAACATTTTAGGCATGTTTCTAAAACTTTGTTTTTATAACATATAGCTCATTTTGATTCTAGCCTAAAAGATATGATTCATTTTGGTTCTTCACAGACGATATTTATTATTACTGGTTTCAAATTTCAAATTATACTATCAGAACAAGCTTTAATAAGCTTACTTTTGGATTTGAACGATGTTATTTTTATAGCAATAAGGGATCGTCCACAAATGACGTCATGAGTAAGGTCAATCTCAATGAGCCTACTTGGATACTGATGATGCCATCTCAAATTAAAGATAGCCATTTACATGCATTGGTTCAAAAAGCTCAAAGACAGGGCCTTAAAGATGATGATTTTTCCATGACGTTATTTGTGAACAATTCGAAATATATTCCTAAATTAGCTTACCGTAACAGGCGACGAGATACCAGGCACAGGCGCAGAAATGAAATATGAAACAGAGCAGAATTGTGATTTTGAGGATTTTAACTTCCGAAGCTTTCATTAATAAATCCGTCCCGGTTTCACTCAAATATCTTACAAACAGAATCTGTCCATTTTTTGAGGCCCAGTTTTTAAAAATTAAAACATTTTCCCATTAAAAAATGTGTGTTTCAAAAAATTTAAATATTTGTGCATATTATACCACTCTCAAAAGTTGGATGCCTCGAATATTTGCAGCATAAACATCTTCGTCTGGTCCTCCAATCATGTACGCAATCGTGTAGAAAGGGATCGTAGTGGCAATGTCAAGAATACATCCGTCTATTCTCGTCACATACCTTTGGGGGGGGGGGCGGGGGTGAAGGAACAGGACGCAAAAATTAATGTTAACAAAAGTTGTATAGCATTTCAATGAACTTGTTAATAATAGTTTAATTAATTTGAAAACGTTAAAAATAAAAAAATAAAATACTTCTTTGCAATTATTTTGACATCAGTAATTAAGACCCCGGAATCGTCCCAATATCCCAAATGGAAATTCCCCACGATTCGAATCAGAAAAAAGAGCTCTGTTTAATGTTTGAAATTTTAGTGATTTATCAGTCAATTATCGTAATACGGAAACACATAATATCGTCTGTGAAGAACCAAAAGGACCTATATCCAATTTAAACTACATTCAAAATCAAAATGAGCTATGTCATACAAACGAAATAAGTAACATGCGTAAAATGTTAATTAGGAGTTTTTGAAAAGTGTAAAATATTCTATTTACATGTTTTTAAAAAGTGTAAAATGTTCTATTTTCATGTTTTTGAAAAGTGTAAAATGTTCTGTGTACATGTTTTTGAAAAAGGCAAAATGCTCTATTTACAATACATCTTTTTGAAAAATATCAAATGTTCTATTTACATGTTTTTGAAAAGTGTAAAATGTTCTATTTACATGTTTTTGAAAATTGGAAAATGTTCCATTTACATGTTTTTGAAAAAAGCAAAATGTTCTATTTCCATGTTTTTGAAAAGTGTAAAATATTCTATTTACATGTTTTTGAAAAGTGTAAAATGTTCTATTTACATGTTTTTTAAAAATGTAAAATGTTCTATTTACATGTTTTTGAAAAGTGTAAAATGTTCTATTTACATGTTTTTTAAAAATGTAAAATGTTCTATTTACATGTTTTTGAAAAGTGTAAAATGTTCTATTTACATGTTTTTTAAAAATGTAAAATGTTCTATTTACATGTTTTTGAAAAGTGTAAAATGTTCTATTTAAATGATTTCAAGACACGTTTCAATATTTTTGTAGATAGTGGATATTGTTTTTAGCTACAAATGGATATGGGTCATTTTGGTTCCTCACAGACGATATTAATAAGTCAATATAATTGAGCACGAAATTCAAATTCCCTCAAAATATTTTTGGATATCATCAAGCCATAATATGTACCTGTCATGTAGCGAATGGCGGACACGTGCCATGATTCGGATGCATTGGTGGACGTAAAGGAAATTTCGTATGCAGTCAGCCCACAGGAGATGGCAGTGACGAGGAGATTAAAAACGGACCACCCCGAGCCACGAATCATTGCGGATGCTGGATGGATTGTGAAATTGAAGAAATTGCATCGCTTTTGACTGTTTTTTGCAAGAGAATTTTGGAATCAATTATTATCAATTTTAAATTCCGAATGTGCGAAATTCGCAATTTAAATAAACCAAAAAAAATTTGCTTATTTTTGAATTTCCCGCCAAAAATCAAAAATATCAAATTTTTAGACTGGAACCGTAACCGGAACCGAAACCGAAACCGGAACCGAAAAACCCGGATATAAAATAAAATATTATAGAACATTTAACCTACTCTTGGAAAATATGGAGGAAGGCCCCAATTTCTGTTTTGGGCACACGGCCAAAGGTCACAAAAACACTCCACCATTTCTTAGATGTTAATCCCGACTCGCCACCCTGAAGCATGAGCTCCTTCTCCCTGTCCATCAGCTGTCCACTCTTCAACGGGACTCTGAGTGGGTCCAAAACACACATTTCAAGTAGTTCTTCACCACCGGATTTAGATGCATCCGTTTTCCTTGTTGAACCAACTGTTTTAGTATCCTTCTCGCTCCGACTTTTCTTCACATTTGGAATCGCTGAGTCAGGATCAAGGATTTTAGAGCCTTCTGAGCGTTGCTGTCCGGATCCAGGGGCAATCTGGTGCGCTTGGCTCATATTTTCCTATAGATTTAATACACACAGTGGAATAGTGGGAAGGTGTCGTCTTTTAAAAATCATTATGACCCATGTCCAATACTTTGCATGAAGAAAACATTTTGCACTTTTTAAAACATGCAAATAGAACATTTGGCATTTGTTTTAAACAAGTAAATGGGACGTTTTGCATTTTTTGAAACTTGTGAATTTAATATTTTGCAATTTTCAAAAACATGCGAATAGAACATTTTGCACTTTTTTAAAAACATGTAAATAGAACATTTTGCACTTTTCTAAAAAACATGTAAATAGAACATTTTGCACTTTTCAAAAAACACGTAAATAGAACATTTTGCACCTTTTAAATACAATTAACTAAAATATTTTGCACCTGTTCAAAAACATGGAATTAGAACATTTTGCACTTTTCGAAATCATGTAAACGGAAAATTTTAAAATTTTCATAATCATGTAAATAGAATATTTTGCAATTTAAAAAAATGCATTCAGAACATTTTACACTTTATAAAAACTGGTATTTAACATTTGACATTTTTATCTCTCATTTACAATATTATTAAAATTAAAAAGTGTTTTATGATCTTAAAGTTAGCTCATTTTGGTTGTAGCTTAAATTGGACATGTGTTATTGTGATTCTTGAGAGATTTCTATCTAAAAGTAAGCAATGATCAACAAGAGTCATATAATATGCCATGCAGCATAAATTTGCCTTCTCCTGTTGTTCTTAGCAGAGCACAATTTGATTTAAATATGGACCACGTCCCAGATCCGCAGTATAACATCGATTTTGTTTAAGTGAATGCTATCTGGTAAAAATACTACAAACAAAAAAAGAAAACTTACACACAACTGTTCCAGAGCCTCCTTCAAATCCGGGTACAATTCCAAGAAATCCAAAAAGTCTTCCGCACTGAATACTAACATGTCAATGTCAGTAGCTGCTACTGCAGAATATAACCGGCTATAAATAATTAAAGCACAATTAAAAAATACATTCAAGAATGGAGATGGGCAGATTTGTTTCTTCAGACACGATATAGGTATGTTTAAATCAATGATTCGAATGCATAAAAGTGTATGTATATAAATGCAGATTTAATTACTGATTTTTTGAATTTGATTGTAAACTTACTTGACACCGTACAAGGCCGACATTTCTCCGATCAGACTAATGACAGGATTCAATATTAAAATATTTTAGTAATGTTCAAAAATTACGTTTATTTGTAAATTATTTTGAAAAAAACTGAAATTAAATCAAATCAAAAATTAGTGAGTTTTAATGACTCACCTCCCAGCGCCCATGTAGGACATGACGTCACCTTTGGCATTGTACGCCGCCACAATGCCACTCGAGATGAGGAAAAGGTCATCAGTGATGTTCCCGTATTTAAAAATGTACTCACCCTCCACAATGAACACTTCACGGAGGATCGACGACAACATTCGGATCCCGGGCTCGTCCAGCGTCTTCAACAAGGGTGACTACGGCGCAAGAACAAAATAGAAATAACCAGCAAATAATTAATTAATTAATTAATAAACACTAAAAACTGATTATAACGCATCCGTCAAAAATGTCAAAAATTGGTATTAACGGTATCGTGAGTGAAGAGCCAAAACATGAACCACATTTCCGCTTTTAGCTAGAAGTAAAGTAAGCTATGTCGCATGTCAAAGAACGCTGTATAAGTAAGCGATTGTAGGTACGTAAAATGTTAATTTCGAGTTTTGCAAAAGTTATTGTATTTACAAGTTTTTTGAAAGGTCGAAAATTTTCTATTTACATAATTAAAAAAAGTTCAAATTATTGTATTTACAAGTATTTTGAAAGGTCCAAAATGTTCTATTTACATGTTTTAAAAAAGTTCAAATTATTGTATTTACAAGTATTTTGAAAGGTCCAAAATGTTCCATTTACATGTTCCAAAAAAGTTCAAATTATTGTATTTACAAGTATTTTGAAAGGTCCAAAATGTTCTATTTACATGTTTTAAAAAAGTTCAAATTATTGTATTTACAAGTATTTTGAAAGGTCGAAAATTTTCTATTTACATAATTAAAAAAAGTTCAAATTATTGTATTTACAAGTATTTTGAAAGGTCCAAAATGTTCTATTTACATGTTTTAAAAAAGTTCAAATTATTGTATTTACAAGTATTTTGAAAGGTCCAAAATGTTCCATTTACATGTTCCAAAAAAGTTCAAATTATTGTATTTACAAGTATTTTGAAAGGTCCAAAATGTTCTATTTACATGTTTTAAAAAAGTTCAAATTATTGTATTTACAAGTATTTTGAAAGGTCGAAAATGTTCTATTTACATAATTAAAAAAAGTTCAAATTATTGTATTTACAAGTATTTTGAAAGGTCCAAAATGTTCTATTTACATGTTTTAAAAAAGTTCAAATTATTGTATTTACAAGTATTTTGAAAGGTCCAAAATGTTCCATTTACATGTTTCAAAAAAGTTCAAATTATTGTATTTACAAGTATTTTGAAAGGTCCAAAATGTTCTATTTACATGTTTTAAAAAAGTTCAAATTATTGTATTTACAAGTATTTTGAAAGGTCGAAAATGTTCTATTTACATGTTTAAAAAAAGTTCAAATTATTGTATTTACAAGTATTTTGAAAGGTCGAAAATGTTCTATTTACATGTTTTAAAAAAGTTCAAATTATTGTATTTACAAGTATTTTGAAAGGTCCAAAATGTTCCATTTACATGTTTCAAAAAAGTTCAAATTATTGTATTTACAAGTATTTTGAAAGGTCCAAAATGTTCTATTTACATGTTTTAAAAAAGTTCAAATTATTGTATTTACAAGTATTTTGAAAGGTCGAAAATGTTCTATTTACATAATTAAAAAAAGTTCAAATTATTCTATTTACACGTTTTTTGAAAGGTCCAAAATGTTCTTTTCTATTTACATGCATTTTTGAAAGGTGCAAAATGTTTTATTAACACATATTTTTAAAAAGTCTAAATTATTCTTTTTACAAACTTTTTAAGCGTGTAAAATATTCCATTTTTAAGGGATATGGTCCATACACGATGTAACTCAAATTAAAACTCCTTTGGAACCCACCCACACCCCATGTATTTCACCACTTTAACATTTCGTAAACGGCTGCAGCTTTAACTTGGAATGTCATAAAAATGTCAGACTAGACCCACCCACCCTACGTATGACATCATTTATGGACGATCCTTTACAGTATTTTGATGCGTGTGCAAAGTGTTCTATTTGCAAGTCTAACTGCTGCATATCGTGTGTGAAGTGAAGGACCCAAATGACCCATATCCAATTTAAGCTACAATCAAAATGAGCTGTCATAAAAACAAAATGAGAAACATGCGTAAAATGTTAATTACGAGTTTTTGAAAAGCGTAAAATGTTCTATTTTCATGTTATTTAAAAGTTCAAAATGTTCAATTTACATGTTTTTGAAAAGTGTTAAATTTTCTAATTCCATGTTTTCGAAAAAGTGCAAAATGTTAAAATTCCATGTTTTCGAAAAGGTGCAAAATGTTCAAATTCCACGTGTTTGAAAAGTGTAATATGTTGTACTTACATATTTTTGGAAAGTGGAAAATGTTCTATTTACATTCTCTCAAGGCATATTCGATTATTTTTGTAGATAGGAGGAATTGTTTTTAGCTATAAATGGATATGGGTCATTTTGGTTCTTCAGAGACAATATTACTCGTGGAATATTGAACCTCAACTTACTTGTCGAATGCTGTCTTCATACAAATGACAGAGAACGTCTGCCTTCAAGGAGGGATGGAGTGCCACGAATAAATTATCCACGGAAATCCCTTTTGTCTTGTCCCACTCGTTGAAATATATTTCTTTCACCCTTCTGAAATACACAAGTTCCATTTTTGACATTACATACAAAACCACACCAAATTCAATTTAAAAAAAATGAGTTCCATAACTTCCCGTTTTTTTTGTCATGGCGCGGCGGTCGGCGGTGCGATGATGTAACATGTGACTCACCTCTTCACTGTACCCGAAGCTTTGAATCTGTCCAAGAAAGAGTACATGATGTCGATCTTTGTCCGAATTTCAATTCTGCGGGAGTCTTCCCCAACCATGCAGGCCGTCAGCTTGGAACTCAGGTAGGACGTGATGATACACCCTGAACGAAGACAGTCAAGTGAGCAATAGAAGAGCATCCGCGTCATCGTCCAATAACATAGGGGAAAAATCAACAGCGTTGTCAGGGTAATTTTACGAAAATAATAACAGACTAAAAATGAAAAGTGATCAAATGCAAATACCAGCAATTATAATGCAGACACAAATAAGTCGATTTTCCCGATTCAGGACATCCATGTCCCCAAAGCCCACTCGTAGAGCCACAACAATCGTCCAGTAGAATGCAATCAAATACATTTTAAAGGGATCGTCCAAACTTGGATCTGTTCAAAATTATGCATTACTACTCTGTCCGAATAAATCACGCCAGAATTTAAAAGAATTTTTCCATGAGGAATGTTTTTTCAAAACAAGCGTCCAAAATAACTTAGAATTGCTTAAAAACGTGTTAAGCGTAATGAGAGTTTCTATGAAATATTTTTTCAAAAAAAAACAAAAAAAGGCCTCAAAATGCATATTTAATGGTTTTTCTAATCCTATTTTACATACTTTTCAAAACAGTTTTGAAAATTGTGTGCAAAAAAAAATTCTAAATAACCAAAATTTTAAATTTTCAAAAAAATTATGTTTATCAAAATTTGGAAAAAACTACAGGGTCACTAAAAGCCTGACTATATAAAACATTTTTGAAAATTTAAAATTTTTGTTATATTAAAATGGAATTTTATACACAATTTTCAAAAGTTGTACTTCAATATTTTGAAAAGTATGTAAAAATTATGTTTTGAAAAAATCATTAAATATGCAATTTGAGGCCGTTGTTTTGCTTTTTTATAAAAATCTTTCACGGACAAAAACTCTCATTTCGTGCACCATTTTGTTAAGCAATTCAACCTTTTTTTAGACGCTCTTTGTGAAAACAATAAAAGCTTTATGAAAAATATCCTTAATGGGTTGACGGGTATTTTGCTCGTGAAAAATAGCCCCCATTCTCAGTAACTAACCTTCATGTTGTATACCATTGTAAATGGCGCCGTGAGTGAGCCAAGCATCCGCGCTGCAGTTAAAATTATCCCCGTTGAGAGACACGTCACAGACACTCAGAACAGCCAAGCAAGCCATGAAATGAATCGAGAGCAGCATCCACGGCATCACTTCTATTAATCTACCCCAAATTAAAATCCATGAGTCAACAGTCATTAATACTACCGCTGCTAGGTCCACCAATAAATAATGTAAATCCAAATTAACTCGATTGCATTCTGCGTTGTTTGGTCACAGTGACCCGGCAAAGTTTTAAAAAATTCAAATTTTGAAAATTTGCCGCCTTGTCAAAACTTCTACAGCAAATTTGATTTTTTTTCAAATCCTTTGACTCTTTCCTAAAATGTAATTAATTTTTTTTAAATTCGAAATTTTGTATCTTTTTTTGCAAAAATTAAAAGAAACCGCACCTGTAATTATGAGGCCCTTTTTTTGAGGCAGATTTTTCAAAAACAAAATCTGCCAAATAACGCAAAATGCAATGGAGTTACTTTGACTACAAAACACTCTTGACGTACGTGATTATAGACAGACTCTTAAAAATAGTTTGGTTCAGTTTGAATCCGTATTGGATGAGCTTATAAACTTGAAAAACACGATTGAGTCGAAGGATTGAGATGAGTTGATATTTGCCAAAGTAGGCGAATTCGTTGTTGAAAACGTCAATTTCTGGATTGGCCGCGACTGCGACTAAGTCACATGGGAAGGAGCAGATGAGGTCCAGGAGGAAGGGTCCACGCAGATAGTTCCTCGCGGTCTTCATTGGGTCCGTGATGAGTTGGTTGTACGCATTGTAGTAGGACACATGGAGCATTAAATACCTTTTGTAACGTTGAATCACATGATAATTAAATAGGATTAAAAATGCAAATTAAAAAGTTGTCATTCTATTTTTAGCGGGAAATTCACACAAAATTCAAATATTTTTGTTTTTTAAATTTGAATATGATTGAATTTACTAATTTTGAGTTACATGTCGATCCATGCGATGAAATCAAAGACGAGCATTGTGATAAATGCATTTTTTGGATTAAATGCAAATGCGAGCGTGACGACGACAAAGAAAGAAGCGTAGCTGGCGGCAAGTATACGGAGAGTCACCCAACACGTCATAAATATCCCACTCGGTAAAAATGTTCGTCTCAATAAGAAACACCTGTATAAATTAACATTCGAATAATATCTTCAGGGGTCGCCCATAAATGATGTCATGGGGAGGGTAAGTGGGTCTAGTCAAGCAGGAATTGCATGATGACGACATATGCCATGTTAAAGATAGCCGTTTACGCAATGTTAAAGTATATAATGACGTATGGTGGGTGGTTGGTTGGTTGGTTAAAAGAGTAATAATTTGGCTGACATCATTTATGGACCATGGTGAGGGTGGAAATGAAATTAATACCGCAGAAATTCTCGTCTCCTCCCACGATTATTGTTGCTGTCCGTCATTTCGTCCTCCATGAGAATCGTGGAGGAGTACGTGTCAAAAATGTCCCCAACGAACTTGGTCCGGTCCGATTTACTCCTAGTTTTGAGTAGCGCGAATGTTTTATTCTCCAGGGCGCCCTCTGGGGAAACGACAGCAGCAGTTGCGTTGTCCGTTTCAACCGCACGCTTCAGATCATCCAGCTTCGTCTCGCCCTTCAAAATACAAACGAGAAATGGTAATGCACTAATTTAATCACATTCCAAAATGGTCGTAGCTTTCTAACACTACTTTACATCTTATACCCCCAGTGAAAATTCAAAATTAACTTAATTAACCCATTTCCATTTTTAGCTAAATACAAAATGTACTATGCACAAAAGTTTTAAATATATTGATCCTAAAAATATTTTCAAAGTAAACAGATTAATTACATTTTGCACTTTTCAAAAACGTGTAAATGAGATATTTTGCACTTTTCAAAAACGTGTAAATGAGATATTTTGCACTTTTCAAAAACGTGTAAATGAGATATTTTGCACTTTTCAAAAACCTGTAAATGAGATATTTTGCACTTTTCAAAAACTTGTAAATGAAATATTTTGCACTTTTCAAAAAGTTTTAAATTAAATATTTTGCACTTTTCAAAAACGTGTAAATGAGATATTTTGCACTTTTCAAAAACTTGTAAATGAAATATTTTGCACTTTTCAAAAAATTTTAAATTAAATATTTTGCACTTTTCAAAAATGTGTAAATTTATCATTTTGTACTTTCAATAAAATGTAAATCGACCATTTTTTTCTAATTTCACAAACATGTAAATAGGTCATTTTGCACATTTTAAAAACATGTAAATAAAACATTTTGAAATTTCCAAAATCTTGCTATTAACATTTTACGCTTCTATCTCGTTTAGTGAGCTTTTGACGTATCTGCTCATTTAGTCTCCAGCTTAAATTGGACATGGGGCGTTGTGATTCTTCACTCTCCATATACCGTATTTCCTGTTATAGACCACGGGTCTGTAATTGTACACGGGCCTGTATTAGTACACGGGTCTGAGAGGTATGAGTTTGAATAGTACACGGGTCTGTTTAACACTGTCTTATATGGTAGTACACGGGTCTGTAATAATACACGGGCCTGTATTAGCACACGGGTCTGCGAGGCCTGAATTTGAATAGTACACGGGGTGCACTATAAGAGGAAATACGGTATATGAAGAGTTAGTTTTTGAAACGCGTTAAGTCCACTGCACTGTTTTTGCCACTGGACTTTAAGCGTTTTGCTAACACACTCCTGATATGTGGCCCCTACTTACTTACTCATTGTTAGTGTAAAATAAAGTATTCTTTGGTCTGTTGCAATTATTGAGTTTGTTTACGTCATTACTCTTAAGACCATGTAGTCCTTCCGTAGGAGTTTGTATGATTTGGCAATGTCCAGAAAATCATCGAACTGGAGACAGAAGAATAAGCAGTGTGTCTCAGTTGTGATGCGGTACTCCTCGTTGATTCCCACCACCAGACCATTCAGTCCAAAATAATTCCCTTCCGTCAAGTAGCCAATGCACTCCGCCCCACGGGTCACCTACTCAACAAAAACAAATCTCAAAAAGTCGCAAAAATTCTGAATTAATCATTTCACTCTCACAAGGGAATGGCGTTCCATGGTACTCGCCAATTTGAAAAAGTTATGTCTACAAAAATCAGGCTACTTTTAAATAGCGGAGATCCAAAGTAACTCGATCGCATTTTGCGTTTTTTGGTCACAGTAGCCCGCCAAAGTTTTAAAAAATTCTAATAATAATGAAATACTGTTTTTTCCCAAATTTTTTCAAAACAATGAAAATTTTTGAATTTTGAAAAGTCCTGAAATTGTTTTTTAGAATAGAGTCTAACCATTAGAAAACATCAAATTTTATCAAAATCGGATAAGAACTGTAGAAGTTACAGGGCGGCAAAATATTAAAATTTGAATTTTTGTAAACTTTGGCGGGCTACTGTGACCAAACAACGCAAAATTCAATCGAGTTACTTTGGATCTCCGCTATTTAAAAGTAGCCTGACTTTTGTAGACATGAGTTTTCGAAATTGACTAGTACCATGTGAAACCATTCCTTTGTCAGTCAATAGTCAGCTTAGGGATCGTCCACAAATGACGTCTTCCAAAAGTCCCCATTTTTAGGACCATATAATATGACCCACCGTCTTTAGCCATTGCGTAAAATGGCTATCTTTAACATGGAATGTCATCAGTACAGCCAATAAATCCCATTGACGACACCGATGACGTCATCTGTGGACGATCCCTTAACGAGTTAGATGATGGGTCAATTTAATTACTTTGCAAAACCCTTTGACGATGATGTAGAGCTCCCGTCGCTTGTCCCCCTCAAACTGAACACACTCGTCCGGTGGCACAAAATACTGCTTCAGAGCCCGACACATGCATTTGATGACGCTCTCCGACGTGTGCCTCACAATTGGAACGCGTGAGACGAACGCTAAACTCTGCGCGAGAGAAACTTGGTCCACTATCGCCTCAGGCGAGTCCCAGATGGCGGATTTGTCTTTAGGGATCAAGACGCCCTACGGAAAAGCAAGACATATAACGCTGTAATGATGGACCCCGCCGTAATAGGATTGTTCCCGCTAAATAAGTTTGTAATGAATTATCACAAATACCTCGTGCGCTATCCACTGCATCTGGTAGTACGCCTTGATTCTCCGCGATAAATCCTCAGGGAATTTCCTCTGTTTTAAAAACTGCGTCACGCCATAGTACGTTTGTTTGAAACTTATTCTGACAAATTTTAGGACATTTTGTATTAAATCAGTGATATTTTTCACATTCAAAAACATGCTAATTGCATAGATTGCATTTTCGCCAAGGTGAAAATAGCATATTTTGCAGTTTCAAAAAAGCGTAAATAGCATATTTTCCTGTTTCAAAGTGGTAAAAATAACATATTTTGCACTTTCAAAAAGATGTAAATAGCATAGTGTGAACTTTCAAAAAGGTGTAAATGGAATAGTTTGCACTTTCAAAAAGGTGTAAATAACATAGTTTGCCTTTTCAAGAAGATGTAAATAGCACAGTTTGCACTTTTGCAAAGTTGTAAATAGCATATTTTGCAGTTTCAAAAAAGCGTAAATAGCATATTTTCCCGTTTTAAAGGTGTAGAAATAGTGTATTTTGCGCTTTCAAAAAGGTGTAAATGGAATAGTTTGCACTTTCAAAAAGGTGTAAATGGAATAGTTTGCACTTTCAAAAAGTCGTAAATGGAATAGTTGCACTTTCAAAATTGCAAGAATAGCGAAATATTTATGCAGTTACAAAAACATATAAATAGCGCATGTCCCATGAGTAATTGAAGCTTAAAGAAAAATTAATTAGAATTTAGACAATTTGGAGCATAAATCGGAAGTGTAAACTTGGCATTTAGTAAAATAAAACTACAAGGAATAAAAATACCTGCGTCTCTGAGCATTGGCGAGAATGGCGGCCAATTTGGAGCCTAAATAGGTGGTCACGAGCGTCCCCACAATAAATCCAGTGCAGAACAAGAAGATCTCCTCGTCGAAGCGGTAGCTCAGGTCACCGAATCCAGCTGTCGTCACCACCTGCGTCGCCCAGTACAGCACGTACTCGTACTCCTCGCTCGCGATACTGTGGTTCAACGTCTCGGGGTCCCTGTTCACAAGAATGAGCCACATTAAATTAAACTCTCAAAAAACATTCCAAGATCCTTGGCCAAAATCAAAATTCCATGATCACGTACACCAGCTTCACAACTCCCGGGAGCCAATCCCTCCAAATGTATTCGTACAGAATGGCGAAGGTGTGGATTGCAAAAAAAATTGTGAGTAAATATTTTGACAGGAAGACAGTCATCATCGGGATTTTCGTTACTCCTTCCAAATCTTGGAAAAAGTTCATTACCTGAAATAGAAATGTAAATATATTAAATACATCGTTTATGGACGACCCCTTACAAAGTATCAGTTTGACCTTTAGTGGCACTGTCATGTATTTCAATAATGTATTTACCTCTAACCTAAACTATAGTTGTATTGCATTGTATTTGAAGGGATCTCACATAGTATAATACTATGCAAAATGTCGTTCAGGCCACTAATAGGCCCATTGCAGACTACCCTTAAACTATAGTTACTAAGGATACGTCGCGGAAATTACCAGAATAATCTCGAAAAATCGATTGAACTTAAACATGTAGAAGTACGCAGACTGTCCACACTCCAAATTAAAAATCCCAGCCACTACGTACTCAATGGGGAGACAGCCAAGAATTCGCAGGTAGAACGACACGGTTTTCGCACGGTACAACAGGATCTCGGGGAGTCTCTCCAACGTTTCTGGATGGTTCAGTTTTCAAATTGTTATTAGTTTAAAAGGAAAAAGATTACACATTGTGAGTGAATTAGAATCAAAATGGGCTATTCCCATTTTTTTTTAAACTGGAATTAAAATGAACTGTTTCAAATAAAAACAGTGAATGAAATAGATGCGTAAATTATTAATCACGTGTTTTTGAAAAGTGCAAAATGTTCTATTAGCATGCTTTAAAAAAGTGCAAAATGGTCAAAATTTTTATGTTTTAGAAATGAGCAAAATGTTCTAATTCCATGTTTTTGACAAGTGCAAAATGTTTCAGTTACATGTTTTTGAAAAGTGCAAAATGTCCTATTTGAATGTTTTTGAAAAGTGCAAAATGTTCCATTTACGTGTTTTAAAAAAGTTCAAAATGGTCAAAATTTGAATGTTTTAGAAATGAGCAAAATGTTCGAATTCCATGTTTTTGATAATCGCAAAATTTTCCAGGTAGGTAGATATTTTTGAAAATTGCAAAAAGTTCTATTTTAAAAGTTTTGAAATATGACAAAGGCTCTGTTTACGTTGTTTTAGGGAAATGGTATTTGAATTTTCCGTAAATAGTGTAATTTGTCTTTAGCTGTAAATGAATATGGGTGATTTTGACTCTTCACTTACACTATGCTTAAGGATGACACTTGAAACTTGAAACAATTTCAAAGACTACTATAAAATAATTTTGTATGGTTGATTAGGGATCGTCCATAAATGATGTCATGGGTTGGTTTAGGGGAGGGGTTCATGACATGCAATGCTAAAGATAGTCGCTTAAACGCAATATTGTTACATCTTGATGACATCGCGGGGTTTGTGATTGGGTACTAAAGATTAATAATTTGGATGAAATCATTTACGGATGAACCCTTAATCACGTGAGGATTACTCTGAGGCGTGACGACGATCTGGAACATCTCGAAGCAGAAATCTAGGAAACAAACGACGTCGACGAGATGCATGGCCGCATCCAACTGGAGGTTGTACTTGGGACTGCTGCTCCGGTACGCAAGCATGTAGGGGTAGTAGAAGAGAGCGCCGGCGATGCAGAGCGTCACAAAGAATCTCCACATGAGGAGAGCGGAGGAGCCCTCCTCATTCAGCATCTTCGTGATCACGTTTCCCCCGTCACGACTCGACCGAATGTTCGTGCTGCTCGAGTCAGGATCATTGACGGGGACGACTAAGCCCGGTGTAGAGATGAGGAGCGGGACGCGGCCGATCCCCAGATCCTTGGCCAAGAGACATGTTCGATTCACATCCGCTGCAAAAGCTGAATACGCATCTTCCAGTGCATTCTTCCTACGCTTATCTATCTTCTTGTCCTTTCTTAATTCAAAATTAAACAATGCATCCACGTCAACAGTCAAAAACAGGATTATAACAAATTGAATTAAGCTTGGGATCGCCCACAAATGACGTCATTGATAGGGCCAATAGTTCCCTTCTTGGCCACTGATGAAATCCCACGTTAAAGATAGCCATTTACGCAATGCTTTATTAAGCTGATGATGACAGAAGGTCTAGCTTAAAAATGCTGATTTTTCGATGACGTCATTTATGGACAATCCCTTTCATCAAATTCGGATGAGAACTTGTACAAGGTACAAGCGCGGCAAAATATAATTTTTTTAAAAACGTTCCCAAGTTAGTGACATACTTTTGTGCGGCGGTCATGTACATGGTGGACATTTTATCCATGACTGAAGAAGTGAGCGAGAGTCCATCCGCATCTTTTAAAATTAAATATTACATAATAAAATAATTCAAAAAGTCATAGTTACACAGTAAAAAGTTGGAAGAAAAGAAAAAAAAACGTTCTAATACCGGATCCTGGATAATTCCGTTTTTTATTTCCTGCAGGATCCTTCTCTTCCAGGTCAAGATCCACACCCGCCTCCACAATGTCCGCGAGTGGCATTTCAAAGGGGAGCTTTGCAAATAGTGCTGGAGCTTCATCGTACTTTGCCGCTAAACTAAGAAGCAGAGTACAATCCTCAAAACGTTTCTGGGCAGGTGTCAAATCCAAACTACTTTTTATTATTGCAATGCAGATAGATAGATTCTTGAACAACTTGATGATTATATTACGGAGTAATTATGCCCCCCACCCCAACCCACCCCCATCCTTTAATTTTGTGTCTAGTTACCTGAATTCGAGTTTGTAACAAATCCACATACTGTGGGTAGTCTCGTAGGACCTCCGTCACGCTGGATCTTGTCAGCGCCAGAATGTCACACTCGGATCCGCAACGAACCGTGCAGCAGTGAATGTAGGGGTGGAGCAAGAACACATCTGTATGTGATTAATTATCAAAATCATCATGTATTAATAAAATTAGTAAAAAAAAAGAAAAATATCGAATTCCGAATTTTAGATTTGGCGGAAAATTTAAAAAATTCTCTAAAATATGCACAAAGATTAACGAAGAGCGTAGCAAATAGCTGCGCCAAACGAATAACTCGTCCCCCGGGGGCGAAAAAGGAAAACCACAAATAAGATATCTTATGGGACATTTTGTGTTAAGCCGGGGGCGAATTATTCGTTTCGTGTTGCGCTCTTCGTTTGGAATGAATGGCGAATGGTTAAATGTTTGAGTCTCAAATCAAATGTGTGAATTACCTCCAATGGCGGAGCCGCTTCGAATGCAAGCAATAGGGTGTGTTTCGTCCGCGCTCATTATCTACTCCAATTAAATTGTTGATTTCAAATTAATTTAAACTAAATTACATACTTTTAAATTTCAGCTATTTTTATTTTTATATGTAGGTAGTATATTAGGGATCGTCCATAAATGATGTCATCGGAATATCCCCATTTCTAGGACCCTATTTTGACACTGACACCCCTGCCATGAGCTTATACCCATTGCGTAAATTGCTATCTTTAACATAGGATGTCATCAATATTCAACTAGAACCCATCGTGACGTCATGTATGGAAGACCCCTTGACAAACTTACGTCCAGATGCCCCTTGAGAACGTAAAACATATGATCACCGCGTTCATGACGGAGGAAAAGTGTTTCCCCCGTCAAATGGAAACTGTGAGTCATTCGAATGGACAGTGTCATCAGAAAAGATGGCTCCAAATCTTGAAAAAGCGGCATCTGTGGCCATGTGTGAGCAAAATAATTTGTAAATAAAATAATAATTATTGAGACTCACAAGGGAATGGTTTTACATAGTACGCGCCAATTTCAAAAAGTCATATCTACAAAAATCAGGCTACTTTTAAATAGTAGGGATCCAAAGTAACTCGATTGCATTTTGCTTTGTTCGGTCACAGTAGCCCGCCAAAGTTTAAAAAAATTCAAATTTTGATATTTTGCCACCCTGTAACTTCTACAGTTCTCATCCGATTTTGACGAAATTTGGTTTTTTCTAACGTTTATACACTTTTCTACAGAGTAATTTCAGGATTTTTCAAAATTCGAAAATTTTCATTTTTTCGAAAAAAATAGTCGATAAAATTAGGCCTTAAAAATAATGTTTTTTCAATTTGTCGAAAAAATGAAAATTTTCGAATTTTGAAAAATCCTGAAATTCCTTTGTAGAAAAGAGTCTAAACGTTAGAAAAAACCAAATTTCGTCAAAATCGGATGAGAACTGTAGAAGTTACAGGGCGGCAAAATATCAAAATTTGAATTTTTTTAAACTTTGGCGGGCTACTGTGACCGAACAAAGCAAAATGCAATCGAGTTACTTTGGATCCCTACTATTTGAAAGTAGTCTGATTTTTGTAGATATGACTTTTTGAAATTGGCGCGTACCATGTAAAACCATTCCCTTGTCTGTGAAATCCTGTTGATTGTTTTGTACCTGTTCCAAGACAAATTTGTGGACATCAAAGAAAATTTCAGATTTCATGGAGGTGGGCATCACATCGATTAACATGAGCTCAGACACGCCCTTCCGCTTGCTCCATAAATAGTCATAGAACTTTTTCACCTGGAATAATTATTAATATTGGATTTGTAAGACCCATCCGAAAGGAAAAGCGTAACACGAATAATTCGTCCCCGGCTCAACAGAAAATGTCCCTGACGGTTTCTTATCTGCGGTTTTATTTTTCGCCCCCGGGGGACGATTTATTGGTGTGGCGCTCTTTGTTTTGGCATTTGTAATTATACAGTATTTAAATATGTTGTGTGCTATAGCTGACAACTAATTCTTCCGCTATATTTATACATACCTGATGAACTACGGATTTTCCAACTGTGCTGAATTTCTGGAGAAAATACAGTAAAAAACGACGTAATTAATAGCACACATTTATAATTATGAATTCCCAACACCGAACACTGTAAGTGATGACTGTAACTCTAATGCAATGATTACCAATTGAACAATGACATTTATATCTCGTGTGAGTGAAGAATCAAAATGACCCATTTCCATATTAATTAATTAACCTAGAATTAAAATGAGCTGCGTGAAATACATTACATGAGATTGATGAGATAGAAGCGTAACATGCTAATTTTAATTTGTTTTTTTTGGAAAGTGTAATAATGTTCTATTTGTTACATGCTGTCCAAAATTAGAAAATTGGGAAATATTCTATTTACAATTAGATATTTTTAAAATTTTGTTCCACATATTATTTAAGTGTTTTTGAAATGTGCAAAATATTCTGTTTGAACGTTTTTGAAAAATAAAAATAATTCTAATTCCATTTTTCTCAAAAGTGCAAAATGTTTTTTTACACGTTTTTGAAAATTGCAAAATGTTCTAATTACATGTTTCTCAACAGTGCAAAATGTTTTACATGTTTTTGAAAAGTACAAAATGTTCTAATTACATGTTTCTCAACAGTGCAAAATGTTTTACATGTTTTTGAAAAGTACAAAATGTTCTAATTACATGTTTCTCAACAGTGCAAAATGTTTTTTTAAACGTTTTTGAAATGTGAAAAATGTTCTAATTCCATGTTTCTCAACAGTGCAAAATGTTTTATATGTTTTTGAAAAGTACAAAATGTTCTAATTCCATTTTTCTTAAAAGTGCAAAATGTTTTTTTACACGTTTTTGAAATTTGAAAAATGTTCTATCTACATGTTTTTGAAAAGTGCCCAAGTATGTTCCACTTGCGTGCTTGTAGGTTCTTGAAATTGTAATCTTTTTTGGCAGATGGTGCATACTGATTCTTCACTCAAGATATCTCGCTTGAGTGGTAAAAATTGTTGAATTTAAAAAAAATTCTTTAAAAGTTTTAAAATGTTAAACTTACCAAGTAGTGATCGATAGCAAATCTCCTTGTTAAATAACTTTCACGTTCCGTGTCGCTCCTGAATTACAGAAAGAAATAATAAATGAACTATACATAAATAACAAGTTAGATGCCAATAATATGGATTTTTTGATAAGGGATGGTCCACAAATGATGTGACCCATATTATCCCTTTTTAAGGACCCAACCACCCACCACCCCTCATTTCATCATTTTAACATTACGCAAAACGGATCTATCTTTAACATGGCATATCATCAAAATTGTAGTGACCCCCACACACCCACTCTATACACTATGACATCATTTATGGACGATTCCTTAAAATTACAAATCATGAACATGTAATATTTATTGTTTACTCGATTAGGAGCGAAGTGAGTGTTCCAATTACGACGGCCAACACAAAAATCCAGGAAACAATTTGAACCACTGCTGTAAAGATCACTTCGTACATACTAATCACGTTTATTTGTACATCACCAAATCTGTTCAAGTCAAATCTATAATTTTAGCTCAAATTTAAAAGCGCATGTAATAACAGACAATTAACACATTTTTTAAAATGTTTTTTTTTTGGTTTAAAAATTATCATGTTTCACTCTGATTTGTTTTTTAGTTGAGTGATTTTGATGTCAAGATTACGAACCCCACATGAAAAACAGTGCAGACTGACCAGTACAATGACACGGCGTAGTGATCCCACAGAATAGAATATGGTGACGCTGAGCCTTTTAAAAATGGTGTAAATTCCGAGGAACTATTCTGATTCCCGGCTTTCGCTGATAATTTCCTACAACAACAACCCGCGCCACCAGGAGTAACAGTCATTAATTACATTGTTTTATTTTATTAAATATATCCCTTGTGAAGAATCAAAACGACCCATTTTCCTTCTCAGCTAACAACAAAATGCACTACCTACAAAAGTTTTTTTAAATATATCTATATGATGTGAAAGCATGCAAGTAGTACAATATTTTTTTCAATTTTCAAAAAAAGGGTCAACTGAAAATTTTGCAATTTTTCTAAAAGCATGCAGAAAGAATATTTTGCAATTCTGTAAAACATGCAAATAGACCATTTTGCATTTTTAAAACATGGAAATAGAACGTTTTACAATTTTTAAAAACATGCAGATATAATATTTTGCACTTTTGTAAAACAAATAGACCATTTTGCACTTTTGTAAAATATGTAAATAGAACGTTTTACAATTTTTAAAAACATGCAGATAGAATATTTAACACTTTTCTGAAAACATGTGTACATAGACCATTTTTGTAATTTTTGTAAAACCTGCAATAGACTATTTTTTCACATATCAAAAACATGTAAATAGAACATTTTGTACATTTCAAAAACATACTAATTGAGCACTTTTTACGTTTTTAAAAAGACGTAAGTAGAAAATTTTCCACCTTTTTACAAAGATGTAATTAGAACATTTTGCACCTTTTTACAAAGATGTAATTAGAACATTTTGCACCTTTTTACAAAGATGTAAGTAAAACATTTTGCACCTTTTTACAAAGATGTAAGTAAAACATTTTGCACCTTTTTAAAAAATGCAAGTAGACCACTTTGAAATTTTTTAAAAAACATGCAATCACAAAATTTAGCACTTTTTAAAAACTAGTAAATTAAAAACTTGTAAAAGTAACAGAGTACTATCATTCATCTCATTTAGTATTTTTTTTTGACATAGCTTATTTTAACTGAAACTTAAATTGGACTTGACCCGTTTTGACTCCTCACAGACGAAATATTCTTAAAAATGCATATAGATTCAAATTACTTTGCATGGAGGAAAGAAATTTGAGGAAATGTAAAAAAAACAAAAATCAAAAAATTCTTGAGTCTTACATCATCCAACTATTTGGCTCACAAATTTCTTCACGAGCTCGATAAGCATCCATAATAAAGTGTTTGGGTCTCAAACTCTGTGATACAACAAGGAATGAAAATCAGTACATTTAAGTCCCATGATAAATTTTAATTTCAGAGCATTAATTATACTTAGGAAAAAATATCAAAATCAGCTTTTGGACTTTGGATTACTCTGCACGCAATCCGGTGCCAAATGCAGGCAAAGGTGTGAACCAGAAGTGTTGCGTACAGAAGCACTTTTAGGAGGAAACTGTGGAAATCCCCAAGAATTAATTGGTTCTCCCAGTTGGCTACAATCCGGACAGACGACAGACAATAATTTAGAAAATTAAAAAATTATTTAACAAAATAATGTCATTCGTATGCCAATAATTATCACAATCACAGTAAATGAATCTGATAATTTTCTAAGAAATCCTTGAGCCTTTGTAGTCTTTTTGTACTCACACAAATAATTGAGGATGTTTTTAATTCTCAAAGTGTAGTGAAGGCGAGAAATGGTGAAGATTAAATGATCCTCTTGTGACACCTCCTCCGGATTTCCGTTATCATTTAGAGCGTGTGCTGTTCATCGTTTTTATAATGCAAAAAAAAAAGAAATCAAAATTAAAATCTAAAACGCTACGCTATACACATGCAAGGAAATCTTAACTATTCAAAATCTGAAAGGGAACGTGCATAAATTATATGATTTAAAAATCATCAGTGATTTTCAACCCCACTTATGTATTGGGTATATGTACCGGAATGTACCCCAAGTTTAGAAGGATAGGCACCTTCAACCCGCTCCCTCTGCCCCCTTTGGAAACGTTTGGACTTTAAAAAATATTTATATAAAAATTTTTGCACTTTTCAAAAATGTTTAAATAAAATATTTTGTACTTTTCAAAACCACGTAACTAAAATATTTCGAAATTTTCTAAAACACGTAACTAGAATATTTTGCACTTTTCAAAAACACGTTACTAGAATATTTCGCAATTTTCAAAAACACGTAACTAGAATATTTCGCACTTTTCAAAAACACGTAAATAAAATATTTCGCAATTTTCAAAAACACATAACTAGAATATTTCGCACTTTTCAAAAACACGTTACTAGAATATTTCGCAATTTTCTAAAACACGTAACTAGAATATTTCGCACTTTTCAAAAACACGTTACTAGAATATTTCGCAATTTTCAAAAACACGTTACTAGAATATTTCGCAATTTTCAAAAACACGTAAATAAAATATTTCGCACTTTTCAAAACCACGCAACTAGAATATTTTGCACTTTTCAAAAACACGTAACTAGAATATTTTGCTCGTTCGAAAAATATGTAAATGAAATATTTTGCAATTTTCAAAAATGTGGTAATAAATCATTTTGCAATTTTCAAAAACAAGTAACTAGAATATTTCGCACTTTTCAAAAATATGTAAATAAAACATTTTGCACATTTTAAAGACATGTAAAAAGTAAAAAGAATATTTTGGACTGTTCAAAATAGAATATTTGATGCACATACCATGTAATTTATGCAGGCTCCCTAAGTTGAATAACTCACTAAGGCGTTGTTGAAAAAAAAAGAGATGATTTTGTGTTTTGAGTAAAATGAAATTACCAACTAGTACTGCGAGATCGACAGGCAGGACAGACACCATGGTGAAGATGACATCCATGGACAAATAATTCTGATTGTATTTGGATTTTAAAATCACTTGAGTCCACTGAACCACCAGTAAAATTATGTACAGAGCATTCACGGAGCTGCGGGGACGCGGAAAAGAAATGAGCACAAATACGACAACAACCACTGTAAATAGTATGCTAATTATGCCATGTCACTTTACAGTTTCCAGTTGGTTTCCATCTAAATGTAGTACTTACTGAATGAGGCCCCAAAGAACTCGACTTTGGATCAGAAATCCTTCACAAAATGTAAACATAAAAATGGAGGCTAAGCAAGAACTAATAAATAAAACGTCCCAAAATTTGTATTCCAAAATCCGATACATCTTCGGGTACTGAAATTTAAGGTGAATAAAAGAATTTTATTGTAGAAATAAAAATATTGTAAATAAAATTAGTTCAAAATTAATGCGTACCGCCAGTCAAGACTAAAACATTCGTGTTTAGCTAAAATAAAAAAATTTGTACTGTCTACAAAAAATAATGAAATCAAATCTTATAGGATGTAAGTAGAAAATCTGGAACATTTAAAAACACGTAACAACGTTTTGAGCGTTTCAAAAACACATTTAAATTTAACGATCTGCACTTTTTAAAAATATGATAATTCTACATTTTGCACCTTTTTTAAAATATGATATTAGAAAATTTTACGCTTTTCAAAAACATGGAATTAGAACATTTTGCACCTTTTCGAAAACATGGAATTAGAACATATTACATATACCTTTTTGAATACATGCAATTAGAGCATTTTGCAATTTTAAAAAAATGGAATTAGAACATTTTGCACCTTTTCAAAAACATGGAATTAGAACATTTTGCACCTTTTCGAAAACATGTAAATAGAACATTTTCCACCTTTTCAAAAACATGGAATTAGAACATTTTCCACCTTTTCAAAAACATGGAATTAGAACATTTTCCATTTTTTCAAAAACATGGAATTAGAAAATTTTCCACCTTTTCAAAAAAATGGAATTAGAAAATTTTACACATTTTCAAAAAACATGCAATTGGAGCATTTTGCAATTAAAAAACTGGAATTATAACATTTTGTTCTCAAAAAGCATAAGCATGTAATTAGAACATTTTGCAATTTTCAAAAAAATTGATTTAAAAAATTTTACACCTTTTCAAAAACATGCAATTAGAGCATTTTTGCAATTTAAAAAAAATATAATAATAAAATTTTGTCTCTTCTCAAAAAGCATGTAATAAGAACATTTTGCACGCTTTTAAAAACATGAAATTAGAACATTTGACATCTTTTTTAACTTATATTGGATATAAACCATTTTGAACCTTCACGAGTAAATATTACGAGCCTGCTATCGTAGATTTGTAAAAAACTTAAAAACAACAGTGCGAACTAAAAAGGTCTACATGAAAATTACTTCTGTCTCGGCAACTTCATTGGATTGAAATTTCTTCTTTTTTGGGGGCGGAGGTTCCCATTTTTTGTTCTTCTCTTTGCAGCAGCAACGGAAGGAGGAGGGAAAGGAGTCGAATAATGGCTTCTTTCTACTCTTCTTCTGCTCCGGATCATCCTCCCCAATCTGACCGCCCTTCTTTTCCAGCTCATTTAGTTCCGAAAATATATTTAGCGCATCTACTTGGGGCGTAGAGGGGTCGTCTCCGGTGCCGGGGCCGGGTACTTGCTCCTTGTTATTTTTCTTGGACGAAGACCGCCGCCTTCTCCCCGATGTAGACCTCCTTTTTTTCAACTTGCCTCGAGATGAGCAACAGTGACGACAGAGGCCAGAGGCCTTCTGCTCCTCGACCTCTTCTTCCGGTTCGTTGACCTCATCCTTTGGATCCGAATTTAGTTGTTCTTCCAAAAGTAATTTATAAGCCATCTTTTCGAGCGCAGTACTACCACTTTCTAAAGGAATGTCGTTGACCCGTCGACCACGACCAGGACCAGGACCAGGTCCTTGACCTTCTGACCCTTGACCCGCTGAAGCCATTGCTTGAGCGACACGGCCACAAAAACCAGTCGTTTGTAGTGTACTACTGCCCCTTCATTTCGGTCTCATGGGTATTCTGCTACTGCTACTGAAAGCCCTGAAAATGACTAAAACTATAGACTACTTTTACTTTAATGATTTAATTAGTCTTTTAGTTCTGCACCACAAAATAATCTCACAATGATGATGATCGCATTACAGTTAAAACAAGAAATTCAAAACTCCGACACAAAACATATAACGATATACACATATAATATATCTACCCATTGTCACTTATCAGTTTCTTTTTTACAAAACAGGACAGGAACAGGAACAGACAGCAGAACAAAATGGACCAACGATGTCTTTCCTTTTGATTTGATTATTATTCCCTAAAACAACAAGTCAAAAGATTCAACTCAGGTATTTTTCAATTTTCAATTTATACAAAAAAAAATATTTTATTAGTTTGGATTAAAATTTATTAACAAAATTTTAAAAAGTGACACGACTTTAATAATTTGATTTATTGAAGGATAATAGCGACGTTATTATAAAAAAAACAATAAATTTTTTAGCAATTTAAAAATCTCTTAATTAACGCGTGCAGTGTTACGGGGGGTTGCCAGCTTATACAGTGTACTCCTCCTACAGTTTTAGGAATTTACCCCTTATTGGGGTGTCATTAGATAGCCCTTGGTCAAGCGGATGCCGGTATTGTCTCGGAAAATTTAGTGTTTTGACACTTTTTTGAATTATTCCCGTTTTAACTTTTTAGCTCTGCACCAATCACAGCCTGTAAATTCGAATTTTTAAAAATTTCAGGGTCCTGATTGGTACAGAGCTAGATTAGTAATTGCAAATACCTCTAACTTGAACGCCATAAAATTTAAGAAAAAAAATGCAAGCCGATAAAAAAAGATTGAACTTGGCAACAAAATTACTAATCTAATTTTATTATTTTATTTAACTAAAGTTTACTATTGTCTAACTTACAACTGCATCGTATCCATGTCTACTACTTATGCATTACTGCACGCTTCGCTGCATGCTTCGTAATAATAATTCCCTAACAGTAATAATTTATTTTTTTAATCTCTTAATTAAAATTGCATAATAATGAGGTTTGGGATTGTCCCTGTTAAATGCCACTACACGTTGTGTGCGCTTCAGTTTTCAACTATTTGCACTTTTAATGGTACCGCTTGACGCGTCGGCAAGTCAAGGTTATTATTAGTGTCCTTTCCCTTCGAAGCCTGTGATCCAATAAAATTGCATATGCTGTAGCCGGAAGTAAAAGATTATGTTGAACAAAATAGGGTGAATTTTACATCGCACAAAAGACTCACGATCAGGTTTTACCTATCCAATGCGTAAACAACAATAAATGACTGAATGTAATACGACTTATTAAACTCTTATTAATTTAAAGCCTTAATTCCGAGCTAACCTGAAATCAAAACTGAGCCCAGCCATGTCAGTGACCATAGCGTAATTAGGTTAAGTTTCTGATCAAAACATACCCGGATTGCGCCTGCGGCAAAACCATGCCCCAGTTAAGCCTTTGGGACCATCCATGCATTACGTTTCAGGTTTCAAGGGGGGAGGGGTTTTAGGCCAATGACACGTTGAAACTGCAAAGGGGGTAGGGGGTTCAGGAAAATGACGTTTCAGGCAATTTTTGTAAATTTTAAATTTTTGATTACGGCAAATCAAAGCACATACATTTATTGATAAAATATAATATGTAGTATGTAATTCATTTTTCGCAAAAATTTATATATCAACCTTTAGAAAATATAAAAATTCTTTGAGCAACTATTTAAAAAGTTGAAACGTTTATAGTGGAGAGGGGGCTATCGAGAAATGATAGAGTAGTGACAATTTGAAAGGGGGGAGGGGGTTTTGCACAAAAAGCTCAAACAAAATGTATGGATGGCCCATTTAATCAAAGCTTAGCCCGGGCAAGGATGTGATTGAAGCTTACCCTGGGCACGTCCGTGACCATAGCGCAAACGGGCAAATCCCTGGGAAAAACTTACCCCGAGAAAGCCTGTGGGCTCAACAAATTTAATAGCATGCGACCGGTGAGGCAAATCATTAATTTTGGGCAAGTCTGTGGTGAATGCTTAAGCCAGCCAACGCTACAGTGTAACTTATCCCGTTCCAGCCTCTGATCGAAGTCTTATACTATTGCGTTACCTGGGCAACTACCTGATCAGTACTTACCCAGAGCAAGTCAGATTCCATACTTTAACCCTGAAAAGGCTCTGGTTAAAACCTACTCTCCTACCACGTAACCCATGCAAAGTTGAGGTTAAAGCTTACCCTGGGCAAGTATCCGGTCAAAACTTGCGCAGTTCAACCCAGTAGAACCTTTAGTTTAAGCTTATACAAGGCAACCCTAAAGTCGATTTGACCACAACCTTATTAACCATCCCAAATAAAAGTGAAAAATGTATATTACATTTTTTAACGCAACCCATCGGGTTGCTAACCTGCTAGTTCAAATTAACATAAGAGCTGTGCTGACAACAGAGACCGAACTGAGATTTTTTGAAAATATCTGAAAGTTCTTATATTGCCATGGCATCAATCAACTATTGTAAAATTGTTCAAAAAAAAAATAAACAAAATTTTGACTGTTTTGAATTTGAATTAAAAAAAATATTATGCCAAAACTTATTGCTTAATCCCTTTCAAAGGAGATCGAGAGCAGAGAATGCAATGCGCGACGTGACAAAATTTCAGTATTAATTTATTCGTAGATAAAACCAGTACGGCGCTCAGTCAGCTCTTAGCTTTCCTATCTAAATTCCTAAATTGCATTGAATTTTGCATAGTATTATTGATTCGATATTTTTTTTAAATTATTTTGACCTTGGGCCCATTTCTAAATTTTACCGTCGTATTACATTCATCCTTGTATATCCACACAGTATTTCAAATCAGAGGGCGGGAACAAGAGTAGTCATCAATCAGATCAGACAAGATTCTTTCATTTTTTTTTACGTTAATAAAACGTTAATTCTACCAATTCTAGGAATAACATAATTTGACAGTTCTTTTTGGTATTTTGGTTGCTATAATTAAGTGGAATTTAAAATCAATATGGCTTGCTGCGGTCGGGTGAGTAATGGGGGAGACATTTTCCCCCTATTAAGTACATTTAAGCATTAAGGATCGTCCATAAATGACGTCAAGGGTAGAGTGGTAGAGTCAATGGGACGACTTGGATATTGATCATATCCCATTTACACACTGATTAATAAGCTCATATAACAGGGTGGTCATAGGATCCTAGAAATAGAGATATGTCGATGTCATCATTTATGGACGATCCCTAATCCCTAACATATGACATATGAAAATAAAAATACCTCTGAAATTTAAAGCATAATTTTATAACAACTATATGGGCGAGTTTCTCTAATTTTCAGCGCTGTTCCTGTCCATGCTTACCTTCTTGCTCCTGTCCGTGCCCGCTACCGGTAAATATAGCGTCATGCCTAAATGTGATCAAGTGACAGTACCCAAGTGTGAACCATGTAAATTTGTATCTTTTCAAATTTCCTGCCTGTGGAGGTTTTAAAGTGATCCGTATGGGGCTGTCCATAATTGATGTCATCAAAGTATTCCCATTTCTAGGACCATATATGACTCCCCTGTCATGAGTTTAACAACCACTGTGTAAATGGTTATCTTTAACATGGGATGTCACCAAAATCCAAGCAGATCCATTCACGCTACCCGTGACATCATTTATGGAGGATCCCTATCACATTTGAAATTTAAACATTGTCCAAGTTTTTGATAGAAATTTTCATGGATCACTTTTAGGGGCTTGTTCACATTTAGGCAGCACGCCTTAGAAAATGTTTCCAATGCTTTAGTTCAGTAACTAATTGTAAGACTGTTTTCAGTCTTTTTTTTTAGTCTGGCATTGAAATTTGGTTGTTGAATTTTGGTTGCAGTGTTGCCCGCCGCCTCTTCCCAAATGTCCCCCAATGCCCAAGTGTTGCTGCAGCGGATGTTGCTGTGGAGGGGGCTGCGGATGCGGATGTGGGTGCGGGTGCGGTGGTTGTTGTAGCGGCGGCGGTTGCTGTGGTTGTGGTTGTGGCTGTGGGTGTTGCTGCAGTGGCGGTTGTGGATGTTCTTGCGGCTTTGGGAAAGGTTGTAGTCAGTGCAAAAAAAGCTGCACTCAGTACGGGGTGTGTCCACCATGTTGTCAGAAATGTTGTTTGGGTCGTCGGAACAGTTGCACTTGTGCGGCTCAGAGCAGCAAGCAAATCCCGTCAAGATACATAATGCCTTTTTGCCGTCCAAGATGCCTGCGTCCAGTGGGGTGCGCAGGCGTGAAGACAACCCTGAGCAAGCCCTGTATTTCAATCTTCAGTCGACCCTGCAAAGACTGTCCACCTCATCCCCAGCATTTTATACCCTGTCTTCCACCCAAGTGGAGAGAAACTCCTGGACGAGGTTTTTGTTGTGTTCCTGGACCTGGATGCTCGGGCGGATGCTAAATTTATAACTAATTTATATCATTTATATTTTGTATCCCCAAGTTAATTAGGATTTACGATTTAATAAAGGTTACTCAACTTCTTGGAAGCTACCAACTTATTTTAAAGTAAACGTTAATGCTATTTTTATTTACCTTGTTTTTACCTAATAAAAATATGTCTGCGTTCTCTAGGAATTTTGTCATGGGATAGTGACACTGGAAACCCAAGAGTTTAATTTTGAAAACATTAATTTTTCTGTCTGAAAATGTATTAATTTTTTAAAAAGAAAATTCTTCAAAATCCACATAATTTACTGTTAGCAAAACAAACCAACTTATTCCCAACCAGTACATTCATAAAAATATCATAATAGTTTATTGGGTTGATTCACAAGGCAGAAGAGAAGTTGTTGCTTAATAGCACAAAATTTTCAAATCTTAAGTTTTCAATTAATTTCATAAATTCACAATCGACAGTCGAGAGTAGACTTAACTTGAAAAATACGAGAACTTATCCAAATTCCAAATTCTGTCTCGGTCAACCAACACCTACATCAACCGATTTCTTTCTCCAAATCCAAAATTTCAAAAAAAAGACATCGAATTAAATAAAACTCTTGTATTTAAAATTGTAATCAGGAAAAAAAGAAAAATCAGAGATGTCCATGTCTTGCAGTAGCAGTTGTGAGGTAAATCAACTAACTAAAGTAACTAACCAGTAACCAGTGCCACACGTTAGGGGTGGTCCATAAATTATTTCACTCAAATTATCACAACGGCTAACTTTAACATGTAATTTGTGAACAGCCTTGCTGCTTGTGTGGACTGTCAATTCCATGCTTCCCATCCTGCACTTGTACTCAAATCCCAGTCCATTGCAGCCCTTTCTGCAGATCTCCCTGGTAAGTTTAAAAATGAAAAAGTTAGTCAGTTAGTTACATTTTACATTCATCCGCTAATCACATGTTGAAAATTTTAATTCAGTTGCAGTTGCTTTTGTCCATGCCGTCCACCCACCGGATGTCCGTGTATCCCGGCCCCAAGATGTGTTTTGCCACCTGCATTCTGCAGACCCAGCTGTGTCCCGTCAACACCGCCACCAGCCATTCGTGGATCCTGCTGCAAAGTCATTCCAAGCAATAATTATTGCTGTCAAACTTGTCCTTGCTGTCCCAGATACTAAAAATAATATATGATTTGTTAGTAATAGTATCTCTTGAAGAAAAGAATTATCGGAGTTGAATCGGGCTTAAAATTGAATACTGATAGTACTGATACTGCGGGTTCTGTAAATATTACAATAAATTTCCCAAATTGAATTCCAGTGCTTAATACTGCCGAAGTACTGCGTGCTGTTATTTTAGATTATTTAATAAGGTTAATTTGCGAAAATAATAATATGTGCTACCAAGTTAATACACTATGTAATATATCGTCTATGAAGAACCAAGATGACCCATTTCTAATTTATGCTAGAATTAAAATGGGCTATGTATGTCAAAAAAAAGACAGTAAATAAGATACATGCTGACAATGCTAATCTAATTACGAGTATCAAGAGTTTCTAAAATGAGAAAATTGTTCCATTTACATGTTTTTGAAAAGGTCAAAATGTTCTAATTAAGGTGTTTTTTAAAAGTGTAAAATGTCCTATTTACTTGTTTTTCAAAAGTTCACAATATTCTATTTACTTGTTTTTTGAAAAATACAAAATATTCTATTTACACGTTTTTCAAAAGTGCTCAATATTCTATTTACATGTTTTTTTGAAAAATGCACAAGGTTCTATTTACATTCTTTGATGAACATGTTATTTTAATTTTTTCTGTAGATAGTGCATTTTGCTTGAAACTAAAAATGGATATGGGTCATTTTGGATCTTCACAGACGATATTGTTTGTACGTCGATAATTTAATAGAAAAAATAATTTCACCAAAAAGTCCACTTCCTAGAAAGTCAATTTTTATTTTCAAGCTTATGATATTGGTTGAGTCAAAACTTTTAAATTCGGATTTCACATCACAGCAAAAATTGAGAGCACATTTTACATTTGACGTAAGGATGTGTAAAGTAAAAAATTACGAAAATTATTATTACAGCAACAATAATAATTCACAAGCATTCACACAGCACTTTGAATTGTGTAAACAAATAATAAGTTAATATTTCAATTATTATTCTCATATGTATTTGCCTGATTGATTATTAGTTTTCAAAATTTTGCCGAGCCAAATGTGGATTAAATTGAGCATTATATTTTTGTTTGAGTCCTGAAGGATGAACTCGAACTTCGGAGGATTTTGTTTCTTCGACGACTACTTCTCCGCGTAACTTTGCCATGAGCTTCTCCACTTTCCGACCTTCCTCCCTCTCCCTTTCCAGTCTCTCTGCCCGTAAACTTGCCAATTTGGCCCGCTTCAACTTTTCCTCTCTGTCTGACTCGTCATCTGTTGTGACCCAGTCCGAGTCAGAGCCAGAGCCGGAGCCACTCGATTTGGATGAACTACTGGAATGTGAATGGGAACTGGATTTATTTTTTGTATTATTACGACTGCGATGATGATCCTTCTTTTCTTGGTGTTTTTGTTTCTTGACTTGTTTAGATTTATGATGATGGTGATGTTTCCGTTTTTTATCCTTCTTTTTATGTTTAGATTTCTTAGATTTTTTTGATTTCTTAATCTTTTTAAATGCGGGACCAGGATGAAGAGCCTCCTCATCCACTTCACGAGCTCTTTTTAAACCCACTGTCACTGTCTTGGTCATGGACTTTGCTAAAGTTTTGTCAATTTTTGCTTTAATTCCAGGAGTAGCTAAATATTTTCGAATGTCTTTGAGAGGATCGTGAAATTCCTTAAATTTGGCTTGTTTGAGTGCAGCTGTAGGATCGTCAGGACCTTTTTTATTCTTGTCATTCGATTCTGAAGGCACGACTAGACTAGATGGAGTGACAGTCACGGATTCTAGTTTAGTAGAGCGATTAATTTTCTCATACCAGGGTCTCTCCTTAGTCTGTTCCACACTATTTTGACCCAAAAAAGTTAAATAGCCGATTTGCTTCTCATAGTCTTCCTGCTCTTTCTTCTTTTCCTCCTCGTGCTCCTTGTTTGTCTTCCCCTGTTGTTGAATACCGTCTTCGATGTCCTGGAAAAAATTGACATGACCATCCTTTTGAATGATGTCCGCCACTTGCTCCACTGGGAGGCTGGGTGGTAGAGACTCCACGGCCACATTTTGACATCGTTGACTTGCTCGCTCACGAAGAAAATCTGTCCGCGATTCTTGTGCCTGATAGATTAAAATGGCAATAATATAAATTCCAATTAATTTACTAAATGAATTTGTTTGTAAGTTAAATAAACAAAGATTTAAATCCAATTAACTATACGAATCATAAAAGTTGTAACAAGTTTCACAGACACACTTACAGCTAAAGCAATTCTCCTCTGTACTTCCTTCTCCGCTTCAGCAGCCTCTGCCTCATCTTTTCGTACTCGAGCTATATTTTTCTTGGTCCGAACATGCCAACTAAGAAAAGAAAGGGCATCAAAGAATGTTAAGTAAATGTTAAGCCTTACATATTTATTGCAATTAATTTATTATAGTAGTTACTTTTTTTATTCATCCTGCAGAAGATGGTCAACTTTTGGCTCATCAGATGTAATAATAATTTGTATGAAATGTTGAAAATTGAAGTTTTTTGTACGTACCTTTTATGCGGCAAAATATTCATCCTGCTTTCGTATTTCTACTTAGAACTTTATTAGTCGAAATTCAAGATTTCACACTCAGCTGACAGCCCACAAGAAGGGCAGCGTCATAAATCCAAATCCAAGCCTGGAATTTGTATATCTTTAAAAGTAGGTATAGCTAAATGATAACACGTTGAGTCCAACACTAAAGTAAAAGGCGAAAGGCAATTTAGTATCGAGTTTTGTACAAAACTCAAAACTTTGAAACTGTTGTTTGGTTTTGAAAATGGGAAAATTTGTTTTTCTTACCTTTTCGGTTTTCGATTTTCGACTGATACGTTGAATTGAAAGTTTGTGGGGATTCAAATTTCCCACGCTAATCCAAGTATATCTTGGCTATTAAATAATCTACCGCTACCGCTTCCCTTGACCTTAATCCTTCTGCCTTCTTCAAAATTCAAAATCAAAATTTAAAACTTATATTATGTTTTGTATTTAATACTAATTTTAACGATTATTTTTCTACACTATACATACGTAGTGAAGCATGCACTAAATAACTGGAATTAATTTACCACGGTCACGGTGGGTAATTAATGTCCTCGTCCAAATAGCCAAGGCAGAAATGAAAAGTCGAAATGAAAGCAGTCAATGCCAAAGAAAGTGAGTCGAATTTTCGGAATTTTATGGAAAATTAGCTCCGGATTTGTTCCCTGTGGATCCAAAGTAGATGCTGCACTTTTAGTGAAAATTCCCTTCAATCTCCGCCACATCATGGCTGCCGGCAACAACTCAGGAGGAATTGCTCCTCCGGAAAATCCTCAAAATTGTGACTCCAACCCAGAGTTAGTTATCTCTGAGATACTTAACTTCATTCAGTTTAAGTGCAAAAGGGGATTAACATGTGAAGAAATAACTGAAATCTGTTTATCTTTCTATAATTGCCAAGAAATTGAAAGTGCTAAAGTGATCTTACATGAAAAGTGTAGCACGAGGCTGAAAGAAGCTGGATTTAGGCGTCGTTACATTAAAGGCAGTACCAGTGCCGCGTCCAAGGATAGCATTGTGTACATGACGGAAGCAATCATACTTTTAGATGCGATAAAAGCTGCGCCGTTGTTTGTCTCTCACAATCTACTTAAACTGCCACCATCTGATTCAAAATCCCTGGACATTGTCGTTGTGAATAAAAAGATACAGGAACTTGAAAATTCCGTCTCTACAATTGGAAATATCAATAAAGCCATGGAGTCTATGAGCACAAATGTTGCGACATTCGTTGAAAATGTGAAAACTCTGTCCACAATGAGTAAAATCCAATCATCCAAAACCCCATCAAATTATGCGGAAATACTTAAGCGAAACATGAACAAGAATGAAGTAGAGCCATCACTAGAATCAGATGCTGAGCGGACTATACAAAAGAAACGCTCAGTCAAGTCCATCGCCTTAACAGGAACTGACACCAAAGCTACTGCCCCTGAATCAATATTTTGTGATAATGATTTCGCAATTCCAAAATCTCGGCAGAAAAGTCCAACTAAAACTGTTAACTTCTTTATATCAAGATTTACAGCTAGTCAAACTGAGGAGAAAATACATTCATTCTTGTCATGGAAAAATCTGAAAGATATTACAGTGAGCAAGTTAAAGCCCAAGTTTGAACACCAAAGCCACTCTTCATTCCACGTCTCATTCAGTGTGGACAGGAGTGAAAAGCTAGAAAAATACTACCAAAGTGATTTCTGGCCGGCTGGAGTACTCTATAGAAGATGGTTTCCTGAGAAGCTGAATACTACTATGAGTTCAACACCAATCGAGACAAGTGCCCCAAGTCCTGCTATTAGTAATTCTCTCCCATTGTCAAACTCACATCCAGATGAATTTTGAAATTACTTCTTGGAACTGTAAGTCAATAAAAAATAATGTCGACTTCATTAATCAAATGCTACTGACTGATATTATATGTGTTCAAGAAACTTGGCTGCACAGTTTTGAAGACAATTTTATTCTAAATGCCATACCTGGCTATAAGTGTGTGAATGTATCAAGTATGTATGCAAACGAAAAAATTATCGGCAGGCCCCACGGAGGAGTTGCCATATTGTGGAAAAATTCTCTTTGTGACTCTGTTTCAATCATTGACTTAAAGTCAACTAGACTGTGTGCTGTAAAATTGCTTTTAAACGAGGAAGAATATCTAATCATAAACTGTTACTTCCCAACCTGTGACAAAAGTGAAGAGCAAATTGACTTCATTGGACAGATAATTGCAATCCATGAAAGCTCTAGTGCTCATCACACGATTGTCTGTGGGGACCTCAACATCCACACAAAGCATAAAAACTTCCAGCATCTGCTTTCGGCATGTGTAGAGCATGGCTTATCATTAATTGATGTGAACCAACTACCTGCTAATACTGCGACCTTCATTAGTGAGTCAAACAATGGACGCAGCTGGCTGGATCATATTATTGTGAGTGAAGGTGTGTCTCTGAACTCTAGAGTCTCCATATGTCAACCCGCCCCCGGTGACCACCTCCCACTTACACTGCATATTAAAATCTGTAGTGACCACGCAACACAAAGCATAGTATCTAACGCAATACTTGACCTTCCTGCTACTCCACATATTATATGGAAAAAATTAAATGTAGAAACAGCTACGAAATACAGATGTGAAACCGAATCACTCATACTACGTCTGCAAAATAAGTTCTGCGCCTGTGACCGCTCTAACTGTAAATCTGATCTTTGTCATTCTGCAATAAATGATACATACAACAGTCTTATATCAGGCCTACTTCAAATTGACATCTCAATCGGTTCAATAAGAAAACCTCATAAAAAAGTAATAGAAGGTTGGTCAGACGCTGTAGGTGATAGCTACAAACTTTATAAATATGACTATAATGAATGGCTACACTCCAAACACGCTGATAATCAGAATGTGCAATGTGATAATCATTTAAAAATGAAGAAAAGTAGGAAGAAGTTTAAATACGCTTTGAAAAATAATCGGAAAAATGTAGAAAACAGCCGACTCGAGAAGATTGCTACTTCGTATGATACCAAAGATTTTAAAACGTTCTGGAACCACATCAAATCTGAATCAAACCAGCGTGATGATCCTAGTCCCAGTTTGGAAGAGGCCAACGGTGAATCCGAGATAGCTGAACTTTGGAGATCTCATTTTGAATCCTTATTCAAGCCGACGCCGGATTTAACAATAAAGATGATACCAGAGGAAAATAGTCAGGCTTACAGTGATATTAAAGTCTGGCAAGTAAGTGAAATTATCCGAAAATTGAAATTAGGCAAAGCTGTTGGGCCGGATAAAATCAGAGTGGAACACATTAAATACTGCCATCGCTCAATTAGTGAATTGCTTACTGTCCTATTTAACGCGATGATTACACATAGCTACATACCTGAGCAGCTCATGAAAGTACATATAGTACCCATTGTGAAAAAAAAGGATTAAATGCAAAATCAAGAACTAGCTACCGCCCAATTGCATTAGCTACTCTGTTTTCCAAAATTTTTGAAAAACTAATACTACTTAATTATGGGCATATGCTGAGTACATCCAGCAGCCAGTTTGGTTTTAAGAAGAAAGTTGGCTGTGAAGTGTGCATCTATTCACTAAGGCAGATTATCTCGTACTATGAACGAAAAAATACCCCGGTGTATGCTTGCTACCTAGATGCAACTAAAGCATTCGACAACATTAGTCACAATGTTCTTCTTAACAAACTGTGTAATCGAAAGCTGCCGGCAGCTATAATTAAACTGCTGGATTATTGGTTCTCAAATCAGTTTTTTACCATTCGGTGGGGACAAACAATCAGTCAACCTTTCCCTGTCAGAAGAGGGGTGAGGCAAGGAGGAATATTATCACCCTTACTATTTGCTGTTTATATGGATGAACTATCTCTGAAACTTACGAATACTAAAATTGGGTGCAATATTAATGGCAAAGTCATCAATCACCTAATATACGCTGATGATATCTGTATTCTCACTACCTCTATTGCAGCCCTAACTGAGCTACTAAAAATATGCACTGACTATGCTAAAGGACATGAGCTTCAATTCAACCCAACCAAAACAGAATTACAAGCCTTTCTACCAAAATGGATGAATGCCTTAAAAGTAAAAATTAACGTATCTATGAATAATCAAAATATATCTGCCTGTTCGTCAGTTAAATATTTGGGTTATACTATTGCTCATACTAAGAAGCAGGGCTCCGATGTACTCTGTGATAGTGAAGAAATCAGGAAGCGGATACGGGAAATATACACTCGGGCCAACATGATCAAATCCAAGTTCAAAAATTGCAGTCTGTCGGTGAGGCGATATCTCCACATTACATATCTCTCAACTATATACTGTTCTAGTCTATGGCTACTTAAGAAATCGGATCTTTCACAAATCAGAGTTGCGTACAATGATTCCTTCAGGATAGTCTGTAACTATTCAAGGAAGACCAGTGCCAGTGAAATGTTTGTGACTAACTGTATAAATGACTTTGCTGCTGTGCGCCGAAAATCTGCATATTCATTGTTGAATCGTAACAATCTATCTGTAAATGAAATAATCCAGCACATTGTTACTACAGGGTGCCACAGTGAATCCAAACTCGCGGAAACTTGGAAAGAACTCCTTTATGTCCCAAAGAGCTCACCTGAACAACAGCAAACCGTTAACATGATCAAATAAATATAATTGGTTAAATATGATCATGAAAACATACTAATAACTAATTGGCTTATTGGCCACCATTTGCTATCTGTATAAGTACAAATGTGACAACTATGATCTTTCTTTTTCATTTTTTGTATGGGCAGTTGCCACCACCTTTAGTTTATATACTTTATTTCCTATTTACATAATTATTATACCCTAGACGTAAGAGTAGAACACATGTGCTGTATCTATGTGGACCTAGAGTCTTTGAGATCAATAAAATAATAATAATAATAATAATAATAATAATAAATAATAATAATAATAATAATAATAAAAATGTGCTCTCTATCTGTGCATCTGTAAACAATCCCTCGTTGTCTCTAAATGTTAACCCACCTCAAGGTAAGACGTCATCAGTGAGCAGCCCCTTGTTATCACTAAATATTAACTCACCAAAAAGTATGACGCCCTTTGGGAACAGTCCCTTCTTGTTACTAAATATTGAGCCTACCTCATTTGTAAACTATCTCGTGTTTTCACCACAGATATAGAATACCTAGATGCCCTACTGTAATCTCTTTGCATGTGTTTTTTAGCGTCACTATGGATGAACTTATAGGTAACACTTTATCATTGCACCAAAAGTTCTCAGTAGTGGCGACATCAGCATTTTAACCTCTGAACTGCGTGTTTTCAAATTTGCCTCCTCAATTGCCTCTGCCAAGTATTTCTAAGGATGGAAACCATCCATCGATATCCTTGCAACTGCAACTTACGGCTAATCGAATATTACCAACCGTAGACTCTCGTAGCTAGTGCAAGTCTTAACTTGCACATCTGAGAGACACCTAGTTATACGGAAGCGAACTGCAGCCTTGATGCTAAGCACACCAAAAATGCAGACGGCGCTTTGCCCCTGGCTGCCTTCCTTTTTCCCGGGGAGTAGTGTCTCTAGTTCTATATACCTCTGTGGTTTTCACCCAATATCATTCCACACTCTTGAGTAGCGTTATCTGTGAACAGCCACATTCCAATAATGTAATGTAGTTAATGATATAGTTGGTGATTCGATACACATTAAATTAGGCGTGTAGAATATAATATGAACGTTTCTTCGTTTATAAATAAGGTTATAAGGTTAAACATAATATTTTTTGAAAAATATGAATTTCCGTCTCCTGTGTTTCGTATTATTACAATGAAAGTTACAAACAATAAACTGTTTTTTTTTAAACTTGTGAATTTTAAAATTTAAAATGCTTTATGTTTTAAGTCTGCAAAAATAAATAATGGAATAATTGGAATTTTAATTTTTAATTCGGATATTTCAAAACTTTAAATTCCCCATTCCCCAGTCTTACCAATGCAATAATGCAGTTACACAGCTGGCCAATCCTATATACTAATTCTTCGCTGGAATTCAAAACTCAAAAATTAACCGAAAGAACGAAAGAAAGTGCATCGCATCGCCCATCCGAACCGAATTTTGACGTTGAATCTCGTCTACACACTACTCTGAAAATAAAAAAGACGATGAAATTGTTAGAATGACTTCAGAAACGGAAAACACGGTCACGCCTACACTCAGCTCTGGCACTGGAACCGGGACTACCGGCATCGGCACCGGCACAGTTCCTGGAACAGTAGAAGATCTACATAAAACCAATTTAAAACAACCGACATCCACCACCGCTCCACTCAAAGGATCTTCCCTCGTATCCTCAAAAGTCCCACTGAGGAAATGGAAGTCAGTCACGATTTCGGATACAAAACTATTCGCGGCGCTCCTCAACAAGGATTGGGACGAGGGTCCCGTCACCTTCAACTCCAAAGATTTACTCCAGCTTCAAACGTGTGTTCCCTATCATTTAGGAGGGGATGGCGTCGTCATCAACGATGGGGATGGTCAGCTCAAATGTCCCGTGTCAATGTCCGTCCTACCCCCCGTGTCCGAATCCCCGAGAGCCCCTTCCGGGGACGCTCTCATCCCCTTCGGCCCCAGTATGCGGTTCACTTGCAAAGGGAACGCTCGTCGAGAGGCTCAAGGTGCAGGCCAAGGTCAAGGTGAGGGTCAAGAGGCTCCAGCTCAAGTTGACTGTGACTCACGCAGACGATTTGACAAGTCAACTACTTCTGGCGTGGAAAATAATGCAGAGGACAGCTCCGCCCTGCTCTTCTCCAAAACGAGTTTCTCCCTCCAGCATCCTCTCACCATTGAGGAACTCCAAGTATGTAATTCTTTCTACGACATAATATGCCCTGAGTGAAGAATCAAAATGACGGATGTAAATTCAAGCTAGAATTAAAATGAGCTATGTCGAATACACTTTACACGAGAAAGATGTGTGTAATATGCTAATTAGAAATCGTCCATAAATGATGTCATTGGTAGGATCAAAGAGTCTATTATGGTGTGGGCGGCATGCCATGTTAAAGATAGCCGTTTACGGAATATTGAAGTGATGACACGTAAAGTGATAATTTAAGTGACATCGTTTATGGACCATCCCTTACGTATTTTTGAAAATTGCAAAGTGTTCTATTTACATGTTTTTGAAAGTTCAAAATATTGTATTTAAATGTTTTTGAAAGTTCAAAATGCTCTATTTACAATGTTTTTGAAAGTTCAAAATGCTCTTTTTACAATGTTTTTGAAAGTTCAAAATGCTCTATTTACAATGTTTTTGAAAGTTCAAAATATTGTATTTAAATGTTTTTGAAACTTCAAAATACTCTGTATCCATACAGACTTTCAAAATGATGGTATTTTAATACATGTGTAGATAGTTCATTTGGTTCATGGTTGACAATGGATATGGGCCATTTTGATTCTTCACAGATGATATTTCCAAAATTGTAATTTATTTCAAATAAGCGATTTTGAAAATTAAAACAGTCATAATATTTATTGTAGTATTATGTTGTTTCGAAACGTTGCAAATAATTGAAAAGTTTAAAATATAATTTTATGCAATATTACCGTCATACTCTTCAACTGCGTATTCTCTAGATAGTCGATTTTACATCCTTGAGGTAATAAAAAAAACAACGGTTACAAAAATAGAAAAACTACTTAATGCCATAAAACATGCCTTAAAAGCATTTAAATAGAACACTTTACACTTTTGAAAAACATGTAAATAGAACATTTTGAACTTTTGAAAACATGCAAACAGAACGTTTTACACTTTTCAAAAACATGTAAATAGAACATTTTGCATTTTTCAAAAACTTAAATGAAAAATTTTACACTTATCAAAAACATGTAAATAGAACATTTCACACTTTTCGAAAACTCTTAATTAACATTTTACGATGTTTCTTATTTTGTTTTGATGACATAGCTCATTTTGATTGTAGCTTAAATTGGATACGGGTCATTTTGGTTCTTCCCAGACGATATATTTGATTAAGCTCCAAACTCCCTTAACTTTTGACTATATAGGCTGGCCTACGAAATTTGTCACGGACTGGAAGTGGCTACGATTTGAATTTTACACATTTGGACCTGATGAACAAAGGACTGTCTGACATTTCCCTCATCGAATACTTCCCAGCTCTCCGCACAATTAATATAGCCGGCAATTATATTCAAAGTGAATTTACTTAAATATTATTTATACTACATATTTATTTACAAAGAGCACAGCTTGCAATTCAAGCCTACTGCAACTATGCGGGTTGGGTGGATAGTTAAGTATTTTAGTGGATTCCTTTCTTAATTGAAAAAATCGTAAGTCATTTTTTATTAAATACAATATTTTAGGTGTGGAGTTGTTCGGAGCAATGCCTTATCTAGAAGCAGTCAACGCCTCAAGGAACGAAATCAAAATATTTGGTAATTTCCAAGCACCCGTCGCCCTACGTCAAGTCAATTTCTCTCGAAATCGAATCACTTCCCTCATCAACATTGACACTTTTTGGGCCCTCACTGAAGTTAATCTCTCACGTAAATAAATCTTGACTTATTAAATAATTATATATTCCTGTTCAGTGATAGTATTAGGGATCGTCCGTAAATGATGCGGCAGGTAGCGGGGCAGTAATGGGTCTGCTATTGGAAGCTGATATGACATCTTATGTTAAAGGTATAGCCATTTACGCCACATCTATGACAGGTGGGTCATAGGCGTCCTAGAAATGTAAATATTTCGATGACATCATTTATATGGACAATTTAATAATGTTTTTTTTTAAATTACAAAAATCGAAATCCCTCCTTCCTTTTCCCAATAGATAATGAGTTGACTTCTGCACAAGGTTTCGAAGCGTGTCCACATCTTAAAATTCTGGACCTGTCCTATAATAATATTGAGACTATCGATAACTTGTCATGCCCGAGTCTAGTAGCCTTATTTTTGGTAAGATTTTCTAAAAATAAAAAAGAATAGAATTAATACATTTTAACATTTTTAAGTATTTTTAAGTACAACTTTTACACACTTAATGTTTTTATTTCGACTTACCGATCTCGGAATTTTGTTTTGTTTTTATTCTGGTAGAACAATAACGTAATCCAGAATATAATGAAATTGGATGGATGTCGAAATTTACGAGCTTTGTCCTTAACTCAAAATAAGATTGCTGAACTGAGGCCACTTCGATATCTGTCCACCTTAAATGAGCTCTGGCTCCAAAGTAAATCTTCAAAACTTGAAACAAACAAAAACACCTTATAAGATCCAAATATATCTAAATCACCATGTCCCGTGCCCGTAGCGCCCAGCGCCCGGTTTCTGGAATCGTTTGTTATTGCGATATCCCACTAACTTTTTTCAATTTGAAATTTTCAAAATGACAAAAATGATTATGTCGCAAGTAACATTTAAAATCCGTATCTCAAAACATATCGTCGTCGGTGAAGAACCAAAATTACCCATATCCATTTTTACCTTAAAGCAATATCCCCTACCTACACAAATATTGTGAAACATGTGTTGAAAGCATTTAAATAGGATATTTTACTTTTTTCAAAAACATGGAAATAGAACATTTTGAACTTTTCAAAAACATGTAAATTGAACATTTTACACTTTTCAAAAACATGCAAATAGAGCATTTTACACTTTTCAAGCACTTGTAAATAGGACTTCTTACACCTTTTCAAAAACATGTAAATAGAACATTTTGCATCTTTTCAAAAACAAGGAATTAGAACATTTTACACCTTTTCAAAAACAAGGAATTAGAACATTTTACACTTTTCAAAAACTCGTAATTAACATTTGACGCATGTTTCTCATTTTGTTTTATTATGACATAGCACATTTTGATTCTAGCTTAAATTGGATATGGGCCATTTTGGTTCTTCACTCACGACATGAGCATAAAGTGAAATGTACCAGGTAACAAAATTGGAGATATTCAAGAATTGAATAATCTGAAGCCACTCATTCACTTGAATAATTTGTACGTGGATCCAAATCCATTCAATACCCTGGGCATGTGGAGACGGATGCTTATTTTCATACTCCCACAGCTATGCTACCTCGATGGGGATTTGGTAGATGCGGGCGAAACTGTAAGTTACATTACAACGCATAGCAAAGATTTAGTTTACACACTTTAGACACTGTCAATTATTAATTGGTGTTAGTGTTGTTGGTCAGTCAGATTTAATGAGTGTTCATTTTGTTAAGATGCTCGCAAGTAACACATTTAATCCCTCCTACTGGAAAGTATACCATGAGAACATCATGTCCATTGCCCTCGACCTCGCCTGTCAGCCCGCCAGCGTAATCCTGGACGACATTTTCAGTAAATCCGGAATACCACCCGTCGTTCTCCTTGTGGGTCCTCCCATGAGTCAGTGCTCCAAACTAGCGGCCACACTCAAAGAGAAATTTAGAACTAAAATACAGCTGGGGTAAGGCTCCAGGAACAGTAATAAATCAGTGCTCACAAATTGCTCATTTTAGTATCGGTATTGGATTAGGGGTTGTCCATAAACGATGTCATCGAAATATTCCCAAAACTAGGGCCCTGTCATCATGAGCTTAACCATTGAGTAAATCTTTAAGCCTTTAACATGGAATGTCATCAGTGTCTAACTAGACACTGACCCTACCTGTTGTGACATCATTTATGGACGATCCCTTTCCGTTACCTAGGATACGAAATCGAAATACCTACTTAAAGAACGTCTTAATTTCCATCTTGAATAGCGGAGTTCATTCCACAGCCACAACACTAGAATTTCCAAATACAAATAAAGATATTCCTGTGTCATACGAGTGCTTCCTTGACATGAAATATCGTGGGGAATTCTTGTCAACGAGTCACATTCTGGGACGAGTCTGTGGATTTGCAACGTCCCAAGTTGGTGGATCTCCTTTTATTTTTAAATATATATTCTATTAAAAATAAGAAGTATATCGCCTGTGAAGAACCAAAATTACTCATATCCAATTTTAGCTAAACTCAAAATAAGCTATATCAGAGAGAGAGAAAAACTTTATTAAGTCACTGTTGCACAATTGCAATAGCCTTACAGCTCAGTATACAATACATAATTTTGTTAAATAAGGTTAAAACATTTTTATGAGTAAATCTTAATTATATAAATGATGATTATAAATCCTAATTGATCCTCTGAGAGCAAACATTAATAAATTTCATCCACGACTGTCGACGAAATGCGAAACGATTAAGCCCAGCTTTTAAAAAAATTCGGTATGGATCCACGAGCCCCTATATAAAGACCTGTCACTTATATTCTACTCAAATTCCATTTCTCCATGAAATAATTGGCACAAGGTTCGTAAATTCCTTTTTTCTCCTTGTCGACTGCAACTGATTGCTCCTCACTGTCCCCAAACTCAAATCGTACTGTAGGATCCAAAACGTATCCCACTTTGGAATTTGGAGGAAGGACAGTATGCAATAATATCCACTCTCCTGGTAAAATGACAAAGATTTTGTAAACAAAATGAGAAACGTGCGTAAAATGTTAGTTAGGAGTTTTTGAAAAGTGTAAAATGTTGTATTTACATGTTTTTGAAAAGTGTAAAATGTTTTATCTACATGTTTTTGAAAAGTATAAAATGTTCCATTTACATGTTTTTGAAAATTGCAAAATGTTCCATTTACATTTTTTTGAAGAGTGTAAAATGTTCTATTTACACGTTTTTGAAATGTTCAAAATGTTCTAATTAATTCCATGTTTTTGAAAAGTGCAAAATGTTTATTTACATGTTTTTGAAAAGCGTAAAATGTTTATTTACTTGCTTTTGAAAAGTGTAAAATGTTCTATTTACATGTTTTTGAAAAGTATAAAATGCTCTATTTAAATGCTTTCAAGACATGTTTTAATATTTTTGTAGATAGTGGATATTGGTTTTAGCCACAAATGGATATGGGTCATTTTGGTTCTTCACTGACGATACAGAGATTATGTGATAAATTTATTCTACACATATGAAAGGTGAACGTGCGTAACAATTTACCTAGTAATTTCTTCCCCCCCACAAAAGCTCGTGAGGGCAGCGGAGAGAAATGCAATTCTGGTGGCATCTGTTCCACTCGGAGTCGCACTGTCCCTCTACAAAGGTCAATTAGGAGCTCACATAATCCTTGTGATGCCGACGGGGAAGCCGGACATATCACTCCTCCAGAAAAAAAGTTCTTTACAGATCATTAAGGATTCGGATGTGAAGGAAGCTATGGCTGCAGCTGCTCTTCTCACGGGAAATTCAGGACTGGCCGTCCCCGACCCGGAAGACGACTTATCACCCGATCAAGTCCGTAAAAATAATGACGACCTCCAGAAGGAATTTTGGAGTCAATCCGGGGAGAAGCGTCTTAGTGTAGCACTTGTCAGTTTCACACCTGGAGGTACACAAGATTATACATATTGGTTCATATCTTGAGTCAAGAATCAAAATGATTTATTTCCTTCAATTTAAGCTAGATAGAGCTATGTCAAAAAATTAATTATGTGAGACTGAATTTAGTGAGTAGAAAAAGGGTAATTACGACTTTTTGAAATGTGCAAATTGTATTATTTGCATGTTTTTGAAAATTTCAAAATGTTCTATGTATGTACTTATGATTTTTGAAAAGTGAAAATATTCTGTTAACATGGTTTTAAAAAGTGCAAAATGTTCTATATTTGTATTGTTTTGGAATCGTGCAAAATGTTGCGTTTACATGTTTTTGAAAAGTACAAAATGTTTCGTTTACATGTTTTTTGAAAAGTACAAAATATTCTATTTACATGTTTTTGAAAAGTACAAAATACTATATTTACATGTTTTTGAAAAGTGCACAATATTTCTTTTGCGCATGGTTTTAAGATCGCGATATTTTAAGTTTTGGTAGATACTGCATTTTCTACTTTTAGCTAAAAAAAACGGAAATTAATTATTTTGAGTCTTTACTGGTGAGCTGAAGACCCCGTTAAATACATTGCATTTACTAACTTTAACAAATGGAACATTAATTATTAATACAAAAATCACTGAATATTGAATAGAAACAACGTATGACTTACACGAACGGGGACATCGACGACCGAGCTTAGTTCCAAATGAGGCTTCCCAGGCGCCTGCTATTCTCAAAAATAAGGGGGATGGTAACTGAAACTGGTCTTTTGGAATTTAAAATATTATTTTACAAAATTACCCATATTTTATTTTATGTACCAGTTCAAAATTTCAAAAACTGGAATAATTTCTTGTTTATCGCATCGGATTCTTCTAAGAGAATCTAGAAAATTTTTAATTAATTAATGATATCGTTCCTTACTTACCTCTGCAGTTGATAATGCTGATTTGGACGTGGATGCCTTGACTAAGCTTACAAATCAACTCATCAAAGATTTTCAAAAAGTCAGTTTTCTTTTAAAATTTGAAATTGTTTAATTGTTTTCAAACTAAAACCGGAACCGGAGGTACTTCAAAATGAAATAATTACTATGTGCAAATTTACACAGAGATCAAGTATGGGACCAACCAATTCAAATCCGGAAATCCTTCAGATGCCTCAAAATCCTGGAGAGGCTGCACAAGACGATACATTGAGGGGCCGTGATGGCTCCAATCAAACGACCTCGACCATCAACTCCTCAATATCTGCTAATCAAGAAGGTGCGAGCAAAGCTTCGGAAGAAAATGGGACGGCTCTCAACTCCACCACCGGCGTCACTGTTGACCTCAGCGTCGCAGAAATCAAATTAAAGAATACTGACGAATACTTGCGAATTCAGATGGAGAAAAGTGACGTCAAAATTTTTTCAAATATCTTTACCCCAGCAACAACAGGTGCAGCAGCAGATGGACTTGACAATAAGGACAAGGATGGGAACTCTACTAAAGTCATCACGAAAAAATCTGTCAGTTTAAATGCTCTCGACTCAAAAGTCAAATCCGTTAGTTCAAGAGCAAAACTGGAACGAACCGGTTCGGGTAGTAGGGAGAAATGCAACGTGAGCAGAAAGAATCCAAATTCAAGTGGGGAAACAAATTCCGTCAATTACCCTACAAAAGAATTTCGAAATTTCCAACATTTTCTGACGGACGAAGATACTGTGAGAGACTGAAAGACGAATATTTTCCATATGTTAAAACTTTTCAAATAACTCAATTTTTTGTAAGTAATTATTAGTTTTTTATTGTATCTCCCTGATTTCAGGAAACCGAACCTGCCTCGTTCTCGTTCTCGATGACGAAGAAGATGAACAGACTCCGGAGAATCGCGAGTTTATTCGTGAAAACGGGCGGACAGAACTTGTTAGAATCGAGAAAATCAAAAGTGGAATTTCCACACAGTCCGAGCAACACGAGCACTGCGACTGCCACTGCCGCTGCAGCCATCTCCCCTTCAAACATCGGAACGATTGACTGGGCTCGAGCTCTGCTGGACCTTGAGATGGACGAACTCTCCACGGCGGATCAGGCTTACTTCATGATGTGTAAAAAATACGGACCGGACATCCTCAATCCGCATATTTACCGAAGTCTCTCGATTCAGCTGAAGCAAAGGTGCAATGAGAAGGCGATGGACGCCTACCAAAAAGTCCAGTCCTGCCACAAATTCCTCTACGCCAACCCCCACAGCTGCAGTGAAGATGGCATCTACCAACTTTTGTTTATTAACAAGATTAAAAATATTAATTCCACCTCCAAGAACCTGGTTGATCAGCAGGGGATGAGAGGGACAGGGAGTACTAAGCACAGGGCGGAATTATCATGTGACTCTGTTAAAGGCACTATTTTCGGTACAAACACATAATATTCAATGCATCTACCTACATATACACGGGTAAAAAACTTTAACTTAACGTAGTATTTTTGTTACACGTACAGTTAGCCGAAAACCATATGGTGCTGAATTAAGAGTTTCTCGAAGTAATGTCCTGAGCGTCACCTCCCGGGAAAATCATCATCCACACCCCCCTGAAGCGCAGTCCCACAACATAGTGCATGTAAAGCAATCAGGGGAGGATGTTGCTGACCCTGAAATCAAAATTGAATTTCAAAAAGCCCCGCCTCCGCCTCTCTCCCCGTGTCAACAGCTCGCTGCTGCAGCTGCCGCCGCTGCCACCCCAAATGGACGACCCTGCACGTCCATAGTCAATCCAAATTACGCATTTGGCCCCAGAAAAATTTGTTGCGAGAAGGCGGCCACGTCCGCGTCCTTTAAATGTCCGGAGGACCCTGCTGCGGACAGAGCGGAGGGGGGCAGAGCCAAAAGTTTGGTCCCTCCTCTGCCCTGCTGTGTCCAAGATTTTGAGCGTGGCATATTCTATGATGGCCATTTTAGTAGTAGTTTCTTGGACCCCCCTTCATCAACCCCCTCCAATGACAGTGTTGTGGATGGCGACAGTGATGGTGAGGGTGAGGGTGTCGGGGTGAGTCGAACTCAGATTTCCTTCCGAATCCTTGCGGATAAAGAAGAAGGCCATAAGCAAGATGAAGATGCAGAGGTTGGGGTTTGGCTAAATGACAAATTTATTATAGGGGAAGGTCAAGGACAGGGTCAAGGTCAAAGTAAGTCTCTGAGTAGCTTTGATATTGCTTTGAAAAAGTCCAAGTCTAAGACCAGTTCTTCGCACATGAGTCTCAAACGGACATCCGTGGGGGACCACATGAATATACATGACAGTCGAGCTGCGGAGGAGGAGTTGAGTGGAGAGGGGTCAGGGGTTAATAATGCAAAAAGCAGTACTTCCACTTCCGGAAACAAGTATATCTCGAATGAAGCGAACGAGGAGGAAGACACGGAAGGACGAGGGACTCCGAGTGTCTCCCCCGGCGGGAGGACCACCCCCGGAGGTTCTAGACCGATGGATGAAGGTCAAGCTCAAGCTCAAAATCAAATTCCACGACAGCCGCTATCCGAGGACTCTCAGCTCTACCTCCAAGGAGCATCACAGACAGATTTAGAGAAAGAGACGATGCGACGGCGACACAAGGAAGTGACGGAAGCTTGCATCCTCCAAAACCGGGAAGACTACATCAAATTTCATCGGAAAAATCCTGGTTTCTTCCACTCAGTCATTGACTCGTCCAATTTAGATGCTTGTATCCAGGTTCTGTCCACGATTGTCACCGATATTCTGAGCAAGTGCAAATCGAATATGAGAAATTTGAATCACCCTATCGTCCTTCACGACGACGATCCCAAAATGAAACTCCCGATGAATGCCTACGCCTCCCACAACTCCATCGACGCTCCCCGGTTTCACCAACAACGAATCGGAGAGTTCAGCTCCATGTCCATGGAATTTTTGAAGGGGAGGGGTAGTGTGTTCGGGTCAGGAGTCTCAGTGGGGCCGGGGTCACAGCAGATGGGCCGACCTGAGTCACAGGCAAGGGGTTGTGACATGGGAGGGATGATGCGAGGGGGAGGAGATTCTTACTCCAAATCAAATGTGTGTTCCTCAAGTGTCCATGTGAATAATAACAATAATACCCTTGGGAGTCGTAAAAATAAGAAATCCTGTCGCTCAGTTTATTTTGAACCTACCAAGTGTCCGCTAGACCTACTCCAGCCCATCATCAACCGGAAAGAGAGGAATGCGAAAATTACAAAACTAATTAAAAATTTAAACTAATAATAATCTGCAATTATTATTATTTAGATAAAAATAATATTCCTGAATTACTTGGTAGCGCTTTTTGACTTAATTAATTGTACATGTGTGTAGGTAGGTATACTTGGATACTTTTGAGGTGTGCATTATTCGATAAAAATGTATATAATAATAATAATAATAATAATAATTTATTGTCATCAAGGCATACATGATACAGACACCATATGAGAGTTAAGTACAAAGAGATAACAATCGGTAGAGGGTAACAAAGATAGCAGACATTTTTATCCTACGGTAGTTAGATTACAACTGGTTGATTCCATACTTTTGGACAATTTGTCATAAGCTAGATTAAGTTTTGAGATTTCTGAAGGTTGAAGTTGATTCAGCTCGCGAATTAATTGAGGAATAACAGAATTAAAATATCTTTTTATTTAAATTATCTTTACATAGTATAATGGAACGTTAAAATGATTACAGCTTCTCTTATAGTATTTCATGTGTCTATGACACGATTACGATGCGATGAGATAAAATTAATTCGAATAAATTAATTACGATGAAACTTACATATCACTGTCAGTCAATATTCATGAAAATTTGAATACAATAATCAGTATTATTTCAAAAGTTAGATATGCTTTCCGCAAGCATTCCAAAGCTGATTGTAGTTTTTAGTTTCCCGTCTTTTACAACCATTTATTAAAACAAATAAATCAGGCACTTTCATAACAAATTTGTACTTGCCATTCGGGCCTTATTATTCGTGTAGCGTACTTTAAACAAATTAAACTCGTATAAAATTAGAAATTTCGACTTCAACATCTAAACTGTAAACTACCTACCTACTACTAAGGAACATCAGTTAAATAGACCAACATTAAATTGATATTGTTTTAGAACACAGAATAAATAGAATTAGTATTACGGAGCAAGCTATAGGCATTATAATATTTGCAAACTTTACCACTATTAAAAGTCTAAGAATTATCGCAACCAATTTTGAAGACTACTTGAAAACTATGACTAAACAGTAGCAACAGATCACTGAATAGAATTAGCGCAATAAACAAATAGGAGGTTAACACAAAATCATATTAACTTCCTTTTTTAACTAGTAAGTAATGCTCATAAGTTTACTACTTAGTTGCTCCAGATTTGGATTTGATCTTATTTCTTCGCACCTTCTTATTCCGGTTTGAAGTTAACATGCCTGTGGCGGTGGCTCCTCCCTCAGAACCCCCTCCTGAACCTTCACCCCCACGAATATGAATCTTTTGCATTTTAAAAGAAGTCAAACGAGCTTCCAAATTCACCAAATGCTTTTTGATCTTCTGGAGGCCGACAAAAAGACCATCAGAAATCCTAGGGTTCTCCTCATGTGGAAATAGAGGTTCATCTCTGTAGAACTCGTAGGCCTCAGTCTGGGTTCGACAACAATCCCGAAAGCCGTTGAGGTGAAACTGTGTTTGTTCTTCATTGAGCGTGTCTATGTTGAGAATACCCGGGTAGAATAAGGCATAGTTTGGATTCGTTGTTGTCCGCATTAGATATGCTGTGTAATTAAAATCAAAGGGCGTAAATGATAAACGGTCAGAACTGACCGGAAATGTAAACTGCATAAATTGGAATTCGAATAATTAAAAACAAGTAAGTAGTAATAATAATTACGGAAACCAAAATTTCACAATTAGTGATAAATTAGTTAACACTTAAAGCCCACCTCTGAAAGGATTAAGACCCGGTAGAATCTTGTCATAGATGGGCATGAGATAGACCCCAATACGGAGCGCCTGAAAGCAGTCTTCCTCCGGGTAGCCATCTTTAAGCTTGTCCACGTAGCACAGACAAAGGAGTCTGTACGCGCACTGGAAAAGATAGTGATTTGGATGGAGTTTGGAGCCACTAAATGTTCGAATGACCGCTCGACAAAATTCCTCTGCCCTCCCCGATGAAATGGCAAAGGTGGAACATAGATTCGTGATCTGAGAGTCGATGCTATCCCAGCGGTCCATATCTTCAACTGAAGGCATTGATGTCTGCCCACACTTTCCGCACTGCCAAAGTGATTCATCAGAATCACCAAGACTTTGATTACCTTGATGTAGCGGATTGACAGGGAGGAGGTAGCCAAGCTGACTCACATCCACTACACCCTTCTTCCGACACTCTTCAAAACAAGTAGGGCAGGTGACAGCGGACATGTTAGTTCCAAATTCGGTTGGGTCCGAACAAAGCTTGCACTTGCAGGTCAATCTCATCACGGATTTGATTTTCTGTTGGCGAATCCGCGTCCCTTTAATGGAGTCTTCTAGATAAATGATTCGACTCACAGTCAACTTTTCACCCTTTGCAACTGGGACACAAGTTCGGATCCGAATCTTAAATTCTGGACCCCCTCCAACAGACCAAAAACAATTTGGACTGCACTCATGACCAAAGTTACTGGCAGTATTGAACACGTAGGTGGCACTCCTACCCGGGGTTCCTTCGCTTATCCCACCACCTTGAAGTCTGTAACCCTGACACTGGATTAAGCTGGACAATTTCTCGTATGGAGACTCCAATTTGACAACCTTTTTGGGCTTTTTGAAAAACTTTTGTGATGGTTTACTAGTGCTTTTCTTCCCTGCTGCGTTTTCCACTTTTGATATGGACACACCGTTTGGTAGGTGCTGGATCCGAATGCAATGATGCGGGCTTCCCTGGCCAGGGTCTTGTTCTTCATAGCTGAATTCTTTGATATCATCATTAATCGGGTCACTCTGAGCTGGTATCGGAATACTCACAAGTTTCTCCCATAATTCAGGCTTTCTTTTTTTGAGATTAGATGCTCGGATGTGTGTGATCAGGGCGGTGGGATGACTCATTACGACCATGACATTGTCACTGAAACGTATCTGGTTGTCCACAAAGTAGGAGCATTCATTTTCCGCATGGATTGGAGACTGCAATATAATAATCAAAATTGTGTTAGTACTAGCTCATTATTTAAATATTGTAAAATGCTGGAATATTATACTGAATAATAATAATTAATTTCACGCAGTCACCAATACCTTAGAGCAGTTATAATTACAAACAGGCCAGGAGCATTTACTGCACCGATATTGGGCGACACAGCGCCCGGCACTAGTCATGTCCACCCCACACGTAAGACAATGAGGTTTGAACATGAACATATCTACATCGAGTGGCACTTGCAAAATCGGGGATTCATCCAGGACAATCGTATTAGCTTTCAAGTCCCTCGTCGCAACAGAGCACGTCTTGAACAAACTTCCGGTGGGATCATCTTTCACTTTGAAAGCCACACATGTCTTCTTGTGGGTTTTCCAGTCAGCTTTTTGATGCTCTATGGAACAGTAGGCCACCGAGTTACAGCTACTGCATCCCATCGTTGTAGGTGCCTCACATATCGCACAGTTCTCAAAGTTTCAAACAAAAAATAATATTACCATATGCATTATTAGTATCATTATTAATACACTTCACTTTACCAAATTCAGATGCAACGATATAGTGATAAAGATTATTGTAATTTTAGAATTGTTGAACTACTGACTCAACTGTGCACTGCCAGTATAGACCTATGAACTTAGACACAATTATGATGAATGAGGTACGAACTACGAGTTTAATATTGATAATTAACTAATTACTATTTTATATATAATATATTGTAGTATATGTATTCTATTCTATAGATGCTGATGCAGTATATTATGAATGATATCAAGTAATGTAATGAATATGATAACTACAAACAACAAATTCATTTCAATAACTACAATTAAACTTGAATTAAAACCAAATCGTTTTAGCAGTAACTTGTTTAACAACAACCAAGACCAACGTAATAAGAGAGTTAAAATGATTATGATTAAGTAATAAATAAAATATTATTACTTTCGTTTTCTTCTTTTCATCTTTGAGTAATGTCTCCATCTTCAGCTTTTCTACGCCGAGCCGAGCTGACTAGTGCCAGGTTTATGTTGTATGAAGCTGACGGACGGTCGACCTTTCACTGACTCAAATAATATAATGTTAATAAGATAAAACTTTCGGTGATTTGACAATTAAGTCGTTATTATAACACCGAATAGGAACCGGAAGACTCACAATTCAGAAACACACCCAAGTTTTCACAAGTGAAAGGGATGTATTTATTTCACCTTTAAAACCTGACTGAGTTTTCCTCTGGTCTGGTGATAAAACCGAAAAGAAAACGTGAAAACTTTCTATCAGCAAAAATTGTGCTAAAGCTGTGGCCCAGTCCACTCTAAAATTACTTAGAGTCGTCCATAAATGATGGCGTGGAAAAATCCCTATTTTTAGAACCCTGCAACCCCCTTGTCATCAAGTTAACCATTGCATAAATGATTATCTTTACCATGGCATGTCATGAGTACTAGACCCACCAACCCTACCCATGACATCACTGACTGACGATCCCTAACTTAAGTAGCTGCCGTGTGTAGTAATTATTCTAGAATCTAGCCTCTTGGCTCTGAAGGGAAAAATGTTGCAGAATTTTCTGTTAAAGTCAGATTAAAGTGATCGCATCGTGATTCTACGACTTTGTACCGGAGCGACTTTTCGAAGTACGACATTATTGTGTAGTGTAGGCGACATTGAGTACTCAGGGTAGTAGGTTAGTGTTGTAATTTATTCACAAAGAACAATTGTTCTTTTGGTTTGTGATTGTTAATCACAAACACAAACTAGCCAAATTCGATTGTGCACAATCACAAAACGTATCACAATCTGACAGGAACAAACAAGAACTAGCCTGGTTTTCCCGTCGTCTCTAACGAACGTTTTGTGAACAATCCCAAACGTTCACATTCGCAATCTCCGATTAATAAAATGCATTGTGCACAACTCATTTTGTACACAATCTCGTAACAAAAAATCACAGTATTCACAAACAATTGTGAATAAATTACAACACTGTAGTACGTCGTGAGACATTTCGTAGTGAACTCTTCACCGAAGACATACTTACGTGTGTGATAATAGAACCGTTTGCGAATGTTTCTAGCCACTTTGCACTAATCATTAATCTGATTTTCTGGAACCATTTAGTTAAGTACGGGGAGACGCACATATTATGTTATAACTATGTCATATGTCTAGATTTTGAGCTGTTATCTCACTTAAATCGATACAAGCTGTTTTAATAAATCCATGCCTAGTTCATAGTTAGCGTCTGTCCAATCACAATCAATTGACATTACCGTTAATTTAATTCGTTCATCGCTGACTATTGACTTAAAAATTCCAAGTTATAAGTGACGAAAAATTCCAATGAATGTCAGAAGTATCCTGCTAGCTATATTTGAAAATTTGAATGATACAATTCGTATTATTTCGTATGTACATATACATTAATTTGAGGCCATGAAACCGAGACCAAGACCGTCTTCCATGAAGTCATCCATTATCGCCAACTTCTTTCCTGCTACATCATCTTCATCAGCACCTCCGCTGAGTGCTCCATGCCAGGAGGAACCTCCACTGAAGTCGCCCGCCTACTCCTGCAATACTCACTTTAAACCACAGAGTTAGATCCTCTAGAGACACTACTCCCGCCAAAAAAGGAAGGCAGCCAGGGGCAAATCGCCGTCTGCATTTTTGGTGTGCTTAGCATCAAGGCTGCAGTTTGCTTCCGTAAACTAGGTGTCTCTGGAGTATGCGATTGAAGACCTGCTACCTACTGGAATTATATATTATTTATGCAATTTATCTTTCAACCAAAGTGTTTCTACTCTTTCTACTACAGGTGTACTTTCTTCATGCTTTTTTATTCTTGCAATCTGAATTAAATGTATATTACTGTATACTTTTATCGTAAAATGCATAGCAGTCGTAAAATTAATGCGGGTAAAAGCAAAACAAAAATATATTGATTTGTATATAAATTGAAATTGATTTATTAACATTTGTAGCGGAACGAAATATTTGCACAATCTATGTAAGTAAAAATAATAAGCCTTGTTTATAACAAAATAATGCTAAAGTATTGAAGTACATCAAGGAAAAACACCTTACGTTATAAAGTAATTTAAAAAAACTGCAGTACATATTATTAGGTATAGCGATGTAGACATCGCTTATAATGTAATAGGTATAAATTATGATTTAATGGTAAATGAATAACGATGTAGCATTTAATTAGGTAAATCGATAATGTAGGCCAAAGGAAGTGGCGAAGGGCGATTTCGATGTAGCAAATTAGTTAAGATGAGATCATGCGACATGAGTTTATCATTGTGTAACAATTATTGTGTAAAGATGAATCATGAATCATGTGAATGAATTTAATGTAACAATAAGATTTAACTATTTGTAAGCTTGCTTCAGAGATTGTAATAAAAGGAGCAGCCACTCCTTTGTCAGTCGTTTAACCGTTAACACATTTCTATCCTTACTCTGTATAGTTAGCCTTTAAGAAATTACACGTTAAAATCTATTCATTAAAAATTAACGGTGATTTTATTGTCAAAAGTAACTCAATCCTTGCAGCTTGACCAAACTCCACATTATTCACTCAGCACCCATAACTCATAAATCCACACATTTAACATGGTGATTCAGGCGGAAAAAGGTATTAGTATTGCGCTATCATTTTCAATAGCAGTAAAAGTATAAAAAGAAATTTTGATTTAATTTATTTTGGTAAAATATTTCATTTATTTTGGTTGATTTTAATTTCTATTCATTAGTGAAAATATTTAAAAATCTAATACTGCCTTCCTCGAGGAAAAGGGTGAGATACTAATTAGCACGGCAGAAAAATAAAATCAATAGTTTTTAAAAGGATTATTAAATAATATTTTCTTTTATAACTTTCCTTTGGTATCCAACGTGGTGAGGATTTGAAGGTTATTAGGGACAGAAGCTGAGGGAATAATCTTGCTTGTAGTGCAGATAAACAGCTGATTGTGAATTAGATAGGTGCAAAACCCAAACACCCTAGTTAGTTTAAAGTGCACACTACCCACATTCTTTTCCCGACCTTGCTTAAGTTTAGCAGCTTCAGTAGTTCCAGATTCTGCAAACGCACAATAACAAACCGAGTGAAGTCAAGTCTGAGAGGAGAAAAAGTTGGCATTGACAAGACTGGCAAATACACACAGGAAAGAGGACGAGAGTTCACGGCCAGATTGCTGACAACAGAAGTCTGGGTCCATCATAAACTTTTACGGGGTATGTAAAATTCTTAAGAATCACAAAGCTTTAACTAGAAAAGTCTCATGAGCATATGTCAACTATATAAAGGGTTTAATAGAGTATATATTATATTTTTTGATCGAATTGGGTGATTGCGGACGAGATAGGTCACGAAGGGAATTCTAAAACGAGTAGGTATTTAGTATAAAATCCAACGTATTGAGGAGCCTTTTAATTAAAATCCTCAAGTAATCAAAACAGTTTAGTTTTGACACAATCACCTTGTTGCTCACTTATTTCAATATTTTTTATTGATAAGTATATAATACGAGAAGGTATCTACGAGCAAGGTAGCACAGAGCAACAGAAATAGACAGTTTATATTTAAACTAGTATTACATTAACAAAGGGAAATATTTTATTTTTCGGATTGAAAAGTTTCTTTAAGTCCAGGAGGAATAGAGACAATATAGTAGGCAAGTAAGGCATAATAACGTTAGCCACTAGGCAGGAAATAACTAATAACTAATACGAGTATGAGTTTGAAAGATCCTACATGGGGGATTATGAAGCGACATTTCGATCCAGCATTGGAGGATATGCAGGTCCATATCAATCATTTCAATCTAGTCACTGCCATCATGGAAGTGCGTGACGAAAAGGAGAAATGCGAACTATTTGGATCTACTATGCGGGGTGCGGCAGTGGACTGGTACGAGACTCGAAAAGATATCACCAACTGGCAACAGATGGAGAACGACTTCCACAAAACATTTTACGGGAGCAGGACGAGGAAAAGAGTACCACAGAATGCAGAATGGAGAGCAGGCAAAAGAATGCAAGGACGAAAGCCCATCCACAGGAAAGCAGACGGTATAGCAACACCCAAAGAGAGACGAAAAAACTCAACTTCAACACAGGCTATGATGTCTATGGATGGTAAAGGAACGCCAAACACTACTATGAACTATGAGGGAATTGACTATCCTACATTACTGGACTCGGGAGCCACGGTCTCACTTATTAGTGAAGAAATAATTAGACCAGAAAACATCTACCCATTATTGGACTTCCAAGTAGAAGGATTGGGGGGAGTGAAACAGTCACCAATAGGAATTACAAATTTGACATTAAATAAAAATAGTGACACTATTAAAGTCGAGGCATTAATATTGGCAAATGTACAACCACCTTTAATTTTAGGTTATAATTTTTTGGAGAAATATGACATACTTATAGATACAGTGAAGCAGAGATGTATCCCTAGGAAGGGCGACATTAAGCCATTCGAGTTCACGGTGGGAGGATTACATTATGCTAAGTATACCGTACCGATCCATGAAGGAAACAACAAGGCAAGAATCCAAGAAACGGTCTACTTACCTCCACGTTCAGCAACAATGGTGAAGGTCAACTACAATCATCAGGACAAGACAGAAGTACTCCTGGAACCTAATCAGAATGTCTATATAAAGCAGATGCTATTCATAACAAGAGGAATTATCAAGAGAGAAAATCCAGAAGTTTTAATCTACAACCCATCAGAAAAACCAAAGAAAATATTTCGAGGGATGGTGGTAGGTACATACAAAGATGGCTACACTATAATACATGGAAAACGGGCGAATGCAGACCAACGAAAACCAGCGGAGGCAGAAATCCCACCACCAAAGGATTTCAAGCCCTTGACGGAGGAACAGCTGAATAAATTAAATATTATACCCGACTTGGAGGAGGCTAAAAAACAAGAGGTACGCAATTTATGTCTTGAATTCTCTGATATTTTTGCTTGGTCAATTAAGGAAGTTAAACCAGTTGACTTACCACCAATGAGGATTAATACTGGAGACCATCCACCGCAGAGCAGCCCACCGTATAGAGGTTGACCACAGGAAATCAGGAAATGGAGGAAATCGCGAGACAAGTTGACGAGTTAATCGAGGGAGACATACTGGAAGAGTAACACAGCCCATGGGCATCACCTGTATTTTTGGTAAAAAAGAAAGGAGGAACCTTTCGAATGGTAGCAAATTATCAAAAATTGAATGCATTCACAATATCAGACACTTGGACTCTGCCCAGGATTGACGACATTATACACGCGCTGAGAAATGCTTCATATTTCAGCCCGGTTGACTTGTATGCAGGGTTCCATCAGGGTCTTATACATCCGGAGGACCGGAACAAAACTACAATTATCACTCCAAACGGGACTTATCGGTATAGAAGGATGAGTTTTGGTATGAAAAATTGTCCTGGATGGTTCCAATTCCTTATGGACACCGCATTATGTAATTTAAAATGGAAATATGTCTTGGTATTTATTGACGATAATAAAGTGCACGCGCCAACCTTCAAGGAACACCAACAGAGGCTCAGATGGCTATTCAACAGGCTTAGACGGTACAGACTTTGGTTAAATCCAGAGAAGTCACATTTTGCATTTAAGAGGATCAGTTGTCTGGGATTTATTGTGGACGGGACGGGTATCTACACCGATGAGGAAAAAATCAAAGCAGTACGAGATTTCCCTCGACAACAGAATGTCCACGAAACAAGAATACTGGTTGGACTGACCTCATACTATAGAAAATTCATACCTAATCACGCGAAGATATTGAAGCCGTTAACTGAATTATGGAAAAAAGATGCGAAATACGAATGGACTCGAGAAATGGAAGAGGCTTACCAGACCCTAAGGCTTTAATAACGGCACCTGTACTTCATCACTTTCGAAAGGACTTACTATGTATCGTATCAACAGACGCCTCATATCAAGGATTGGGAGCCATTCTAAGCCAGGAAATTGACGGACTAAAAGTACCCATCATGTACGCCAGCAGGTCACTAACAAAGGCGGAAGCAAACTACCCAGCAGGACACTTGGAATTACTGGAAGCAGTCTTCGCATGCAGAAAATTCAGGCAGTATTTATATGGTAGAAAATTTACTATAATTACTGATCATTCAGCATTACAATATTTACAGCCCAAAAAGCACGACCAGACGTGTAGATTGACTAAATTTCTCATAAAATTATGAGACTATGAATATGACATCAAATATAAGCCAGGGAAAAAGCATACTAATGTAGATGCATTGAGTAGACATCCAGCTACAAAAGCTACACAGGAGGACGTAGAAAAGGATAATTATGTGGATGCATATCAAGGGAATGCGATTTTTGAGGTGAATATTGCTAAGATAACGATGAACGAAGAGGACTGGGAGGCATACCAACAATACATACCAGCAGGGCTGAATTTAGTAAAGAGGCAGGCAGAGGACGAGGAGCTACCGAATTTCATAGCAAAAAGGAAGGGCAGCTGTGAGAGAAACATAGACGGAGCATGGGTATATCATTTAGTACATACTAAGTGGCCGAGAATTTTAATCCCCAAGGGATTAAGAGTTTACATATTAAAGGCATATCATGGAGTATTGAGGACATAAAAACGTATTACTTCAAAATACTATTGGCCCAATATGCAGCAGGATATCAAATGGTTTGTTTCCACATGCGATCACTGTCAGGCTAGGAAGCATTCTACACAGAGAAAAATTGGGTTCATGGTACCTATAGTACCAAAGTACATGTTTTATACAATCGGTTTGGATTTGTTAAGACCATTTCCGGAATCACTGCACGGGAATAAATATGTCATAGTTTGTACAGAGTATTTCACACGGTATGCAACTACAAAGGCAATTCCAAACAGAAAGACAGAAAATATCGCTAGATTTTTAGTAGAGGAAATAATATGTATATATGGGGCATTCAAGAAACTCATAACAGACAATGCGGCAGAGTTAAAAGGTGGAGTAATTCAAGAAGTTATTATGCAGCTAATTGCTAGGCATAGGTCTACAGCAGCTACATACCATCAAGGTAATGCACTCACGGAAAGGACAAATCAAACATTGACCACAATGATAAGTATGTATGTCAACAAAACACACACAGACTGGGATGAGATACTTCCATTTATCACATTTGCATTTAACACAGCAGTGAACAGTAGTACAGGGTATACACCATACGAATTATTATACGCAAAGGAACCCATTCTGCCTATTGACACATTCTTTAGCTCACAGGGATATTCTAAAAACCCAACAATAAATGAGTTACTCAAGAATAGAGAGAATGCAGCCAAAGAATTAGCCGACGCACATCACAAAGCTATAATCACATACGATAGGAAACGTAGAGATGAAGTGTTCAAAGTAAATGACACCGTTAGAGTTGGCATTAAAGTAAAGATAGTAGGTATGGCAGAAAAATTAATAATAAAATATTTTGGTCCATGTATTGTTATTAAGGACCAAGATAGGTATGGTAATGTCGAAATTAGGCCATTACATCCTGATTATCAAGGCGTAAAAATACCTAAGTTCGTAAATTGTTCACAATTAAAGAGAGTTATTATTAGAGATCCAAAGGAATGGAGAACTCATGAAATTCCATTCGACTTAGGTGAATTCCATCCAATTCCACAACTACCTGAAAGAAAGGGACTGACCAGAAAAGGAAACGCAAATGAAAATAAAAAATCAGAAGAAGATCACAAACAAAAACCCAAAGGGAAAAGGAAAAGGAAACTCATTAAAAAGAAAAATGCAGTGACCTCAAAGGCAACTAAAGTAGATGCTGAGACAGCGCAAAGGCCAAGGAGAATTAAACGCAAACCTATGAGATATATGAGAGTGAAAATTATTCCTCCACTGTGTACTCAATTCAAAGGAACGTTGAGAATCGCTGGCGATAGCCCTCAAAGACATGGTAAAATTTTTTACTAAAAACATATTTCTAAAGTAATTAATTTGTCGTTTGTTCTTATTACATTCCAAACATGAACGCGAACAATTACACGGATAGTTCAAGCGACGACGAAAACCAAGTGTCAAGCACCAATGGCACTAAACAGCAAATGAAGAGGAGACTGAGGGCGATTCGGTGGCAACAGAAAGTTTTAAAAAAAGAGGAAAGAAGCATCCAAAGAGCACTAGAGGAATTCCCAATTCCGAGATGGACAAGAAAGTGGGGACGAGTCACGGGCGGAGTTCTCCACCATCAGTGTAAAAGAAGAGAGACCGGTGAATGGTGTCATCGTCTTAATGGATTACCTGGAGACTTAAAAAACTGCGATTTCCCAAGGCAAGAACGTATTTATTATCTGGGAGGATTGGGAAGGCTTGGAACCTTCATAAAACCGATGGTGAAACCTACGGATTCGATCCTGAGGTAGCGTTCGAATATAAATACTGCTACCATACCAGATGCAGAATTCGGGGAGCTTGGAGAGGAGGAGAGTTGGCCAGCATGGAGGAGGAAGCTCATGGTACAGTAAAGTTTTGGAAAAATAATCGATGTTTGAATAATAAAATGTCTTATTTAAATGAGCATGCCCACCCATCTGGACTTTCCTGTGCGTTCTGCGCGGACTCCATCCGCCGATATTCTACAAGGGAGGATTTTGCTAGGAAACATTTGGGAGACGACTACAGGTGTGTGGAAGATTGGGATGCCGAAACACTCTCAGAGGTGGGATAATTCAGAAGCGCGATAGAGAAGACAGCGGATCTACTTCCAGCAGTGTTACGAGTGCATTTGAAGAAGGACTTGGCCGAAAAAGAGAATGAAGCCAAGAACCAACGAGTCATCGAAATAGAGTTAGTTTAGAGATACTGTGTATTTACATTGGGAATATTATTTGGTATATAATTCTATTTAATTATTTAATTATGAATTATACAGTGAGACTCTATTTAATTTAATTTAGGTGATTATTCTATTTTTAAGAAATAAGAGAAAATTTTTCTAATTATTAATAGGATATACGTACTTTATTACCTTTATTTTTATGATTTGAATATTTTGTAAATTTTCAATCGGTGGGAATTAGGGTGATATGCGAGGGCGCATATCTAAAAATAATGAGGGTAGTATTAGGTATAGCGATGTAGGCATCGCTTATAATGTAATAGGTATAAATTATGATTTAATGGTAAATGTATAACGATGTAGCATTTAATTAGGTAAATCGATAATGTAGGCCAAAGGAAGTGGCGAAGGGCGATTTCAATGTAGCAAATTAGTTAAGATGAGATCATGCGACATGAGTTTATCATTGTGTAACAATTATTGTGTAAAGATGAATCATGAATCATGTGAATGAATTTAATGTAACAATAAGATTTAACTATTTGTAAGCTTGCTTCAGAAATTGTAATAAAGGGAGCAGCCACTCCTTTGTCAGTCGTTAAACCGTTAACACATTTCTATCCTTACTTTGTATAGTAAGCCTTTAAGAAATTACACGTTAAAATCTATTCATTAAAAATTAACGGTGATTTTATTGTCAAAAGTAACTCAATCCTTGCAGCTTGACCAAACTCCACATTATTCACTCAGCACCCATAACTCATAAATCCACACATTTAACTTCATATACTAATTTTTCAAAACATTATCTCACCGATTTTGTTTTTACTTCTTACCTTACGTTTTTCAACTGACCCTGCCTAAATCTCTTATTTTTGGAAGTCAAAACGTGGCACTGCTAAATAATTTGATAGTTTAAATATAAAACATAATTTATTATATTTATATCATTCTTTAAATGAGGTCATTCCAGACTTATTATTTCTCACCATTTTTACATTACGGACTAATGAACAGTTCTTGATTTAAAATATGTTTACGAAATGGATTGAAGGAATTATTTATGAAGCTGCATTTAATTCTAAATACGAAATTTAATAAAATCAAAGTAATCCAGTGTTATTTTGGAATCCGTTGTACCGGTAAAAGTATATTTTTGACTACGATTTTTTAAATATACCAGAAACTTAAAAATTTTACAGCAAATTCTTTATCTTTAATCACTATAATCGTAAGCAAACTCCTACGTTGAGTAATTTTTTTGCAGTGGTATTAAGATCATCGGGATTAAAGTGCAATGCGCAGACCAAGGAATGTTTTGCAGGAACCCAAGTCGGGTTTTTCAGATCTTTGCGAATTATTTGGATCCACTGACGGCGTTTCAAGTTTATTGAATTCAGGGTTTCAGCTGGAATCCTTAATTGCAAATATAAAACGGTTTTATAAATAGTTATTATCCACATGACAATGTTTTGTTACTGCGCACACAACAAACACACACCTCCACAGAACACAGAACAGAATTTTGACACTCACAAACACAGGTAAAAAAAAGGTTTTACGAAAATAGAGAAATTTTTTCATCAGTTTTTCTGCCTTTGCATAAATGCAAAATACATTTTGAAGACATTAAACAGTCACATTTATTGCCGACAGCTTCATTTGTGTTCAATTGTGCTGATAAAGCGTTTTCAATTCTGGGGGCCACTGAGGCACTGATGACACTTTTTTAGTTTTCACTTTCCATGTTTTTGATTCGGTTTTCATCATGATGTTGTGCAAGTCAATGCAAAAACTTTGCTAAACTGTGTTTACTTTAATAATAATTATAATTGCAAATGGGGTTAGGGCAGTTTTATTTCAAATTATTGTGTATTTTAAGTAAAAATAAACATTTTCATAAAATTAAGGAGAGAAAACATTACCTATGTAAGTTGGTAGGTAGGTAATGCAATAATTATGGTCAATCAAAAGGAACAAGCTGTGGACAAGACTAAAAGGAGCCGGCCTTAGTGACCCTTTTATTGCCAAAGTCAAAGAACTGTATGACCAAGCCAAAACGAAGATCCGCTGTAAAGAAGGATATACAGACTTGTTAAGCGTGATGGGTGGAGTGCTGCAAGGAGAAACTCTGTCGCCTACTCTGTTTACTATCTACATCGACAAGATTACAGAGATTCTCCGTAGCAGCGGCATTCAAGGAATACAGATGTTTACTATTAAACTGCTAATTCTGCTATATGCAGACGACATAATTCTTCTTGCCTCAAATGAATTAAATCTACAGAGACAGATCAACACTCTTAGTTTTTTCTTCAAAGAAAATGATCTAACAGTCAACCTAGCCAAGACCAAAGTCATGATCTTCAGGAAAGGCAATAAAATACATAATTCAATCAGATTTCACTGGGATAGCAAATCACTGGAAATAGTAAACAAATATGTATACTTGGGTATTCCCTTCACCCAAAGCGGAATATTCAATGAAGCCAAAACACATTTCTTTAACAAGGCCAAAACAGCACAATCAAAGCTGTTCGAACTCTTTTACGCGCGAAAGTAAAAGACATTGACATACACCTCAAACTCTTTCAATCACTAATCAGCTCAATACTTATGTATGCTGAACCAATATGGGGACTCCGCTACTGCGAAGATTTCGAGACATTCCAGACTGTTTTCCTCCGGCGGCTAATGAATACTACCAACTCAACCCCCCGATTCTTCCTCCGCCTAGAAACGGGAGCGCAAAACATTAGGCTGATATTATTTAAAGCACTGCTTAGATTCCTTGAGAAGAAGCTTAACGCTGGGGAGAACAATATTACCAAAAACTGTTACCTAGAAATTATGAACTCTAAAGCAGCAGACCCTCGATACAACTGGATGCTTCAAACTAAAACGATTTTTGCGGATGCGCAACTAGAGTATTGTTTTGAAAACCTGAACCCTGCATTCCTGAATAGGCACAGAAAGGAGATTGTAGAAAAATATCGATTGAACTGCATTAACAATGACGTTATGAGAATGCAGAGTTGTAGTGCAATGGCACCCTATGCCAGTATCAAAACCTATGCGTTAAAATCGGAGTACTTTAAGATGAACATGGAATGGAACATGACAAAATTTGTACTCAATCTCAGAACTGGATTCCCAAGAATTGTTCTAAGAGGGAAGGCAACTAATCTTAACTGCATTAATAAGCTATGGAAAAATGCAGAAGAGACAGATTGTGAGCTATGCGGAAAAGAGATGGAAGACCTTTTTCATATAATGCTTGATTGCCCGCACTATAAGCCCACACGGACGAAGTTTCTTAAAACACTAGCTACCAACAAACCAACAAGGGAGAACCTCACGTTAACAATCTTCAACTGTTACCTGGATGCAGAAGGTTTTGGACAACTTTTTAATTTCTGGAATGAGGCTCTGAAAATTCGAAACTTCTACCTCAGCTGTATTGAAGAAATATAACTCGTTTTCCCCACCTACCACTCAACTACTACACATAATATAACCAGAATATTTAGTTTACAGATTATCACATCATTACTCTACCTATTTATTTATTAATTATGTATTTATGGAAATGAAACTTATGCAATGTAAACCAAATACCACTTTACGCTAATTATTAACATATAATCACATCGACATGAACTAATTCTTAGAATTGCAGCTTTTAACAACTCATTACAGAACAACTCAGCAAGATACGAACAAGAAACATTTTTACCGACATTTTATTATTGATTACCAAGGATCTATTGATCACTTTTGTAAATACCTACTTTGTAAAAACTTAACAATGTTGTATGGGCTGACGCCAAATCGACACAATGAATAAATTATTATTATTATTAATTATGGTTGTGTGCTTTAATGCGAAAGGCAGTCGTATTCTTTGGTCGGAGCTTGGCAGTGGATCCTATTGGTCAAGAGCGAAAAGTCAAAGCAAAGTTGTCTGTTAAAATGCAGATGGCGTTACTGCAGGCAGTTTCTAGTGCACTGCTAACCTCCTATGCATACGTTCATTCATGAGGTCTGGTAAAATCTACATGCATTGAGATATGACTCGGTTTTCTAGAGTATCTAACTCTGTGCTTTAAACTAACAAGGGAATGGTTTCACATGCTACCCGCCAATTTCAAAACCTTTCACTCACAAAAAAAAGCTTGTTGCTGCTAGCTTTAAATAGCACAGATCCAAAGTAACTCAATCGCATTTTCGTTTTTCAGTCACGGTGGCCCGCCAAAGCTAAGAAGTTTGTTTTTTTTAAACCACCAAAAGAATACTTTTGAGGCCCACTTTTAAAAATCAATATTTTCAAAAAAATAAAGTTTGTCGAATTTTGAAAAATCCTAGATTCACTTTCTAGAAAACTGTCTAAGGAATAGAAAAAATTCATCAAAATTGGATAAGAAATGTAAAAGCTACAGGTTGTCTAAAAATCAAAATTTTAATTGTTTAAACTTTGGCGGGTCACTGTGACTGAAACACGCAAAGTGCGGTCGAGTTATTCAATTCATACATAAATACATTGCCACACATTAGCTCTACAATGTAATGCATAACAGTATGCATGATCCTGTATGTAGAATCCTAATTTAATTACGATTTATTTACAATATTATGACAGCATGCAATAATAACTATTTCTATTTAAGCCAATAAATTGCATTTTAATAATATACGCTATGAAAAACAAAGGACTATGACTCTGATTGTGGCTTGTGGCAGGTTGAATTGGATTTTTACTGATGCTTAATCATGTGGCAGGGCGAAAGTTTATCTTTTAGCGTGCATTAGCGGTTAAAGTAACGTTACACTAACAAGGGAATGGTTTCACATGGAAGCCGCCGATTTCAAAGCGTCATGTCTACAAAAATCAGGCTACTTGCTAGTGGGGATCCAAAGTAACTCGACTGCATTTTGCGTTTTTTGGTCACAGTACCCCGCCAAAGTTTAAAAATTCTAATTCTAATACTTTTCCGCCCTGTAGCTTCTACAGTTATCATCTGATTTTGACGAAATTTGATGTTTTCTGACGTTTAGACTATTTTCTAAAAAGTAATTTCAGGATTTTTGAAATTTCAAAATTTGTCATTCTTTTGAAAAAATTAGTCTATAAAATTAGGCCTCAAAAATAATGTTTTCTCCAAATGTACTAAGGCAGCTTTTTAACATTGTGGAGATATGAGCGGATATTTCCCAAGATGGCCACCGCTTCATTTAAAATGTAATGTCTACATCCGCCGCTGCTTAAATGCAATCTTGTGCATAAATGGTGACTATAAATCTTTATTGCTTCTCTAAGAGCAAACAATGAAATAATTAGATTGTTCACATTCTCCCGACAATAGTTTCAAAGTAAAATTGATTTGGTAATTAGCATTAAAACAATAATGCAAGACTTCGGTAAAACATCACAGGAAAAAGTGACGTCAAAGTCAAAGCATCAAGCCAAGCCACAGCATCCAATCTCTGTCTTCCCGGAAACTGACGACGACTAAATGGTTGTGGTTATAGTGGTTAACTAGAGAATGCAAATTAGTTTTGTGTCTATATAAATTCCTCAGTTTATCAAAATAATAATCTGCTGTACAAATCAAAGCGTTATGACTGTCAAGTGAGTTTGACGTTGTAATTGTGTCACACCCATGAATCGAGTACTAATGAAAATCATAAAATCCAAATCTCCACTCTCTTCAGTACGACTTTTATCGCAACTTCCACATATCAGTTCTCAAATATTTCGGATCCTGTTCAGAAATTATTAATGTCTGAAAAGTGCATTCTTGTGGATAAGAATGATAACGTGATAGCAATTTGGATTGTCACGTTGTCGCTGGAGATGGCTCACTCGAACTACATCCAGCTTTTAGTGTATTTCTTTTCAATACTAATGGAGAATTATTAATGCAGGAGAGGTCAGAACATAAGGTCACGTTCCCTCAAGTTTGGAGTAATACGTGTTGCAGTCACCCTTTGTTCCTAGACAGCGATAGCAAGGGTATTGAGGGAGTTAAGACTGCTGCGACGAGGCGCTTAGAATATGAGTTAGGTGTGTCATTATGAGATCAGAAAAATTCTTAATGCTGCACAAAATTTTGAAATGTGAATTTCAAATTTTATTAGAAATTCGTTCGTTAAGAAAAATATTATTGAATTAGTCGCTACACTTTCTTTATTCTACTTTTATAGGCATCACTGAAATCCAGGCTGAGGATTTGGACTACTTGACAAGAATTTACTACTCCTCCTTCTCAGATGATAAATGGGGAGAACATGAGATTTCCTACATTTTGTTTGCCAAGAAAAATTTGAAGGTGAATGTAATAACAGGAATGAGATTCGTGACACTAAGTATGTCTTTAGATGAGGTTTTACAACTTTAAAAGTTCACACCCTGGTTTAGCCTTATGCTCCAGTCTCAGTTGCCCCTTTGGTGGTCATCCTTGGAACGTTTGAAGGAGGTCAGAGACCACTCCACCATTATTAACCTTCAAGCCTAATAAACATACAAGTATAAAATAAAATAGGCACAGGCACCGGGCTGCCACACCAAAAAATGTAGTAAGCGCGCAGGCGCTTATTTCAGTATTTACGGTATTTTATTGATATTATGTTCATTATCATATTTGCATTGCGACAGTCATACGATACAACTTCAATAAAACCAGATTGTTCCAGACAACAAATTAGCAATTGTTAACGACTCGTAGAAGACTTGCATAATTTTGTATTTTTACACAGTTATTGCGATTAAAAGCAGCCTAACTGTTTCAAAGTTAAACGAAAAACATACGCATGGAGAAGACCGGGAGGAGTTCCTTCCTAAGTAATCCAATCGATCTACTATACACTACAGAGCTGACTGTTTTGGAATTTACCTATATTTTACAATTATATAGCTACTTTATACTCGTTTATTTACATCCATTTTGAATCACTCACATGGGAAGTACCCCAAGTGTAAAATCCGAAATGAAGCAAACGATATCAGATCATGTACTATTGTCCGGCCGAATAGATTTGGACCTTTTGTACATGCGCAGTAGAACTTGACGTTACTTTTAACATTACATGTGATACAAATTTTTGCACAAAGATTAACGGTCAGGGCCAATGCTATTCGGCCAGGGTAAGGGTAAGGGTAAGGGTTACCATTGGGTAAGGTAAAATTTCTATGTAATTTCCCATATGATTTTCGTAATTTTTCATTTTGACGAATTTTGAAAATTTCAATATTCGTTTTTAGCGCCAAAACGCAATTTGCACCGATATGATTATATACGTTGTAGTGACCCAACCACGTAGTACATGATCTGATATCGTTTGCTTCATTTCGGATTTGACACTTGGGGTACTTCCCATGTCAGTAATTAATAAAACTACAGCCTCAACTTAAGAGCCTACCTATCCACTCGTTTACATTATCTATCTAGAATTTGATGCAAAGCCAGCTTTAGTAATTAGTAGTCAGCCAGTGGCGGCTTTACCATGCCATATATATAGATTTGGATAAATTGGGTTTGGGAAAATATTTGAAATTTAAAGTTCTTTTAGTAGGATTGAAGTGTTGGTGGTAGTGATTGCAATGCGTTTCCGGCTGAATGGGGCTCGTGGGAGGGCAGTCGCAGATCCATAATTTGGTCATAGAGGGGGCTAACATATTATCGGCCATCTTGGAAAATGGCAGCTCTTATCTCCACAATGGAAAAAATTCTCTTTTAGTGGAGAAGGAGTGGCCTTAGTCCCCCCCCCCCCCTTGGATCCGCGCTTGTTGGAGGGGATTTTTAAGATGATATATCATCAGGAGATTTTGCACTTTGCTTAAATCACAAATACGTAACTCGATTTATGTTAATTTTTTCAATAATAAATATAATTAAATTGTTTAAAATTTGAAAAACTTTTGCTGGTGAAGCTGAGGTATCAAATCTGTTATGCTTCAGTGGCATCGTTAGGGAAGGAAATAGATTTGATCTTTCACCGACTTTGTGCGATTCAGTCTATATCTCAAACGTGTAAAAATGTACTTATTCGCATTGGGAGTTCTGCCTGAGACGTGATACTGTGTAGACGTGTGGCAAGTGAAGTGCTGCAAGAAAATAGAATTTTAACACGAAGAAGTTAACGTACGAAAACATAAATTACATCTTCTTGAAGTGCTCACTTGCCGCAATCCATTAGCAAAATTGGTGAATAATTTTTCCCAATTGTTTATCTGTGTTAGGAATTTTTGTAAAAACTTAAATCCGTATTGTAAAAATAAAAAAAAAAGAGCCAACACACGAAATAGATTACGTGACAATAGGTGCAAAATCTGCGATTCGTAAACTTATAAAATTTAATTGTACACTTATCCGGTTTTAAATCTATTTAATATGTCACAACAACACCCCAAAATTTCAAATTCCGCATATCAGCCTTTATTGCTTTATAATCATCATTCATATACTTAAGCTTTACTAGTGTGTAGCACAAGTTTTCCTTCTATGTTTTATAAAAAATATTTAAAATATACTAATACAATTATTGTTTTGCATACTGAGCTGTAAAGCTATTGCGATTGTGCAACAGTGACTTAATAAAGTTTTTCTCTCCTTGATTAATAAATATTTAAGTGATCATTATTTTATGCAACTGGGAAGAAGAAATTTTTTATTTCTTCAGTTAGATATTATTTTTTAATGTATTTTTTGGAAACTCATCAAACTCATAAATTTTGTGGAAAGAAACAATTGATGAAAAATCCGTTCTTTTAGTGGTGTGATTTTGATATTGGGAGGAAACTGTCCTCGGTACGCTTTGGCAGGACAGTGTCCTGGGGGGAAAATATCCGGGGGGAAAATGTCCGGGAGGAAAATGTCCGGGAGGAAAATTTCCTACAACCATATAGGGGTTCAGTCGCCTAGCATAATTAAACAATGTAAACTAGTCCTGACATATTCTGGCTTAAGTAGTATCCAGTGGTTCAGTGGGTAGGTAGGTAAGTGGACGTATTTCGGCATGAGAGGTATTTGGATAGAATTGAAAGTAATGGTATTTAGATCACCGCACTCGACAAAACTTACACGTAAAGTGCACCTTAAAATTAATGCGGCTGAATTAGAGCAAGTTGAAGCATTTACACACCTTGGTATTAATTTAGACACTACTTTACTGCTTGCTGACCATTTTAATACTGTATGTAATATGTAATTAAGATAATTTCAGAACTAAGCTAATTTATCGGTGTGAGAAATTTTTTAATAACGGTCAGTTACTTTCCCAACTAGTCTGACTTTATCTGTTATAGACTACGGTAATATTGTCTGGGGTGATATGTGTGATACTAAGATTCAGCGGCTGGATGACCTGACATTTCGAATTCTAAGAGAAATATTCGGCATGCGTCCATCGAGACATAGAACAAAATTTGACATTATGGAAGAAATGAACTGGATGACTACGGGTGAAAGAATAAGGCTGTGCCAGTTGAAGTTCTTCCATAAGTATTTTGTTGGGATGTATTTTTTAACAAGAAGTTTGTACAGAAGGCTCTAAAGTGCTACGTAAACCGCTTATAGTGTTGACAGTTTAAATACTTTTAATGCTTACGGGCGGAAATCATAAATATGTAGCGGTTACAGAATGGAATGCACTTCCGGAAACGATTCAAAAAATTAATAAATGTAAAGAATTTGATGTATTGGTGTGACAGTATATCATCCTGTCAAAGCGGATACAAATTAATTTTATATTAGGTACCTCATAATATATCTTTTTGTTGTCACTTATTGTAGTTTTTCGCTTAGGGTGCCAGTAATGAAAAGAACAGAAATGTTATTACTTAACACTGAAATAAATTTGATTTGATTTGATTTGATTGGGCACTACTGGAATGGGAATACGAATCGACCGAAAGAGTTAATGTTTCGTGCAAATGCAACACACTGAGACACTATGCCCACTTGAAGACAGAAGATGCTAAGAGTCAACTAAAGGCTGTAAACCGTGGAAATGCTCAATCCCTAAAAGATTATGAAACTTCCAAGAAAAGTACATGTGTACGCTTCACCCATAAGAATACAAGTGATTTCCTATTTGACAAAACTTACCAGAAATTCCAACTAAATTCGGGTATTTCTGTGATCTAATATGTATTTTACAAATAGGTACTTATGAAAATAAAGACAAATTCAATATGATCACCAATTTAACAATAAAATGCAATTATTAAGATTCTACAGAGAAAAGGAAATTATTAAAAGAGAATGAGTTTAATTAACGCAATCCACAATAATAATATTAACTGTCTGTGTTTAAAGTACCCGTGGGGTAAGTCGACCACTGCAGAGCTCAGATATTGGTACAGATATTTGATCAATTACAATATGTTTGAAGTCCTCGTTTTGAGTTGCACATGTCAGAAAAAGAAATCGAAAAAATTCGGATTTGAATGCAAAACAAACGAATTTTGGCATTCCGACTCTGAAAAAAATCTTATATGTTCCTTACAGCCAACCTAAATTTTTGAGATGACCGTTTTTTGATATTGTCTATAGATTTTCTTTTAAAAAGTCATTTCTATAATACTAAAATCCAAGTTTTCTTAAAAACGGCGGGTAGCCCAAAATTCAAAATTTTAACCCAGAACGCAATTGTAAGCATTTGGCAGTAGGTACAAAATGGTCAATAAATAATATTAATAATACAAAAATGTCTTATATCTCTGTTAATTTTACAATCATTTTGTCAAAAAATATCAATAATTCACCAAAGCATTCATCAAAACCATTGTTTCTACACTCTTAAAAATTTCGAGTATGAGTTGCTAAAATCCAGTAGCTGTATTGTAAATGTACGTATAGCTGTGTACAGTCCTATCACTTTGTTTTCAGCAAGACCCAATTTCTGCGTGAAGTAAGGAATGGAAGGGTCATATATTGCTTTCTACTTATCAATCACATGTTCAGCTTGGCTTGTATCGCATGGTGTTGGTTATTACGAAACGTAACGGAGTTACGCGGGCATTTACCAAGGATATGGCCTAATGTTTTAATCCCCTTACAACCACGACGGCAATAAAGGGATCCTTGGTCAAGTCTTGGAATGACATTAATAGGTAGAACATTTCCCACTATTTTAATTGCAGTGATCCATTCAGACGATGAAAGTCCAATTTTTGAATGAATCAACTTATTTGCATAAGGACACTCTTGAAATTCAATAACACCCTGACCTTTCTTTGGAAGCGCACGCCAGGCATCATGTATTTTAAAAATACGAATATTTTAATTTTTTTAAAATAAATATTTAGTTTAAAATTTTAGAAAATCAATAGAATTGTCAGTCGCGTGTTGTATAATTTACTTCAATCTATCTAACAGCGTCCACTTTCATTCTCTGTTGAATTGTAGCATCGTACTCATACGATGCTACAATTTCATTTTACAATTTCATTTTACAAATTTCATTTCATCTATGGTTTCTAACGGTTCGGTTGGTTCGGATCGGATAACGGTTATCCGATGCTACGGTTCGGTTCGGTTGGACAACCCAACCGAACCGCGGCGTATACGGTTCGGTTCGGTTGAGGTATCGGTTAACCGTGAACCGTCACGGTTATCCGTTCGGATAACCGTGAGTATAAATGACATTTTAGTTAAAATTATTTAAGTAAATTATTTAGTATTCTTTTTTTCAAATCTTTCCTTCAGCTAACCCTTAAGGTATTTTTCCGTCTAGTGTGTATTATATTTTCACTTTAAAGTATGAAATCATTGCTGAATTCTCCGCTTTGATTTTGCATTCGAAATAAAATGCAGAATTGGTACCTAAATTAAAAAACGTTATTTTTATACTTGTTTTCACTTACTCTTAATTTTAGTTTATTAGCAGACTAATTTGTTCAACATTTTAACTTGTTTTGTCTTGAAAATTGATATGGTATAAATATGGGTCGTGTCGAACTGACCGAAATAACAAAACAATTCAAGTATTTTGGGAAGCGATACCATTATGTGGTATTAAAACTGAGGTTTTTTTGTCTCAGTTCATTAGATACCTGATTAAAGGCTGATTTTTAAATGCCTATTATTGTGTAAGACCATTATAAATTCATTAGCTTTAAGGAAAAATTTCAAACATACGAAGGTTTACACAAGCGACTTCGGATAACGGTTAACCGTCGGTTCGGTTCGGTTGGGACTTTTAACCGAACCGTTTAGTTACGGTTCGGTTCGGTTTTCGATTTTTCAACCGTTTGGAATACGGTTCGGTTCGGTTACGGTTCGGTTGAGCCAATATCCGATCCGTTAGAAACCATAATTCATCCTTCATACGTTGCAAGGTACCTCAACTCCATCAACTGACTTTGGCAGTCTTTCCTCTAACAGCCATACAGCCTAAGTATGATTCATCTCTCCATATCCATCGTCTCTGCCAATTTATGCGTCGGTGTTCCTTTGAGTGTGAATGGAATTCTAGCCATGTCACTATAACCTTGGTGGGTGATTCAAGTTTTTATTTTGTTTAATTAGAACTTAAGATAAGTTTCCTGAAAATAGTTCAATTTTGAATATTTCATATCAACATTTTACTTTGCGGCAAGGAAGGCAGCTAAACGTGAAGACCAAGGCGGCATTATTTCTAACAAAGTACTTTTAGTCCTTCCCGAATCACCGTTTAATTACGGTTCATATGGTTCCCATTTTATAATTGCCATTATTTACTAAGGACACCATTGCTGGTATCGTGATCGGCATTTCCTCCGCACTCCATAAATATTACAGGAAATACTAAACACTAAAGTGTAAATACTCTATTCAAACTAATTTGATAAGGAAACGATTGTCGTTAGCAGGAGTTAGCATTGGATGGAACATATTACTATATAGTATAAGTATAGTGTGTCGGCCCGAGAACGTTACTGTTTTACTTATTAGCTCGGGAAGATACGTGTGCAGTGTGGCATGGGGAGAATAGTGATTAATCAGTGAAGACGCATTTAGAGTTTTAGCTCCTGAGTTAAAAGCCCTTATCCGCAAGTCCATGCAAACTTGTTCTGCGTTCACAGCTCCAATTTGAATTTCCTAATTGCATTTAGACTCTTTGGAAAAAATAATTGCTACTTTTAAGAATAATATCCTGCAAAACAAATCCCTCAAGATATAGGGCTCACTATTGGTATTCTTTAACATTATTAAAAGGATTCCTTGAACCAAAATATTAAGTATTACGTTTTGTTAGGATTATTTTCTATTATCACTGACAATGGAATGAATCATTTGCCATATGGTACTTAATAATTTAAAAAAAACCCACTCAAAGAAGCTATTTTTAAATACTACACATCCAAAGTAACTCGATTGCATTTTGAATTGCCTCGTCGCAGTGACCCGGTAAAGTTCTTACTTTAAATCTTGAAATTTTACCACCTGTATAGCTTCCATGTTTCTCATCCGATTTTGAAGAAATTTGAATTCTTTTAATTATTAGACTATATTCTAAGAAATAAACTGAAAAAATCTGTGCCTCAAAAAAAATTTCACGATTTTTTCAAATCTATTTAAAATTTTAGAATTTTTAAAAATCCTGAAATAAGTTTTTAGAAAATAGTCTATATTAATTAGAAAAAAATCAAAAGTGGATGAGAAATGCGAAAGCTAAAAAAGGCGGCAAAATTTTAAAATTTGACTTTTTTATCTTTGGCGGCTCACTACGACAGAATTAACTTGTAATAACTACATTGGATGCAATCGTGTTACTTTGAATCTGTGGTGTTAAAAAGTAGCTAACTTGTTTGAGTGGGTCTTTTCGAGATTGGCGCGCATCATTATTGAAACCATTCCCTTGTAAGCGAGCATGGCTATATTTTGAATACAAATAAATTGGAAATAAGTTGCTTTTTTCTTACACATGTAAAATGAAGGATATATTTCGTGTTGATCTCTAGCGTCGTCAGCAACATGTTCACTGAAAATTCGGAATTAAATGGATATTTGGTGTCCATGAAAGGCAACGTCGATTCATCACCATCCGATGACCTGGTTGGTTTTTTAAAATAATCGAAGAATGCATAGTTAATACGTTTTATTTTCTGCCCCTTCAAAATTGTCCAAAATTGTGGTACGCATTCATTATATTGCATATTTTTTTTAGATATTCACACCACCAAAGAATATAGCTGATGGTGCCTTTGTCAAATCCATGGATGACTACCGAAGGAGATATAAGATGTCAATGGAGGAGCCGGAAAGTTTTTGGAAAAAAATTGCTTTTGAATTTTACTTTGAACAAAAACAAGCTGAGGGGGCTCCTTTTGTTGAGTACAATTTTGATTTGAGGAAAGGTCCTATCTACATCAATTGGCTCAAGGGCGCCAAGACAAACATTTCCTACAATGTTCTAGACAGGAATATTGAGAATGGGATGGGGAGGAGCATAGCTTACTACTGGTAATTATAACTCCACGCTCCATATTTTTTCCACCAAACTTTTCCATTGCCACGTCATGAGACCAATTTATTTGTTTGAATATTTTTTTAAAGGGAAGGAAATGACCCACGTGACTGTAGCAGCATCACTTACGAAGATTTAAGGAAGCAAGTTAGTAAATTCGGTAATGTTCTTAAATCTCTTGGAGTCAAAAAAGGAGACCGCGTTGCAATTTACATGCCTATTATACTCGAAGCTGTGGTGGCCATGTTAGCATGTGCTCGTGTCGGAGCAGTACATTCCGTTGTCGTAAGTTATATACAGGCTTTCACAACGACTCATTTTACAAATTACTAAATCAGGCTAATTCTAAGTAATGCATATCCAAAATAATTTGAGTGCATTTTGCGTCTTTTGGTCACAGTGGCGCGCCAAAGTTTAAAAAATTTACAATTTTGAAACTTTTACAGTTCTAATCTGATTTTGACGGAATTTGGTTGTTTCTATTCCTTAAGCAAGCTGTTTGCTAAAGCTAATTTCGCGATTATGTTTCAAATTTGCTTATTTTATCAAAACATTTGGCATACATTGTGCCTCAAAAATATATTGTTTCTGGAATTTTGAAATTTTAAAATGTTAGTTTAAAAATTTTAAACTGTGCGTCTTGTGTATTTTTGGGGGGTTTTCTCTAGTTTGGTGGTTTCTCTGCAGAATCCCTTGCGGAGCGTATACTGGATGCGAAGGCATCTGTCTTGATTACCGCAGACGGGACATGGAGAGGGGACAAATTTATTAATTTACAAAAAATCAGTTATCAGGTGTGGCAAAATTCTTAACATTTGAATGTAATTACATCAGGGGACAGAATCTTGGAAATTAGCTTGAAAAAATTTGTTTTAGGCTCTAGAAAGGTGCAAAGCAAGGCACTTTGAAGTAGAACATTGCATTATTGTCCAGCATCTATCCCGTCTTTCTCAAGCTAAGAAGCAGAAGGATTGGACGGGATCTCGAGAAAAACGAAGGCAGTGTGATGACCATGACAAGGTTAAAGGCTTCTTTAGCATTTGCACACACCTTCTAATTACTTCCTACGATTATATCAAAATTATTTAAAGGACTTTTCGGATTATGTTTCAGGTTCCATTTTCGTCGCCCAGGGACAAATATTACAGTCAGCTTATGGAAAAGGAATTGGAGGACACTTGCCCTCCAACATGGGTTGATTCTGAAGACCCTCTTTTCATACTGTACACAAGGTATAAATGCGTCTAACTCACACACGAGTGTGACCCAAAATTTTAACTTTTTTCCACAAAACAATTGGGCTAGTATAAAAAGCTTCAGCTCGAATATTCTTTAAAACTTAACCAGAAATTGTACATTCTTCTTATAGTGGCTCAACCGGTAAACCTAAAGCAGTGGTTCATTCAACTACAGGATACATGCTATATGCGGCAACTACGTTTAAATACGTTTTCGATTATCATCCGGGTGACATTTATTGGTGTACGGCTGACGTGGGCTGGATCACTGGTCACACATGCGTTGTTTACGGTCCCTTAGCAAATGGGGCAACAGCTGTACTTGTAAGTCTCACCAAGTTTAGACGACATTGCCCATTCATTCATCCAACCAGCGCAGCTCAACATGTGTTTTTAAAGATTTCAATTCTAATAGTATCATTTATTTGTATTTTCAGTTTGAAGGCACTCCTGTCTACCCAGATAATTCCAGACTTTGGGCAATCGTTGAAAAATATAAAGTGACCCAGTTCTACACCGCACCAACCGCCATTCGAACTCTCATGAAATTCGGGTCGGATCCAATCAGAAAGTATTTTGCTTTGTTTTAGTAACTAATTTAATTGTATTCATAACCTTGTAAACAGAAACGTTTTAAATCAGAAGCGAAAATGTTTACTTTTACTGCAACCAGTATATAGTCAGTATCATTATCAAAAATCTTAATCAAAAAATAAAAGATTTTGTTGTCTCTAATTTAATTAATGTAATTATCCATCAGGCACGATTTGAGTTCTTTAAAAATCCTGGGCACTGCTGGTAAGTTGCCTTCCGGAGGCAGGGCTTTTACTACTTCTAGTAATATACAATATTATTCCTCTGTGCTCACAATAACATAATATTATCAGATGGTTTTCTTTCGTTGATGATCTTGTAGGTGAGCCTATAAATCCGGAAGCCTGGTTATGGTACCACAGAGAAGTTGGTGGCTCAAAGTGTGCTATTGTTGACACGTACTTTCAAACTGAATTAGGTGGACAAGTTATCACTCCACTTCCCGGAGCAACTCATACAAATCCTGGTTCAGTGGTGAGTCCGTTTTTTGTAGGGCTTCAATGGGAATGGTTGCCGGCGAACTTGCAGGGATTTCATTTGCCGGGGAATGTGTTGGTTTTCATCCGGCGAATACGGTTCCTGGCGAATAAGGTTCCCGGCAAATACGGTTCCGGCGAATACAGTCCCTGGCATAACAAATCCGAGCAAAAGACCGCTGGTCCCAGTGTGAACATGAAGCAAATGAGTGGTATATTTTATTTTTATTCGCATAGACATTTCCGTTTTTCGGTGTAAAACCTGCACTGCTCACTGATGAAGGGAAACTCATTGAAGGACCTGGAGAAGGTAATCTTGCTTTCAAGGAGCCCTGGCCAGGTATAATGAGAACCGTGTACAACAACCATCAAAGATTTGAGGCCACTTATTTTTCCAAATTTCCTGGGTATTACTACACGGGGGATGGTGAGCGTGTTATTGTAGTAGTGAGCATTGCTTTGTGGGCAATATATTGTCCAGCTATTTGAAATATTTTTTGAGCGTAGAAATTCCTTGCTATGTATATGAGATAGCTCTGTAAAATTGACGCTGTTGACTCCGTACAGGGGCAAGGAGAGATTCAGACGGCTATTTATGGATCACTGGTCGTATGGATGATATGCTCAATGTGTCTGGCCATTTACTTAGCACCTCCCAGGTTGAGTCCGCACTAACTGAACATAAAAGCAAGTAGTGACAGATTTAATGACAATAATGACTCTTTTATTATTTTTGTAAATATAGCATTGCTATAATATGTAGGTACCTATCTTTATTTCAATTCTACTTTTTTTATAAAGTTTTAATTTTGACTATATTATCCTATAGGTGTAACTGAATCTGCGGCCGTAGCCATACATCATGAAGTTAAAGGTGAAGCTCTGTACTGTTTTGTCAGTCTTACAAATGGTTCGGATTTTAACGCCAACTTGATTGCTGAGTTAAAAAACATAGGTAATTTAAGCATTAATTTTAGCAGTAGATTTTTGAAAACACAGTGTCATTTTTTGTTATGCTTTACTTTTACTTGGCACTGTTCCCAAAATTTCAGTGCGGGAGAAAATCGGCGCATTCGCAACACCGGAAACTATTCAGCTGGCTCCTGCGCTACCTAAAACAAGATCAGGAAAAATTATGCGTCGTATTTTAAAAAGGATTGCGTCTGGAGACGCTAACTTTGGAGATATGTCAACATTAGATGACGAGTCTGTAATACAACTACTGCTGGATAATAAGCCAAAATCTTAAAAACGCCGTACATTTTTCATTAGGTCTGACGACATTAAGTCGGAACGATATTAGGTTGACGAAATTACGAAGAAATACATTTCACATCAAAACATTGCGTCGAACGAACATTGAATCGACGACGTTGCGTCCAGATACATCAAGTAGATGACTGTAAGTTGACGGACATTACGTTGGTAGACATTACGACTACGACTAATTGAATTACGCCGTTATATAATTAGTGGTTGTTAGATGCTGTTAGCGGCGATAAATCACAGTTGTCGACACTGAAGTAAGTTTTCGGTTCAATAAATATTACACTTTAATGTAATACACTCCCTGCAAACTGCTCCTTTAAATAAACTCCCGAAAAAATTCTTAGAAGATCTGGAAACATTATTACAAAGTTCAGTTAAATTAATTTTGGCAATTCCTAATGATTCTCCTAATGCTCTTTTGCACTGCTCAACAAACCATAGGGGCTTGCAAGGAATGCGCTCTACGTGGGAAGCATTTATACAGCATTACAATATATGTTTTGTTTTGTTAAGTTCCATTGATCCGTACATACCATTTGTTAAAGATCTAAATTTCTTTTCTCTTAAAATTGTATGTTGTTCTTAACGTGTCCTTGTGGCAAGAGTAGTTGTTGCGCCAGTTGTAAATAAATATTTACGTTCTCTCTTAAATAACAATATAAACTAGTATTTTTATTAATAGTTCACACTTTTCACCAAATTTTCAGATCGCATCAGAATCTCAGGTCGGACGAAAAGCAGTGACGTCTTTCACTTTGCAGATATCAATAAGATCTGTCAGTATTTTATGTTTCTATTGTTCATAACTATTTCCTCCTTTGCATTGCCTAATCATTAGCGTCCCTTAGAGTTTACTTAAAATTTACTACCCATCATAAAACTCAGTAATTTGTAGTAGCAAGTAATACCAATCACCAAACTACAGCATATTTTTCGTTATAACGGTACCCCGTAGTTCTGTTTTTCCTCCACATTGGTCATATGAGTTTTCTGTGGTCGGGCTAGGTGCCTAAATGTTTTAATTTCCTATGTCACGGTTTTCCTTAAAACAGTTATTCCGTTATCACCTTACACCGCTCGAATAATCAATCATTGTTACCATGTGTTGCTAGGTAGAAGGTGGTCTAGGTACCTAGTAACACTTGCCTACGCCATTTCTACAACCTGATCACCGCTTTCTTCAAATCAACATTTAATGTGGTGCAGAAGAATTCAACATCCACTCAGAAATAGTGTTAGGTGTTGGTTGTGCTACATAATTTGATAATTATGTAGCCCGTGTCGTGTTTTCTGCGGTTCAACCAAGTGATAGTTAGTAACTAGTACTTTTCCTATGTCAAATATTCATTAGGAACCTAATATTATTAAGTTCTTTCAACCTTATTTTAGTAGGCACCTAAAAATCAGTTGTTAAGTATAGTTCAGCCAGTTCCAGTTAGTTTGTATATTCTAATTTAGTCCAGTTTACAGTTACAACTGTAAGGTAATTCATATTAGTTTGTAGTTTTAGTTCAACCTTAAATTAGTTTGTAGTCAGTCTTCTGTGTCTCATTATTATTTATGGTTGGTTGATATTTTATTGATAAGTTCAACATGTTAAATATAATGAAAAGGTACCTTCAAAGACGTTTTCACTTCTATGCTAGGAAGTGTTTTTTATGTCAAGAAGGTTTGGTTGTAAGTTATACTTTAATCATATTCATATAACATACATTATGTAAATTTAATTACCAAAATTTATTGTGTGTAATGTTCAATATTTTGTAGAATGAATCGAGGTTGTCACGACCCAATCGAGTGTTTTCGATATAATTTACAGTTGATTATTCATTTTTCTTTGTGTTAACTGTTCTTTTGTAATCCCTTATTTTAAAGAGAACCTTTGTTAGTTTTGACTACCTAAACTCAGCGTCTTTGCGTCATAAATTCGCCTTTGACTGAAAATCCATCATTCGAAGACTTCACTGCCACAGCAGATTTTGACGAGAAAGGTTCTATTAATTAGTAGTAGCATCTTTGCCAAAGTCAATCATTTATTTTTGTTCAAAAACTTTATTTTTTGAAAGCCATTATTTTTTCTTTATTTTAATTTCTTATTTTTGTTGTCTTTACTTTATAGGGCATTGTATTTGTGATTGTTATTTGGATTTGTTTCGCAACCCAATCAAATTTAAACCTAATCACGGTTTCCTGTCTGACTTTGTACACTTTATTTGTTGTTTTCTAGCATTTTTGCTTTACTAGCATCAAATTCTGGGTACCCAGATCATACAGTCATCAGCAATCATCATCAGTCTCAGCATTTCGACATTTAATTTTATCACCCCAAATCATACTTCAAATTGCCTGACAGAGTTGGTTGCCTCCAACACCATGAAAAAGTGATTTAATATGCAAGTCATAGAATAACGAAATTATATTAGACGATTATTCTCCATCTTTACAATTTTTTGCTAAACTACATAAGTTTTTTGCTCACGGCCATGGATTTGCCTTACTTATTGAACTGTCGGAGTGAGATCCGTGCACAATACTACACTTTTACTAAATTGTATGTAGGTAGCGTTGAATGTTTTAAATTAGAACAATTACATGGAAATGATCCCGTATAGTTCAGTGGCGGATCTAGATTTTTTTTCTAGGGGAGGGGGCTAAAGACCGCCTGCGGGCCAACAACGTTAAACTGCCATATTATAAAATGGCCGCTCCTATCTCTGCAATGTTAAAAATTTCCTTTTGTGGGTGAGGGGGGCTAAAGCCCTCTAACCTCGCTTGATCCGCGGCTGCTTGTGTTGATTGATTGATTGAAATTTTTTAAAGTGTCATTTAGAATAATTTGGCGCACAGCCATTCTTTCAGATCACAACAATATCATTCAAACTGCGCAATTGTTCACTCAAATGTTCACGTACAGTATTTAATAATTCGTATTTAGTAATAAAATTCAATACGATTAGCAACCGAAAGTGAAGGCTGGCAAGGATAAATTTTGCATACAAACAAATGGCAGCTTTATCCTTGCTAGCCTTCACTTTAGGTTGCCTTTACAGTATATACTTTAGGTAATCCCTATCCCTATATTAATAAAATCCAAAAGACGCTTTTTCCGATTTCCACTTTACCGTCACGTGTTGGGTTACCCTATCTATGTTAACCCAAGACGTGCGTGTAGATGTAGAATATAGAATATAGAAGCAAACTACGGACATTAAATGTGCTACTTGAGGAAAAAATAAGTCCTTAAAAACTTACTAAAGCTTACAAGCCTTGCTGCAGTTTGTTAGCTCCTGTTATGCTAAATACTGCACAATATCGCCATCGCCTATTAGTATGTATGTATGTATGTATGTATGTATTTGATTTATTGCATATACGGGCCTTAGCCCACACACAAATCTGATTAATATCTTTGTTACATTATTTTTGTTTAAGCAAATTACTTGATTTATCGCCTATTAGTATACCAATCAAAAGGAAATTAAATCTACAGTTTGAATCCGCATTCATTATTTTCACTTTGCTCAGTGTTTGGTGCTGTGGGTTATATTGCAAACTTGCAGTTGATTTCGTATCAAGTTGCCCCTTTTAGATCAGTAACTTGCAAATTAATTGCAAAACAGGAACTTAATACCTAATATAAAGTAAAAAACTCACCCTGCTGAATATTTACCGCATGTAACGTGACAACAGACTCCGCCTACTGCTCAAAGCCTTAACGTCACCCCCTGCATTAAATTAGAAAATTAACTTACATCTACATAATAATAAAATCAAAATAAGAGTAAGGGGCACCGGATCAGACGCCCAGTATTGTGTTAGGCTAATACATTGGGTTCTGGCCCTTGACCAGGTTGTTTTAAAATTTTACATGTATGTAATGATTGAGGTACTGACAATAGGGGTAGGTGAGTTTCCAATATTTGTAAAAATTACTAACGTTATGTGTGACTTTGCCTCTGCCTGCCATTCTTTGTTTAAATGCCAGTATAAAAGCACAAGGTTATTTTTCTGTTTGCTAGTAATACTTTTGCGCTTTATCTACATACTTATCTGTATCTATACATGATGTAATTTAAATAATCCGTAGTACGCATCTACCCACCTGAAATGGAAATAAGAGTTTTAAATTGAAACAAGTATAAGTAGCATGCACACTACAATTTTCATTCCACTAGTCGTTTTCGAAAGGGAAGGTATTGTCTGGATACAAAGTCGAGATAGCTGCGCAAGGTGTCCAAACAGTTTCATATCCATGCAATCAAATGGACTCGGCAGGGTTTGGACACCTTGCCCAGCTATCTCGACTTTGTATCCAGACAATACGTACCAGCACCACTCGTATAGGCAACACTGGCACAATTCCAAATCGTACATGTTGCTAATGTTAGTAAGCCCACTCGTACCTCGCTCACTTCTACTATCAGAATGCGTACTTCACCCAAACAAACCAGGGTTATTTTTACCAAGCTCACTTAAATTACTCTCCCTTACTGCCCACTGGGCCCATTAAAACTGTTATCACTGCTATTCTTACCAAGCCCAGTCGTATCACTCGTACCTGGTTCACTGGATACAGCAAATCTTGTGCTTTACACACTCGTACCGGCTCTATTCTCACCAAGCCGACTGGAACCTCGCCCACTGGTACTAGCAACACTCCTACTGGCGCTATTATTACCAATCCCATTCATATCTGCACTAAGCGAATGCAGCTGACTCCAACCGGTACCAACCCATCGCGTACTGGCGCAATTCTCACCAGGCCATTTCAAGTCACTCGTACCCGGCCAACCTGGTACCAGCAAACCTCGAACCTATTGTCTGGATACAAATCCGTGATAGCTGCGCAAGGTGTCCAAACTGTTTCATATCCATGCAATCAAATGGACACGGCAGGGTTTGGACACCTTGCGCAGCTATCACGAATTTGTATCCAGACAATAGCACAATCGTACTGGCATACCAACTCAAACCTGTGCTGTTATTGAGCTCACTTGTATTACCACCCCTCATATCCCGCCCACTATTGCCAGCAAAACTTGTACTTTTGCCCACTTTTACGGAAACAATCTGCAACAAGTTAATGTTGGTCTTACTATATAAACAATGTTTTCGAATGGTCAACCCAATTCCCAAATTGAACCACTGAAAAATTACAAAAATTAGTATCCATACTCTCCCATCTATTCCTTATGAATAGAATTATTAACTTTGATCATTCGGTTACTGTAGCACTGGTACGGTTAGAGAAGACGGGTCAACCTCATGTCAACCTTTTCCCTTGTTTCAAAACATGAGAAAATCAAGACTAGCATCACTAAATTCTTATATACAAGCGCAAGTGTCAACCAATTAAAATATAAAGTAGTCGGGCATGAGCACTCGGTCACTCGGGGTAACAAGAACTACGGGATTGGATATTACGCTGGGTTGATGGATTGAGCTCAGGGGTATGTTACTGAGAACAAAAACGTAATACCTTAAGAAGTAGCATTGTTGATTGATTGCTTAAAGACCACTTGTAAGATTTGCACAACTTTCCATGTTTCCGAAATACGATGACCTTTGTTTTTAGAAGATTAATTACGTAGCGATTTATTGCTCAGTATTTTTATAAATTTCAATATTTTCTGTAGAGAGCGCTTAGTTTTTTCAAGTATGGAAGTATCGTCTGCTAAAAGTAAATGACCAACAGAAAAAAACAACTACATATATATTAACAGCGTCTGCATCTTCTTGTACATGTATGCATCCAAGTCACTCAGAAAAATCGAAAATAATACGGGGTTAAAGATTTTTCCTAAAGTACTCCTAACGTTATATCAATTGGCGCACTGTGTCCTTCTTTAGTTTCAAATGTATGTCATGTAGGCATTTTACTATTTAAACTATTTTCTCACATTATCAATATTTGTGCATTTTCTCTCATAATAACGCTTGATTAAAGGAATTAAAGTACCATTTGAAGTCTACAAAAAAAAGCAAACAATTTTCCCCAGCTTTCAAGTTTGCTTGAATAATAGCGTTAAAATGAAAAGTCTAATCGAGGCGTTCTCTACCTTTTCAGAATGCGGCTTGTGTTTTGTAGATTATATTCTTTGACTCGCAATAGTTACTCACTCAGTCTATTGTAGATTAGTTGGGTAAAAAGTTTAGAAATTGTGTTAATTAACGCAATGACTCTGTAATTGCTTGGATCTGATACTTCGCATTTTTACAAAGCATTGTACGAAAGAAAAAGGAATTATTTTTTTAAAATGCTGCCAATGTGAACTAATGGAACATATCAATAAATTACCAAAACAAAGAGCGCATTATGCCTGCTACTTTCGTGCTCCTTTTAGAAAAAAAACAACAATGAATAAATAAAGCAGTAAGAATAAAATGAGTAATAACCTACTCGTGAGCGGCTTTTTTAATTAACTTTGTGTAAATTTTGTAATCCATTCCTTTATGATAGCAAAAAGTTTTGTTTTGTTTTTGCCTGCCAAACCTTAATTTCAAAATTATTATCAGCAACTCAGTAAGCCTGCACAAGATGTTTGCGCATGCCATGTGCGCATAATTGCAAATGCTTTTAATTGGTTTCTAAACAACATAAATGAAATAATAAAAACGTCCTTCAACAAAGGTAAGTCATTTTAAAACGCCATAGAAGTCTTTGATGTTTTTGATTTTGCTATTAAACGAAATAAGTCAAACTTACTTTACTAAATTAGTAGCGCTTATTTTCTTGTGCGCTCACTGATTAATTTTTAAATTAAATTTATATTTACATTAACAATCATAATTTACATCTAGGGTAGGGTCGGTTATCTGTGGTAGTCCGGTAATTGTTGTAGTGGGAAACCATAAAGCAAAGAATGACAGCCGCAGTCCGAAGCGATGCCATTTCTTTTGTGCAAAGTGGATCACTAATAACATTCATTTAATAAATTAGTATATATTTCGTTCGTAGTTTTAGTACACACAGCGATTATTTTATTCTTTAAATGTGATTTATAGAACTTACAAGGTAATGCCGCCGCATGTACTCTCTCTATTTTAAAAACAATACCCATACTAAATCTGGTTACTGCTTATCCAAAGTAACTCGACTGCATTTTGCGCCGTTTGCTCACAATCACGCGCCAAAGTTCAAAAAAATTGATTTTTTGCAACTTTGAAACCCTGTAGCTTCTACAATGTTCGTCCGATTTTCAAAAAACTTGACGTTTTGTGGTCGCTAGGACATTGTTTCACAATAAAAATTAGAACTTTTATAATTTTAAATTTTTTCTGAAATTTTGAAAACCAATTTTTTTGAAGACACTCAAAATACCCCAATTTTATTTTAAAAAATGAACATTTTTCAAATTTTATTTAGTTTTTTTAGATAATGCTACAGCGATAAAAAAACTACAAATTTTTTGAAAATCCGACCAACATTGTAGGAGCAACAGGGTTGCGAAGTTGCAAAACATCGATTTGTTTGAACTTTGGCGCGTGATTGTGAGCAAACAGCGCAAAATGCAGTCGAGTTGCTTTGGATCTGTAGTAACCAAATGAAGCCAAATTTAGTATGAGTCTTGTTTTTAAAATTGAGAGAGTACTTGTGGCGGCATTCCCTTGTAAGAAGGAAACACAATTTGCAAATAACATAGCCTTCTTTGAGCATAAGGAATGCCGCAACTTGTTAGATTTTAATATGAGAGCTATTTATTTTGTTTAATTAATACAAGCTCCATGTATCCTGTATGTAGACTCCATTCCACTTTAACATTTACATGTTATGTAGTGCTACATAATTTTGAATTCTTTTAAATATTTCTTCGCCCTGTCACTTCTACGGTTCTCATCCGGTATTAGTAAAATTGGTTTTATCGGATCCATGAGCAACTTTCTGGAAAAAGCTTTTAGAGTTTTGTTTAATTTAAAATTTTTCATTTTTCTTCAAAACTGACAATTTTTACAAATAGCCCAATTTTATAAGCGCAGAAAAATACTTTTAAGATAGTTGTGAGACCAGTTTGAAGCACCATATAACAGCGTATAATTGTTTCCACGCTGTTATATGTTATAATTATTATTGAGCTAAAACGTTTTACCCGGCAAAACCAACCATATTAATCATTACTGGGGTACTTGAGACCGCTCCAAGAGCCTATGTATATTGCTTTACTTTACATTTCATGTTCATACCAGCATCTGAAAACAATCCCGAGGACGAGAACGTTTTGCTACTCTAATTTCTTGATTGTAGAGACCACTTGTGAGATTTGCACAACTTTCCAAGTTTCCGAAAAACGATATTTGGTTTTAGAAGATTAATTACGAGGCCATTTACTACAAAGTATTACAGTCAAATCCTCCTATAAGGGACCCTGATTTAAGGGAAAACCGCCGAAAGGGACAAAAAAATATTTGGTTGGCTGGCTATGCTTGCAATGCTAAAATTTTCCGGATTTAGAGGACCCGATGTAAGGGATAATCGGGTTTAAGGGACTGATTTCTACCACTTTTTGGCAATTTTGGTCATTTATAAGGGATAACTATTACAGAAAAAAGTAGCAAAATTAGTGAATTAAAATGTAAATACCGTGCCACACAACTAAAACTTGACCGTTGGACTGCACTTATTTCTTATCTCACCCTAACATTTACATCGTCAAGCATTTAGGTAGGTCATATTATTTATAGATGACAAAGCTTTTTTAATTATTCGTTACTCTACTGCTTACTGCTCCTTTAACATTAAGTTCCTACTGATTTCCTGTCCATTAATGTTGCATTGTAGTTGCATTGTTTGGCTACTATCGCACGTGCAGTTTCAAAAATTTTGAATTTCTCGAATTTAAGTGCGCTGTACAACCTACAGTTTTCATCGTATTTTCATAAAACTTGAAATTCCTCATCTCTAGACCACTACCTGCAAAGTTGTTTCAGGAATGTTCTTGAAACAAAATAAAAAATTAGAGAAATCACTTTTACATTTACGTATCACATGAATTTTTTTGTAAATAAAAAAGCTTAAAAAATTTTAAATCTTCAAATCCCGAGAATTTAGTTTTGAGATCAAGTTAAAGAATAATAAACTAAAGTCCAATTGTTTTCAAAATCGGTCAAAAATTTTTGAAATTACAGTAATGCAAACACACTGAATTCCTAAATAATGCGATCATTTTAGTGGCATATGATTTTAATAAAAAACGCTTTTAAAACTAACGAAAACATTTTTTTTCAAATTCTAAATAAGTTTTGTGTAGACAATTGACCGTAGATTATATTTTTCAAGCTTTATGAAAATCCGATGAAACCTGTGCTTGTATTACAGCGCGATAAAAGCTAAAACATTGAACATTTTTGAAATCGCGCGCGCGGTTATCACCAAACAGCGCAATTAACACCCGTATGTGGATATGCAACCTACGTTTTCTGTTTTGAACGTCTCATGAAATCATAAGCGAACATTTCACTATTCCCAATTGAGGTTTTGAACTCTCACAATAGTTTTTCTTTTATCATTTTTCCATAAATTGATGCATTAAATTATCACACAAGACTCTACACTATAATAAATTATAATAAGACAATTAAATAAAAAGCCAATTCAGTTTTGAAGTTTTATATTCTTTAATAGCTTTAAAATGATGTAGCATCCATTTCGTTTCAATTCACTAAAGATTGTGAATATCGGAATGGATACACCGTAACATTAAGATTACGGCGAATCTCAATTATTATCATTTGTATTGTTATTAGAGCTGGAAAGACTAACAGAGGCAGCCTGATCGGCGTTGGAGGTGCTGGAGTTGGACGGAGCGTTGGTGGACTGAGTTGCGGTGAGGACCCCGGGAACAGCGGATGAAGATGAGTAGAGTCCTTTCTTGGATGTCGTCTCAATCCAGTCCGAGACTGACTTAATGACAGAGTAACTCTTGCAGAGCTCATCCTTCACTTCCTTCTTGCACACGAAGATCCAAAACAGAGCCAAGGCCTGAAGGATGTTGAACGCGTCCAAGATGCCCCAGTACCAGCTGAGCTCCGTACCAGCCACAAACCAAGACAAAATGTCAAAGATCCAGGAGAAGCCCATGAGGACGCACAATTTACACATCAGCTTCCACCTGAGTTTAAACAGTCAAGATATCCGTTCATAATTTAGTTAAACTTCATTCATTTAAATCGAATTCAGATTTATACTGTTCAATAAGGCATCTGTAATGTTAATGTGAACTAATGTGAGCTAAACTCAAAAATGAAATCCGTCGCGGGTGTAATTTCAAAAATGTTTATTTTCAAAACATACGATATTTTTAACTTCTAGTCATCCGGTAGCTCCTACAAGTTGCGTACAATTTGCAGAAACTTAAAGTTTGCAAATGTTTTGTTTTCTCGAGAACAATATCTACAAAGTAATTTCTGGGTGCTAAATGAAATCTATATAATTTCTTGGAACTTTGATTTTCCTTATGTGTAGTGTTTACGTCCACCAGTATTTATGTAATATCAATGGTGGCGTGACTGAATAGGGACTGATTATAAAAACGTGTACTCACTGACTCTGAGTTGCCTTCGAGTTGGATTTATTGATGCGCTTCGTATCCTGCTTCCAAGTGTAGAGTGAGATGATGGTGAGAATGGCAAAGACGACGTTCACTAGGAAGAGAATGACACTGGGGAGAATGTGGTAGTAAATGTAGGCCGTGCTGTCCACGCCGCATACGAAGCGCCCAAATAAAGGACGAATAACCCCTTCGTCAAAGAGCCTATGCAACGTTCATCAAAGTATATAAAAAGCATTTATAAGAGAATTTATTGAGATTCCCATTAAAGATATTATACTGATAGAATTTCGAAATTATACCCTATTCGTATGCTGAATAAATGGTAGGAATAGGAGTAGGTTGGTGGAGAATCAAACTTTTATTTTATTTTCCGGAGTAATTATTGTGAGGTGCTAGTCGGTAGGCTGGTTGTTTGATTCTGATTTACATTTAGTTTTACACTACTGGGACTGGACAGACTGGGATGAATCGGCATATTACAATGTTTGTTATTTCAAATATCACTAACTAAAATTAGGAGAGGTTGCTATCACAACCGCTGTACTCCTAACATGACTTCTTCTCCCTCCAAACAGACCATGTCCTCATGGTGAGGGGAAAAAAACAGCAAAATGTGAGCAGGATTCTTGGCTTGATCTTGGACGTCGACACACCTTAAACTAGCGGAGGGTAGCACAGCATCGTTATCCTAAAAAGCAGCAATAGGGTGGGGCGAAGTTCCTTTTCCGTCCTTTCGTACTTCGGCAGCCTTCGAAGGGGGAGGGGGGAAGAACATAGGGCGGGGGGTGCCACTTGCTTAACCTAGTTGGCTGGCACACCGTCGGCAGGCGGAGGTGTAGGACATCACGGAGTGGGCACAAGTTGTCCAACTTCATAAATCTGTAGTTTTTGTTTCACAGTAAACGCAGAAGGCAGAGGAGGATGGAGTAGGAGGAAGCAAATTGCAGTTAGGGGTGAGGATTGCTCCGGTTAAGGTGAGGGCCGGAGGTTGGTGTCGTTCGGTTTTCGGGGTTGGAGTGGGTAAAGTGGACGACGGTGAGGCACTCGCTTGGCTTAAAGAGGCCGGTTTTCACGTTCACGTAACTGCCACTTGGAATTTTCTGCCACCGGCTTGCCTTGATCCACGAAGAACAGCCACAGTCGCGATGACTCGCCAAAACTTCTTGGGGTTGGGGACGGAAATTCGGATGACAGAAGAATGTTTTCCAGAAACGGGTTATGGGAGGTGAAAATCCGATGAAACAGGGACACGAACGCCCGACACCTTGATAGAATTTCGAAATTATACCCTATTCGTATGCTGAATAAATGGTAGGAATAGGAGTAGGTTGGTGGAGAATCAAACTTTTATTTTATTTTCCGGAGTAATTATTGTGAGGTGCTAGTCGGTAGGCTGGTTGTTTGATTCTAATTTACATTAAGTTTAACATTACTGGGACTGGGGCAGATTGGGATGATTTGGCGAATTACAAAGTTTGTTACTGAGATTTGCAAATCTCACTAACTAAAACTAGGAGAGGTTGCTATCGCAACCGCTGTACTCCTTACAATACCATAATATACGTAGGTATTTTCGAAAAAGGTAGGAGCAAAGTAATCAGAATTTTATGTGACGTGATATAACTCAACTCGAAAGAATAAATTAGACGTACCCAAACCCGTGTTCAAACCCCAACGCAATTGTGACCACAATAAGAGGAATTCCCAGAGCAATTGCGCAGTAAATCAAAAACCGTTTTGTTCCTTTACCCCGATTTGAAACGGGTGTCATGGAGCTGGAATATTTCAAAATGCACCAGCCATATTTTATTTTATCCATTGGAATTTATAAATAAGAAACAGTTTTTCCTTTCACTAAAAGTGTGGTGATAGTATTACTAATGTTAATACAGTACGTCCAGTAAATTTTCTAGACTGACCTTATAGCAACCCAAAGATCAAAGTTGAGGATGGTCATCCAGGAGAACATGGCAATGTAAGAATAGAGGTTCACTATGCCTGCAGTGACCAATTAAAAATGTTAACAGCAGCAGTTACACCAAAAGAAACATGACCCACAAAATTATTGTAGACTAACGTCTTGGTAACATTATTTCCTATTACAGGCTGTTGAATATTAATTATTTATAATTTGCTTATGCAAGGATTTAATATGGTAGTCAGACAACTCACCGATGGCGACGCATGTGTAGGACTGGAACAGAATGATTCTCTGATGTGCAAAAACGGTCGCTCCCTGACCCAGTGCCGTTGACAAATGGTAAAGGAACGCGAAGGCAGAGAAGGCGGCGGAAGTCCATCCATGGATGTTCTGACTCTTCCAAATCAGGGCGTAAACGACTACATTCGTGGCTAAGAAAACGGAGGTCACGCAGAGCAGACAGAAGTAGACGAGAGAGAATTTGTCGTGAGAATTGTCCTAAAGGTTTCATGCAAACCCAATATGAAATAATACTATCACAATAAATTCACAACTCCGCATTACGCGTTAAAACAAAGCTTTATCACTAATGATATTTAATACTAAAGCAAATTAATGGATTAGCAAAATAAAATTAGCATCTACCTACCTCTGGTTGGGGGCAGTAAAGGATAATTTGATGGATTGGACTTCTTGTGTATGTGAGCTCCGTTGCTGTGGCGTCATTGACATTGACGAGGCCATCGATGCACATGAGTTTAGAGTCAATGTAGCCTCTGCTTGTCGCCGTCTGCTTCGGTCTGTCCCACTCGTGTTGACCAGTTGGTCTTGTTAGAATTTCACCAGACTCCAACATCCGGATTCTATAAGCCCATGTGATAATTAGCAAAGATATTCAAACATAAATTAACAGTATACGAGCACCTATAACTGATTCAATCAGGAATGTATGGAACAGTAAAACTTGTTGAACTGATCAATTGATTAGAAACACCAAACCCCTTACAAATAAAGTTCCTTTTTTGACCTTTTTGTTACAAGAAACGCCAAACAGTGAACATCAAATCAATTATTTGAATACGTTAACTAGTATGAACTAACTGTGCCACATTCCCTGCCTCCGCCCCTTCATCGGGGACGAATCTAATCAATGGAGTTTTGCAATTCAGTTCTCGGTGACGGTAATAAGGCCGCTCCTCGCCCGCAACACCAGTGTCAGTATCACTCGCACTGTAGCCAAAATCGCTAGCCAGTGTATGGAATCTTTGAAAAAAATACGGGGTCCATTCTTCTTCTGAAGTTTCAACACAACTCACCTGATTATTCTTACTAGTCTTATTGTATTGAATGACTAATCCTGGAGAACAACATTTTGTTATCACCACCGACTCGTTTTTCGAAGTCAGCTTCCCAGTGGGCGGGCCTTGACCAGGGTTAAGTTCCCGTGGGTCACATGTTTGAACTGCAATCGTCTCCGCTGTAAGACTTAAACAATAAAGGCAAACATATGTTTTTGTTTTTAGACATGTTATAACAATTCAAAAACAAGGGCTTCAGCCCTTGTTTGTCAGCCTTAACAGCAAAACCCAAAAGTACAATATTGAAATTTTTGAATTTCCCGCGAAAACTTTAAATATTGTGTAAACTCAAGATTTATTATTGATCTTATTAGGTTATAGCAATTTATTCTGTCATTCATTAAATTTCTATGATGACTTATAAATTTAAATAAACATTCTTTAGGTGAAAATGCCTTTAGGTGATTTTAAGTTTTGTAGAAGTACATGTTTTTGAATTTGCCGCCAAATCTTAAAATCCAAATTTAAACCTCTTACTAAATGGAATTACACATAAACGATACACCCATCAAACCGAAATGAATGAGTGAATCCAATTAATGCAGTGTGACAGCTCAGATCATGATTAATTTTTAATTGTAATTAAAAAACTTGACTAATTTTTTGTCAAAGTTGACCGACGTTAATGCATGATATATCATTTTAAAGCCCTTTAAAAACAAGGAAAACGGGTATTTTGTTTTTGGCCTCCGAGGCATACAAACAATTTTAGGCGGAATTTTCAAAAAAAGTAACGGTTTTAAAAAAAAATGGCAAACGCTGGTCGATAAACTCTTCCCTTTTGCGTTATTTGGAATCTACAAGTCATTAGCTTTCGAATGGTATATCACACGTTGAAATTGGTTAAGTATCTCAAAAGTGTGAAAAATCCGGTAAATTATGTAGATATGTAGGTAGGTATAAATAATTATGTAGATGGAAAATTTGCGAATGCAAATATATGTTTGCAAATAATAACTAATTATTATCACACGGTGGTGATTCTGGTTTTTAAGAAAAAATTAATTACCTGGATATACAGTATGTCTTAGGCGGGTATTGGTAGTTGTATTCGTACGTTTTGAGATCCCCGTAGGGAGAAAAGTAGTCAATGTACTTGGTGTATTTCAGATGGATGGGCAGCCCGTTCGCATTTCCCGAGTAATTGTTTAGCCCTTCCCTAAAGCTAGCGCTCTCGGCCAGGGAGAAGCCGTAGTTGTCCAAGGTCGACTCATTGACACAGCCTACCCCTCCATTGACTAGTGTAAAGTTGAAGAGACCGTTCCGGAACCGCCCTGAGATCCTCTCGGCCTTTGAGGCACTCAGCGGAACTTGGTATAACTGTGGAACTTGAAACCATCGCCCTGACATTGTCATTGCTGCGTCAATATCCGAGCCAGGGCACTTCTGAACTTCCACATCTATTTTCTCCTCCTCCGTCCACTCTTTTCTAAAACTTAGGCCGAGATTTTTTTGAATTATGATTCCTGATTTTTCTGCTTGATGATGACTTACGTTAAAATAATCCGCGCCTGGCACCGGATTCAGACCCACGGTCACGGGCAGGTCTCGGTTTTCATCTTGAGTGATTAACACGTCCCACTCAGTTGTTTCACTCTCTTTCGTTGTGTCAGCGAAACTGTTCCTGTTCTGATCCGTTGATCCGGTTCCGGTTGCAGCAGTTGCATTGTTGGATGCGTTCACAGAATTCGCCGACGCCGCACTAAGGAGTCCCGTGTACAAGTAAAGCGGGAAAAGCGTTAATCCGAATTTCATGGTGCAAGATTAAACTAGATAGATTATTTACCAAATGAATTAATTTTGATTTTACTTGTGTGTCGGATGATTGACGATGGAGATTGCAAGCAGATGAAATGTCAGAATCTCGATAAAAGGTGATGCAAAGTGTCATTGTATTTTAGATTGCAGGCATGAAAACGAGGTCAGTTATTTCCAGTTTTAACATTTCACTGGTTCTATTACTATGGAAGGAAGAAGGAAGTGAGTGCAGTGTAGAATGTATTAAATAAAATCCCCAAGTTATTTGAATTATTAACACATTAGTAGCATAAGGATCGTCCATAAATGGTGTCATGGGTAGGGTTAAAGGGGCGTCTAGACTAGACGCGTGTTGATGACACCCCATAAAATGTTAAAGATAGCCGTTTACATAACTTTAAAGTAGTGATATAGTGCTCCTATATCATGTATACGGACCATCCCTTACTGCATGCTGTATTAAATATTGCACAGTGCTTTCATAAGGAAAGCCCGTATATTGCAGTCTTTTAGTTTGTAGTTTAATTACAACATTGACTTCCTTTTACTTGCCCCAGTCAACAGTAAAAATATTGTGTTCTAATTACATTCACCACTTTGAATGCAGGGCATGCAGCGTCTATCATTCAAATTAGAGTTGCACTGGACGCTGGAATTTCCTAGTTTTCTTAAATTGAGGACTTTGTTATCAAAACGCGTTAAGTCCATGTTGCCCAACTTTACAGGAACCGCAAATTTTGATAATCATGTGAAAACGTGAATATTTTTTCGAAATTTTTTTTTCAGTAACTGCATACTACCAGGTGTATTAGTAGCCAAAATAACTCAAATCTGACGCAGCGTCGTAATTTTTTAAAAATGATTCAAAATTTTGAAATCTTGGACTTAACGTGTTTTGCCAAAAAACCCATAAGAGACAATGCAAAAAATTAACCTTTTGAATTATATTGAATTGCATGCTAATTTATGATTGTAAAATTGAAGTATAAATTGTACACTTCAATAATATGTAAATAGAAGATTATGCACTTTTTACAAAAATGTAAATAGAACATTATGCAATTTTCAAAAACATGTACATAGAACATTTTGCACTTTTTAAAAACATGTAAATACAACAGTAAGCATTAATTAATACAATCCTGCATTCCAATGTTAAATTTTCGAGTGTAAATCTACTACTCCTTAAAGAAGTTGTTTGCTAAGGGATTGTCCAAAAATGACGTCATAGAAAAGTATTCATTTTTAAAACCATGTTCCCCCCTGTCACCAGATTAATCATATTGCGTAAATGACTATCCCTAGCAAAGGATTGCCAACTAGACCCATTGAACCTATCAATGACGTCATTTGTGAACGACCCCTTACGTCTTTATTTTCTTCATAAGAAACGTGACTGTTCTTTTGTACAATTTCTTAATTACTTTGTAAACCATGCCCTTCTGTATTATTAAAACAGCAGAGCTTCCAAATGTACCAAACAAATTGAAATTTAGTTAGCATATCGATCTGTTAAGGATCGTCCGTAAATGACGTTTTCGGTAGGGTATGTGAATCTAGTCATGTAGTAATGATATGTCATGCCGTGGGAAAGATAACAGATGAACGCAATGTTAAAGTGATGACATGGCGATGGATTAGCCTTAAAAAGTGAAAATTTGTGGGACGTCATTTATGGACCATCCCCTACAAATAGTACACGTGAATTTGATGTTAAAGCGAATAAATTTCGTTTTATTACAAGAAGCAGTTTTGGGAAAATAAGGATATTTTTTTATAAGAATCAGTTGTTTTTATTGGGTTTAGTGGACTTAACGTGTTTTGCCAACAAACGACTGATGGACTTAACGTGTTTTGCCAGAAAACGGTTTTTGAGCGAATTATTTAAAATAGTTCCAGTGACCTTTGACCCGTAATATTGCACGGTGTGAATTATATGTACTTAGTCGTTCTTAAACACCAATAATCTCAATTTCTGAAAAAATGGACTTAACGCGTTTTGCTAGCAAACTCCTCAATTACAATACAAATTTTCAATCACCACTGCGGTGCTGTAGAACTGTATAGACAGTTGACCACTGTTGACCTAGAAAGCTGCATTTAATTATAATCAGGAGTGACACTGGTTGCAAGTTGAATTCAAACCCATAAAAAATACAAATTGATATGGATGCATGGTTTGAAATTCCTTGAGTCGTTCATTCTTCATTTTCCACCATCCACGCTGTACTTGACAGTATTAAAAATAAGTTGTTTGTGCAATGCCCATATTCCGCATTGTTCCACACTTGAAGGCGTCATTAATTAAGTAGCTTCGCTTATGAATAATTACAAATGTACCGTAAAGCGTCTAATAACTCCCTGGGGTCTTTAGCATTGAGTCAAATGGGGAGGATTCTGTCTTTTAAACTTTTATTACATTACTACGGTAAATAGGGATGAAATCTAGAAATTCTTAAAATCCCGACTGCTTTTCAATCCATCAAAATGAACATTAAATTTTGTTAAAACTCAATTTTCAAGAATATTTTTTTAATAGCTTCAAAGTAATATATCACAAGTCCTACTTCGTTGAAAATGCCTAAGGGTTGATAAATTATGTATGTAGATAGAAGGTACTTAATTATTAGGTTTAATAAATAAAAACATTACGATTGCGATTATCGGTGAAATACATATTAACAATAATTTACAGCGAATCTAAATTGCGATTTGAACTATTTGTATTTGCATTGTTATTGGAATTGGAGAGACCAATAGAAGCAGAATGGTCAGCGTTGGAGTTCCTGGAGTTGGACGGAGCGCTGGTGGAGTGAGTGGCGGTGAGGACTCCTGGAACAGCGGATGAAGATGAGTAGAGTCCTTTCTTGGATGTCGTCTCAATCCAGTCCGAGACTGACTTAATGACAGAGTAACTCTTGCAGAGCTCATCCTTCACTTCCTTCTTGCACACGAAGATCCAGAAGAGTGCCAAGGCCTGAAGGATGTTGAACGCGTCCAAGATGCCCCAGTACCAGCTGAGCTCCGTACCAGCCACGAACCACGACAAAATGTCAAAGATCCAGGAGAAGCCCATGAGGACGCACAATTTACACATCAGCTTCCACCTGAGTTAAAACATTTCAGTGCCCCGTTAATAGTTAGTCAAACTTTGTTCATTTAAATCGAATCCAGATTTATAGTGTTCACTAAGTTATCTGTGATGTACATAAATGTGCGATTATGCGGTGTGAGTGTGGCTACGAGTATGTGTTGATAAAAATAAAATCGTGTGTGAACAACCAAAATTACCTATATCCATTTGAAGCTAAAAACAATATCAGCTATCTACAAACATATTTAAATATATCTTGAAATCATTTAAATAGAACATTTTGCATTTTTCAAAAATATGTAAATAAAACATTTTACACCTTTAAAACAATTGTAAATAGAACATTTTGCACTTTAAAAAAACATGGAATTAGAGCATTTTGTACCTTTTCAAAACATGTAAATAGAACAGTTTACACTTTTCAAAAACTTGGAATTAGAACATTTTGCACCTTTTCAAAAACTTGTAAATAGAAAATTTTACACTTTTCAAAACATGTAAATACAACAATCTGCATTTTTCAAAAACTCCTAATTAACATTTAACGCATGTTTCTTATTTTGTTTTTATGACATAGCTAATTTTGATCCTACTTAGCTTAAATTGGATATTATGGCTCATTGTGGTTCTTCACAGACGAAATGTACTCACTGACTCTGAGATGCCTTCGAGTTTGATTTATGGATGCGTTTCGTGTCTTTCTTGAAATTGTAGAGTGAGATGATGGTGAGAATCGCAAAGACGATGTTGACTAGGAAAAGAATGAGACAGGGGAGAGAATGGTAGTAAATGTAGGCAGTGCTGTCCACGCCGCAGACGAATCGCCCAAATAAAGGACGGATAACTCCTTCGTCAAATAAACTATTTAAAGTTAACCAAAATCATAAGCTCGTATGAGAGAATGTATTGAGTTTGTAGTTTTAAAAAGGTAATTGGAACGAGCTGGGTATGTGATGTATGTGACATATGCCTCAATTCTCGAAATTAAATTGGACTTACCCAGACCCATGCTCCAAAGCCAAGGCAATAGAGACGACAATGAGGGGAGTCCCAAGAGCACACGCACAGTAAATCAAAAACCGCTTTGTTCCTTTACCCCGATTTGTAGCGGGCGTCATGGAGCTGAGGAAATTCAAAATGTACCCTTCATTTTAGCCACTACTTCTTATAAGCAAAACATTTTCCGTACTAACTAAGTGGTTCGAATTAAATAAATTGTCTAGACTAACCTTAGGGTGACCCAAAGGTCAAAGTTGAGGATGGTCATCCAGGAGAACATGGCAATGTAAGAGTAGAGGTTTACAATGCCTGCAGTGCTCAATTAAAAAGGTGACCAGTAACAGTTAATTACACCAAACGGAAAACGGCCCTCAAAGTTACTAATGGGGGCTGCAGCAGCCAGAACGATTTGGATTTCATTGCAATTTGGTCATTTATGCCAAATTATTTGGTGAGATTTCACTGTAGCTTTGGGTTCGGATTTTACCCAATCGTAATCATAATGCAATTCTGTCTGAAGTCTATATGAATTTGTTTACAGTTTTATGAGAGAATTCGCAATTCGGATTACGATTTCACTAATTGTGATTGCGTTTGCGATTTCACGAATTCCAAAATCTTACGACCGCACACCGCACCGCTTCTACTTCATTATATGCAATAATCCAAATCTCAAATCCAAATTTTTCTAAAGCGTGCAGCCCCCAAAACATTTAAAACTGGACGCATTTCTTGGAATCATTATTGTATAGAATATTATTGCTTATTATGTGATTCAGTATGTGCGGAAGTCAAATAGCTCACCGATGGCGACGCATGTGTAGGACTGGAACAGAATGATTTTCTGATGTGCAAAAACGGTGGCTCCCTGACCCAGTGCCGTTGACAAATGGCAAAGGAAAACGAAGGCCGAGAAGGCGGCGGTAGTCCATCCATGGATGTTCTGACTTTTCCAAATCAGGACGTACACCACTACATTCGTGGCTAAGAAAACGGAGGTCACGCAGAGCAGGCAGAAGTAGACAAGCGAGTACTTGTCGTGAGCATTGTCCTAAAGGTTTCATCAAATTCCAAAATGAAAGAATGTTATCACAATAAATTTGCAACTTTACAATCAATCTACACTAATACAATTTCATACTAAAGCCAATTAATGGGCTAACAAAATAAAATTAGCATCTACCTACCTCTGGTTGGGGGCAGTAAAGGATAATTTGATGGCTTGGACTTCTTGAGTATGTGGACCCCGTTGCTGTGGCGTCATTGACATTGACGAGGCCATCGATGCACATGAGTGTAGAATTAATGTAGCCTCTGCTTGTCGCCGTCTGCTTCGGTCTGTCCCATTCGTGTTGACCAGTTGGCCTTGTTAGAATTTCACCAGACTCCAACATCCGGATTCTATAAACCCATGTGATAATACTGATAATTAACGAAGATATTCAAAGATAAATTAAAACAGTCTACGAGCACCTATAACTTACTGAATCAGGAATGCACGGAACAGTAAAACTTAATACGAAGAATGCAACATCTTGTCAATTATTTGTATACGTTAATTAGTATTAACTAACTGTGCCACATTCCCTGCCTCCGCCCCTTCATCGGGGATGAATCTAAACAATGAAGTTTTGCAATTCAGTTCTCGGTGACGATAATAAGGCCGCTCCCCGCCCGCAACCCCAGCGTCAATATCACTCTCGCTGTAGCAGAATTCGCTCGTCGGTGTTGTGAATCTCTGGAAAAAATACGGGGTCCATTCTTCTTCTGACGTTTCAACACAACTCACCTGATTACGCGTACTAGTCTCATTGTACTGAATGACTAATCCTGGAGGACAACATTTTGTTATTACCACCGACTCATTTTTCGGAGTCAGCTTCCCACTGGGTGGGCCTTGACCAGGGTTAAGTTCCCGTGGGTCACATGTTTGAACTGTAACTGTCTCCGCTGTCAGACTAAAAAAATAAATAAAGTAAAACCATATTTTCTTGTGTTTATAGACATAACAATTTTATAATTAAGTAGACAGAAAAGCATGTGTAATGCTGGGCCATGCGAATGCAGATAATTATGATTACACTGACTGCTGTATGGTCGGTGGTGATACTGAATTTTAATAAATTACTAACCTAGAGATACAGTATGTCTTAGGCGGGTACTGGTAGTTGTGTTCGTAAGTTCTGAGATCCCCGTAGGGGGAAAAGTAGTCAATGTACTTGGTGTATTTCAGATGGATGGGCAGTCCGTTCGCATTTCCCGAGCCATTGTTTAGCCCTTCCCTAAAGCTAGCGCTCTCGGCCAGGGAGAAACCGTAGTTGTTCAAGGTCGACTCATTGACACAGCCTACCCCTCCACTGACCAGCGTAAAGTTGAAGAGACCATTCCGGAACCGTCCTGAGATTTTTTCGGCCTTTGAAGAACTCAGCGGAACTTGGTATAACTGTGGAACTTGAAACCATCGCCCTGACATTGTCATTGCTGCGTCAATATCCGAGCCAGGGCACTTCTGAACTTCCACATCTATTTTCTCCTCCTCCGTCCACTCTTTTCTAAAACTTAGGTCGAGATTTTTTTGAATTATGATTCCTGATTTTTCGGTTTGAAGATAACTCACGTTAAAATAATCCGGGCCTGTCTCCGGGTTCGGACCCACGGTCACGGACAGGTCTAGGTTTTCATCTTGGTTGATGAACAGGTCCCACTCAGTCGTTTCACTCTCTGTCGTTGTGTCAGCGAAACTGTTCCTGTTAAGTTTCTGATCAGTTGATCCGGTTGCAGCAGTTGCATTGTTGGATGCGGACACAGGATTCGCCGATGCTGCACTGATGAGTCCCGTGCACAAGTAAAGCGGGAAAAGCATTAATCCGAATTTCATGGTGCAAGATTAAATTGAGACGAACTGAACTAATGAATTCTAAAAGTTCACGTGACGTGTGTCGTGACTCACGACGATTGACGATGCAGCTGTTGGAATCACCATAAAACTTAGTGAAAACTTGCAAATTATATTTTTGATTTTATAACTACTACTGTTACTGTTACTGTTGTAGGCTGGAATGCTGGAAGGAAGAAGATCTTCAATCAGCAGTAGTTCAGAAACTAGTTTAATCCTGTGACTTGTAACTAACACTGGTTGCTAGTGAAAATCAAGAGCACGAAAGGGAAACAAGCGGGCGTCTGAATTGCTTCTTATATTGCTGGAGATATTTTAAAATGATTTTTCAAGTTACTAGTATTAATAATAATTCTACTTCTATCTCAATCCCAAAGACAGAGAAAAATGCAGATGCAGCGGCGAACCTCCTTCAGTCTCGGTCTCCGTCTCCACCATCCACGCTCTTCTTGACTGACTGGAACTGGACTGACAACTGAAAGTGAAGATTAAGGTTCATACTTTACTCACCTTCTCAACCATTAAACACAATGTGTATTAAATCATATCAAAAGGTGGTTTCTGAGATCCGGATAGATTGAGCATGGCCATGGCCCTGACACACTCCAAATGGGAATGAGCAATTCAATTAGAAATAACGTGGACAGGTATGTATATCATTACTACTAACAACTTTGGCTTTAACTACTATTTATTTTTTTAACTTGCACTAGGGATTTGGTTTGGCTTGGGGAAGATAGAAAGATGGGAGATGAATTTTTGTTTAAATAGCGAGTTTAGAAAAAAATGTGTATCTTGGACAAAAAAATGAGCAAGATCGTATATGTAAAGTGTCTCGTAAATAATACAGCCATGTGATTCTTTTTGCAGTTTGCAGCTTGTGTTGTTAAACACCTACCTACGTACTACGTAAGTACGTACGTGCCTACCTACCTACATGCTTTAACACTGTCTAATTTTGTTACCTTTTTATAAGCTACTACCGGCTCCAAGACGAAGATCTCGAAGTAGACGAAGTCAGTCCAAGTCGAACCAGTCCACTATGTTGGATGGAGGAGCGTGTAAATGCTTCTGGATGTCCACGTTTAATTACTACAGGTATACAGATCACGGATGGATTTTTATATTATGAATTACAGCTCTGCTGTGCCTTTTGTGTGAGACAGGTGAGATGTGAGGCAGGTTGAGTCTCAAAATTGAGTGTCTTAAAAAAATGAAGCCTGAAGCAGTGCAGCAGCTCTCATCTAGTACTTCTACTTCTACTACCTTATTACATGACACACAGTTGGCTATGTTAATGTTAATACGTGGATATTTTCCTCCAGGGCCGGATAATGTGGCCAGCGCAGGCAGCCCCCGCTGCTTGAATTTTCAAAAAACATCGAAATAAAAATTTTTCTACATTTTAAAAACATGCAAATTAAATATTTTGCACATTTAAAAAACATGGAAATAAAACATTTTCCACTTTTCTAAAACATGTAAATGGAACATTTTACACTTTTCAAAAACATGGAAATCAAATATTTTGTACATTTCAGAAGCATGCAAATAAATTTTTTCTCACTTTTCTAAAACATCTAAATTAGAACATTGAGCACTTTTCTGAATCAAGCAAAAAGAACATTTTACAAAAACATACAAATACAACATTTTGCTTTACCAAAGAAAAACAGCAATAAAATAAATCCACATGTTTTTTTGTACGAAAACAAATTGCTGCCTAAAATCAATTCCTTCGTCCGGCCCTGTTTTCATCTATCCCCTATACCTATACCTATACAGATACATAATACATTTCAACTTCAACTTATTTTTTTTGTATCAGTATATCGATTTAATTTTAATTTTTACATTTGTTTCATTAGACGCTCCCGTCTTCTACTCCACATAAGAACCACAAGAGCTCTGTGACTCTGACTGACGTGAGAAATTAAGAAGCAGGAGGCCGAAGCGGATTCGCAAATTTGCCAATTTGTAAATAATTGCATGTATGCTCTGCACTCTCTGTAATTTTTTTCCCAGTATCCAAGTTGGAATATGCGGTGTCGGTGTACATACATATTATAGTAAGTATACTTACGGACAATGAGCACATTACATTTCATTATATATTATGGACCTCTGGCTCTCTTTCTTTCATCTTTCGTGGAACTGTGTAACCATGGTTGTTGTTGTTTTTTTCCTGTTCTTTTGTAGTTTTTTTTTATCTCAATTTAGTTCATAATTCATTCGTTATAGTTTCTCCCTTCTTCTCTGACTCTGACCCATGATGTAGAGCGATGGGAGATTGGAATGGAAGTGGCAGGGGCTTTTCGTTATGCGTTCCTAATGATGCTTTTCGTATTTCTATTGAATAGTTTTTGAATGAGAATCGGACGATGGACTCACGTATAGTTTTCAATTTCAAGTTTGAAGTTCAAGTCACGTTCATGAGGAAATCAGAAATCAGAACTACGCTATGCTACAATTATGAGGAGATACACTACTATGCTGTTTACATATCCTGAGTGACGAATCAAAACAGCCCATATCGATAGAATATGAGCTATGGGAAAAATATATGAATGAGATAGATATGTTAAATGGTAATTACGTGTTTTAAAAACATGCAAAATGTTTTATTGTCATATTTTTGAAAAGCGCAAAATATTCTGTTTACGTGTTTTTTCAAATTGTAAAATGTTCCATTTATGTGTTTTATAAAAGTGCAAAATATTCGGTTTACATGTTTTTTAAAAGTACAAAATGTTCCATTTACTTACGTGTTTTTAAAAAGTGCAAAATTTTCCATTTGCATGTTTTTGAAAAGTGCAGAACGTTCCATTTGCATGTTTTTGAAAAGTGCATAATGTTCCATTTGTATATTTTTGAAAATTGCAAAAAGTTACTTACATTTTTTTGAAAATTGCAAAATTTTGTTGTTACTAATTACTTACATATTTTTGAAACGTGTAAAATATTACATTTCCATGTTTTTAAAATGTGCAAAATAATCTATTTTGCATTCGTTTAGGATCTTAAAATTTTAATTTGTGTTTACAATAGAGAGTACATTTTGCGTTTAGTTAAAAATTAAAATGAACCGTTTTGATTCTTCTCTCAGGACATTTTATATGCACTCTATAGAGACAGTGATTCACATTGAAAGTTATGTAGTTTCGTGACTATGGTGCGACGCAGGTAGTTAGTGGAGTTGTAGCAGTTTGAGTGTCTTTCAAGTTTAGTTGCTGGTGCTCCTATATTATTAGATTAGTTCGCGTAACCTTTGTTGCCCTATAATTATTATGCACTGTGCATTGGGAGGGCGAAGGGCTCAGCTGATGACACGTTCACCTCTCTACAGATTTAACATTGACACTCCAACCAACACCACTTTTTGCTGTGACCATCATTATGTCTATTACTGCGGAACATCTGTATGAACAGAAACTGTGTGGAGTCGTCAAAAGAAAAGAGTACGGCTCAGCTACAGGTACTTAATTGACTCATAGTATTTGATACAGCTTTGAACACGAACTCAAATGTGAGCGGATTAACCATTCAAATACACAAATGAGAAAGGTGCAGTTCAAAACTCAAATTCAACACGTGATCGGAGCCAATTTCAATTTTTTTAATAAAACTATTATATAGATAATTATAATTATAGTTGTGCAGTTCAATTATGTAAATACATTGGTAGAGATATCGTCTGTGAAGAAGCAAAATGACCCGTATCAATTTGTAGCTAAAAAAAATATCAACTATCTACAAAAATATTCAAATGTGTCTTAACAAGATTTAATTAGAAGATTGAGCACGTTTTAAAAATATTTAAATACAACAACATTTTACAACTTTTTAAAAACATGGAATTAGAACATTTTGCACCTTTTCGAAAACATGGAATTAGAACATTTTGCACGTTTTCAAAAACATTGAATTAAAAATGTTTGCACGTTTTCAAAAACATGGAATTAGAAATGTTTGCACCTTTTCAAAAACATGTAAATAGGACATTTTACGTTTTTAAAAAATGCCTAATTAACGTTTTACACTTGTTTCGCATTTTGTTTTTATGACATAGCTTATTTTGATACTAGTTTAAATTGGATATGGGTCATTTTGATTCTTCACAGACGATATACTATGGAATTTAGTATTAAAAAGTAGGAATGGGGAATAATATTGTATTATTCCCTCTTAGGGATCGTCCACAAATGACGTCATAGGTAGGTTTTGGGTACTGTTCACTTCCCATGTTAAAGATAGCCATTTACGCAATATGGTTAAGCTCACTACTTACTGTAGGGGCCTAGGGAATGGGACTCCTTTACTGTGGAGGAGGGGACGGGGATAGGTGAAAGGGTACAAAGACCGAGACGATCTAACGCGGTAGCCTCCTATTTCCTCACCCACAGTGACTCGTTGAGTCCCGTTGTATGAACTTCGGTTAAATCGACCCAATGAATAAATTATTATTATTATTAATATGGTTAAGCTCATGACAAGGGCTCCTAAAAATGGTAATCTTTCGATGACATCATTTATGGACGATCCCTTATTACTGTATGTAGCTGCTAGTAAACAGAACTGATTGGATGGTGGTTTCACTAAATTAAAGAATACTGACGATATATTCAGTTGGTTTTCCTTATGTTATTATTTTTTTCTGTCTTTTGGAATGTTGTGGATCGCTATGGTTGCGGTTGTTGTTGTTGTTGTTGTTGTTGTGTGCTCTACGGTCCTGAATACTGAATGCTAAACAGACACGCTGATTGACACTGATGCGGATTGTTATAATTATGGGGTGTTTAAATCCAAAATTGATACATGAGGCTTAGGGGTTGTCCATAAATGATGTCATCGAAATATCCCCATTTTTATAGGACCCTATGACCCTCCTGTCATGAGCTTAACCGTTGCGTAAATGGCTATCCTTAACATGGGATAGCATCAGTATTGAAGTAGACCCATTGACCCTACGAATGACGTCATTTGTGGACGATCCCTTATACTAATTATTGGGTTTGTTTTGTCTCTCTGTGCGCTCCGTATTGTTTGTGTTTGCGTTCTTGGGACGACGGGGAATTTGGGATGAGATTGGCTTTTAAGTGGGCGTGGAGAAAAGATTAAGAGATGATTGAGGCTCTTTGTTTGATTCCTGTAATTTGATATTCTTGTCCTTTTTAAGTGAAGACGTGAGTTTGGACTTTGGAGATTTCCGCGCTCGTCCTGGTCCTGCGGTTTCTGGCTTTGTGGTGTCACATTTCATATTGTTATCCAGATACTTCTCCACTATAATCTTGTTGCCAGTGAAGACTCAGAATGACCCATCTACAATACTCAGCTAAAAACGAAATGCCACTATCTACAAAGAAATTAAAATATATTGATCCTATGGAAAGCATCTACAGAGCACACACGTCTTATTACAGTTTTGAAACAATAAAAGTAAATTAAGAAAATTGGGATTTTTTCAAAAAGCTTGTCAATAGAACATTTTGCCTTTTTTACAAACATGTAAACAGAACATTTTGCGCTTTTTAAAAACATGTAAATAAAACATTTTACACTTTTCGAAAACATGTAAACAGAACATTTTGCACTTTTCAAAAACATGGAATTAGAACATTTTACACTTTTCAAAAACATGTAAACAGAACATTTTGCACTTTTCAAAAACATGGAATTAAAACATTTTACACTTTTCAAAAACACGTAAACAAAATAATGTGCACTTTTCAAAAACATGTAAATGGAACATTTTGAACTTTTTAAAAACATGTAAACAAAATAATGTGCACTTTTCAAAAACATGTAAATGGAACATTTTGCAGTTTTCAAAATCACTTAAATCGAGCATTTAGAACTTTTAAAAAGCTGATAGCTGCAACATTTTACCCATATTATGTCTCATTTAGTGATTGTTTTGACATGGCTCGTTTTAATTGTGCCAGTTTAAATGTGACGTGGGTCCTTTTGACTCTTCACTCTGAAAACTGCCCACTCATCGTCCGTCATCGTCTGCCGTACTCCTTCGTGTTGCTAACAAGTTGCTGTCCACTTTCATCAAGTGCACTCGAGCCCATGTGTATCTCATTTGCTCGTAGTTTGTAAGCAGTCCCATGGAATGAGATGTTGATATGATGATTAGGATTTTAGGATTACAAATTAAATCATGACAAAAAATTGTTTTCGCTATATCCTCCTTTAGGATTTAAGGGAAATAAATAATCATAAAATATGTTATAGGAACAAAAACAAAAACAAGTTCAGCGACAGATGAGCGAGAGATATGCGATGGGCGATGCGATGTGGGGACAAAAAATACTACGCGGGCGAAGCTACCTACTTACATAAAAAAATACTTACGCATAGTAAAATATAAAGGATCAAAAAAAGACATGTGGGAGAAAAAGATGGGATTTCTTATTTTATTTATTTAGAAGGAACGTATAATATTTATTTACCTATTCACAATTTTTTTTTCTCGTTTTTTTTCCTACTGTTATTATTTTTGTTATTGTTGTGTGTTGTGGTTGTGAAGGAAAGGACGAAGACAAAGAAGGGAATTCGCATAATGCATTCCAAATATGGGTGATGAAACATTCAAACAGGGCCGGATAATGCGGCCAGTGCAGGCAGCCCCCGCTGCTTGAATTTTCAAAAAACGTGTAAATGGAACATTTTGCAGTTTTAAAAAAATATGTAAAAAGAATATTTTGACTTTTCAGAAACATGCAAAATAAATTTTTTTGTACATTTCAAAAACATGCAAAATAAATTTTTTGTACATTTAAAAAACATGGAAATAAAACATTTTGCACTTTTTAAAAATGCGTAAAAAGAACATTTTGCACTTTTCAAAAACATGCAAATACCACATTTTGCACTTTTCTAAAACATGCAAATACCACATTTTGCACTTTTCAAAAACATGCAAATACCACATTTTGCACTTTTCTAAAACATGCAAATACCACATTTTGCACTTTTCAAAAACATGCAAATACCACATTTTGCACTTTTCTAAAACATGCAAATACCACATTTTGCACTTTTCTAAAACATGCAAATACAACATTTTGCTTTACCAACGAAAACCATCAATAAAATCAAAATGGTGGTTTTGGTAAGGAAACAAATTGTTGCCTAAAAGCAGTTCCTTCGTCCGGCCCTGCACTCAAAGATAAAGATCAGGCATCTTCCGTGTCCTTTTTCTCATAAGGGATCGTCCACAAATGACGTCTCCGGTAGGGTCAATGAGTCTACTTGTCTGCTGAAGACGATGGCATCCCATGTTGAAGATAACAACTTAGAGAATGATTAAGCTATGATGACAGGAGGGCCATAAAAATGAGGATTTTTTGATGATATCATTTATAGATGAACCTTAAACTGATAGTGTGAGAGATTTTAAAATTATAAACATGATCTTGAGTCTAAATGGGAAGAGATTAGTTATTAATTCCATATTTAATAATCCTCACCTCTACACTTACACTTAATGTTTCGCATTTTTCTCTGTGTGTGTGTAATTAGGGATTGTCCATAAATAATGTCATGGATGAAATAATGGCAATTTAATGATAAAACCAGCTACCCACCCTAACAAAAAAAATTATTAATTTTTGAACATTATCCTAAAGAAAGGGGGAGGTTTTTAGAACCCACCCATCCAGAAGGTGGCATCATTTATGGACGATCCCTTATATATTGTAATTTGGGGGATGTGGGAGAGGAGCACGGATTGCATGATTGCATGATGTGATGTGGTATATGGTGAGATGGTTATGTGATAAACCATATGCAAATTGGGACGTCGTGGCTTCGCAGTAATGTATCTCGTTTCTTGAACAAAAAATCCCCTATAACGACAACGACATTATAAATGTGGTTTGCTTGTAATTTTTGCATTGCAGATAAATTGCAAAATGTCACTGATTGTTCGAGTATAGTGATGTAGAGAGAGAGATAACTAATTTTGAAAGGGCAACACTGAGGATATCTCTGTATTTTTTTGCAAGTCAGATATTTATTTATGGATTTTGAATTTGAAATGTGCATACAAAATACACTCTTTCAAATGATTTTTTATTTTTGCAAGTTTTTTGAAATTTTGAAATATACTATACAAATTTACTTGTTTTACAATTTGAAAGCGCAAAACAAACAGCTTATTATAAGTTTTTAAAGATGTAAATACGTTATTTGACATTTTTTTGAAACTTCGAAAATCCATTTTTATGATTTTTTGAAAGTGCAAATGAAGCTATTTTGCACTTTTTTGAGACTTGAAAAGACAGTTTTATGATTTTATGAAAGTGCCAAGCATTCTATTTACACATTGATGAAAGTGTTAAAGTGCAAATGAAGCTATTTACCACTTTTTCAAATTTCAAAATATGACATTTATAATTTTTTGAAAATGTACAAAAAAAATTAAAAAATTTATAAAAATTGGTAGGTAATTTTTATTTTTCGATTCTCTCATTCCATGATTTTGAGGAGTATTACTATAAGCATTTTACATATTCATTTAACTCTATAGTGGGCTATAGACCCACTACGGGGCCTAAGAATAACATCATTTATGGACGATCCCTTATACATGGAATAATCCAGTTTAACTTTTAGGATTAGTAGTATTTAAAGCTCACAAGTAGTATTTTAATGGAAAAGTATAAAACTTAAACTAATCCTAAGTTAGTTAATTATTGTGTATTTTTTGTACAACTTTAGCCTAGGAAATAAATTATGTTTAGATTTTTAGTAAAATAAACATTTAGAAAAGCATTATTATCAGACTTATTAGTTTAAAAAAAAATCTCTATGGTCTGCCTGTTGTAGCCAAAAGATATGGCAAAATATAAGTACCTACCTACAATAAATTAGTAGTTAAAAGTCAAAAAAACATTTTTTCAGTGCACAGCAGTATTAAATACACAGTAAAAAAAATACACAGCAAAAAAAAATGAGTCGAGTCCATTAATTATCCTTCTAATGATAAGATACAATTAAAATGGAAAACACAATTTTTTGTATATTCTCTTAAGTAATAAAGGCAAAGGTACTTTTTGACACACGCGTTGGAATTCTATATAGAATGCATTATAATTATTACTTTGCAATTTTTTAAAGAAAACACACATTGTTATTAGTATTGGAGAAGTGTACATTTTAATTACATACTAAAGCCTAATTAAGTAAGGGTTCGTCCACAAATGATGTCACCAATCATTTTTGTAGGACCCTACAACCATTATTCTGTATTAATGGCCATCTTTAACATGGGATGTCATTCATGAATTATGGTCATAAGTATAGGCCCATTGACCCTAGCTAAGACATCATTTGTGGACGACCCCTATGTATAATAGTCTAATATAACTATTCATACGTAGTACTTTTACGTGCGTACTAAAGTAGAATTTATGGCACAATTATAGCAATTTAAAATTCATATGTAATTGTAGTGTATTTTACACGTATAAAAAACATAATATGTAGTTACAGGTATTCAGCTTTACGTATTTTTTTTACTGTTCCGGCTTTCGGAATGTTGTAAAAAAATGGAGCCCAATTTTCGTAGGTGCCTTTGTTGTAATATTAGAAACTCTATATAATATGTAATTTTACAAAGTAATGAATTTTTCAAAAGTATGAATAATATTTTGCAATAGTAAAAATAATTAATTTCGAATTCCCAGTTTAAAAACATGTCATCCATAAATACAAGAATTTGTAACATTTTGCCTATTTTACAAAAATATGTAATTACAAAAATATTTAATTTTGGCATTCATTATTTTGCGTTTTTTACACACATTGCAATATTATGTCATTTTTAAATATATGGTATTTACAAAAATTTTGCACTTTTCAAAAAGACGCAATTTAGGCGTTTTGCAATTTTCGAAAAGACGTAATTTTGGCATTTTGCACTTTTTAAAAAGACGTAATTTCGACGTTTTTGTAAATTTCAAAAAGACGTAATTTATACATTTTGCACTTGTTGAAAAGACGTAAATCTTGCCATTTTCCACTTTTAAAAAGGAAAATGTCGACAATTCACAATTTTCAAGAAAATATGTCACTGGAACACTTTTCATTATTAGAAAAAAAATAAAAATGGTTCTCAATAATTACGTGTGTTTTTGAAACCTTACGAAAGCTCCCTTCTTCTGACTCACAGACTTGTATTACAAAAATGTAAACAGCCACGATTGGTCGCATTTGAGCCTTGATTAATTGATAATAATCCTAGTCAATAATACTCCGTATGTTTCCAATTGTGTATGCCATTGAAAAACTGAATGTGTACCTACTTTCCTTTCAACATTATAAACTCATGACGCGCCATTCCCCCCGCCCTCGACGTGTCTTCATTTCCTGCCTCAACTCCTTTGTTTTTGCTTTGAAACGTTTATTTTGATTTGATCGAAAATTGAAACTCTCCTGCGTCACAACACACGTCCTGTTCAGCTCCTCCCCCTCCCTCCGCCGCACACAAACTTGACTAGTGTAGCAGTATCTGGCGTGTTGATGCAAGGAGTCGAAAAGCTGCCCAGTCTCCTCCCCCTCCCCCTCCCCCTCCTCCCCCTGCTCCTCCTCCATCGTGGGCCCAGCCACAAAATCGCACCAAAAAGGCTCGTGGTTGACGCTGGACTGGACATGCGCCGGACTGAGGCAGCAGAGGAGATGCCCTTTGTACTGTGTGAATAATGCGGACAAATCAATGATTTGAATATTTGACTCTTCCCGGAGTGTCCCAGTCACGTGGACGTCATCAATCCAGAAATAAGGGGGGCGCGCCTTGGTTTGATTATTCGCGCCCGCAATGAGCTCCCGCGCCACCTGGACCGTGGTGAGGTAGGCCCAGCCCGACACAAAGGAAGGATAGATATCCTTGGTGTACTCCTCACGAGTTACAAACCACTTGGAGCCCCGCTCCCGAATCACCTTCTGGTTCTCAAGCGCTTTCCCAAGGATAAACTTGCTATTCGGAGCAGGACGGGACATTTTAGCAAGGATGTCTCGAATTCCCTGGGACACTTTCGGGTTCACTGTCACCATTTTGAGTCTCGAGGAGGGCGGGGAATTCGCTAGAGACAGGATTTGGGCGAGTTGATAGTAGTCCAGGAAAATATCATCGTCCTGCTTGACTACGTAGTGCGCCTGCGCACAGTACCTTGTCGCCCAGTCCAAACCCATGAGGTGCTTGTAGGTCAGATTCCTATAGGATTCCAAAAAGGAGCCCATAATCAGGTCGGCATGGGCCTCGTGCTCCTCTTCCAAGCGGCGGGAAAATTTAAAAATTGAATCTGGCCTTTTAAAGCGCCGTTCGGTCAATCTTGCTGAGGACGACGACGACGACGGCGAGGCGGTTTTTCCCGGGTGCTCCAGTCCCACTAAGAAAGCACGGCGCATCCCAAGTCTTTCTAAATCTTGGGATGACACAGCTTCCCGAACTCTGTCCCGGAGCTTAGTGTTCTTGGCGTGGGACGTGATGAGGATGAGGAGGAGAATCTTTGGAGTGGGAGGAGTTTCTTTTTGGTCCTCCTTTTTCATTGGGCTGTTTTCGGGTGGACCCCCCTTAGCCAAACCACAAATGTCACTGTTGAGGAGATAGTGCATTTCAAAGTCTACTAATCTCCATGGTTTGGGATAGAGATATGGATTTGAATATTTATTATTTGAGGATGAACTGAGTTTAATTATTGGGTTCGTTGACTGGAGCTCTTGGGGTTGGTGTTGGTGGGGACGTGGGTGGGGGGGTTGAAGTGGGCGGGGTTTGGGGGTGGACAGTGCCTCAAAATTCGTGGAGATGAAGTAGAGGATGAAGATGAGGGTGAGGAGGATGCCGGCAAGGAGGATGGCAAATTGAGCCGAGATGGATTTTAATTTGGGACTTTTTTGAATTTGATTTTGATTATTTTGGTACGAAGACGAAATGGGCATGGTACTTCAAAGTGGTTTTGTTTCACTTTCTTTAGGCGTCATGGGCCGGAGCTGGAGCGGGGGCTGGAGGCAGTCAAAACAAGTGGAGAAATTCTGTAATGGAATAAATTGCAAATTAGAATGTGAATGCACTTTTTTTAAACTGTAAGTTACAATATTTGCACTTGTTTAAAAACTGTAAATTGTAGTATTTACGCTGTTTTGAAACTACAAATTACAACATCTGCCTTTTTTTAAACTACAAATTACAATATTTGCACTTTTTTAAAAACTGTAAATTGTAGTATTTACGCTGTTTTGAAAATGCAAATTACAACATCTGCCTTTTTTTAAACTACAAATTACAATATTTACACTTTTTTGAAACTGTAAATTGCAATATTTGCACTTGTTTAAAAACTGTAAGTTGTAGTATTTACGCTGTTTTAAAAATGCAAATTACAACATCTGCCCTTTTTTTAAACTGCAAATTACAATATTTGCACTTGTTTAAAACTGAAACTGCAAATAAGATCTGTACTTTTTTTAAACTACAAATTACAATAATTGCAATAATTATTTTTATGTATTATAAAAATACAGATTTAAAGTGTACTGTTTACAAATTAGGTAATTAAGTAGGGGATCTTCCTTAAATGACGTCATCCGTAGGGTCAACGGCTCTATACTTGGCTACTGATGACATCCCATGTTAAAGGCAGCCATGTACGCAATGTTTAAACTGATGACAGGGGAGTCGTACATGGTCCTAAAAATGAAGATTTTTCAATGAAGTCCTTGGTGGACGATCCCTAGGTACGTATAGTTTTCTAAACTCCCTATAAAAATGTAAATAAAAATTATAATTTCCAGTTTGAAAAAAAGTAAAAAACAAAAATGCCGTGTATTTCCTGTTTGTCGGCGGCTCCCTTTTTTACTCTTTTTTTAGGAAGCGTGTATCTACATAATTGGAATAATTATTATGTGCGTATGCGGGTCTAACTACTTGCTCAAGTTTAAGTAGTAGGCTCGAGATTTTTAATACTGTCTCCTATGGCTCTGTGTCTCAATTAGTAAGCGGATCTGAAAGGCCCGAGTTTTAATAGTCAGCGTAACATTACGTAGGTAGATACATAGGTATGCTATTAGGTGTAGTATGCACTCACGCTCACTAAAAAGGAGCCGCTTACTCAAAAGGATTACGGATTAAGGACTACGTTTCTACGAAATTTCCGCTTTTCCAAAACTGTGAATTACACAATACTTATGCCGTGTTTTTTTCAAGCTGGAAATTTTGTCGTATTTATGGGTTTTTTGAGACTTAAAAGTTGCTGTATTTACTTCTTTTTTAATACTACAAATTACAATATTTTCACATTTTTGAAAGGGAAAATTGAGGTAGTTACGCTGTGTTTTAAACTCCAAATTGTGGTATTTACACTTTTTTTAAACTGCAAATTGTCAATATTTGCAATTTTTTAAAACTGCAAATTGAGGTAAGTTACATTTTTTTTAAACTGCAAATTACAATATATGCATTATTTTAAAACTTCAGATTGAGGTACTTACGCTGTTTTTTAACTGCAAATTACAATATTTGCACTTGTTTAAAACTGCACATTGCGGTATTTACGCTGTTTTGAAACTGCAAATTGTGGTATATACGCTGTTTTGAAACTACTAATTGCGGTATGTACGCTGTTTTGAAACTGCAAATTGTGGTATATACGCTGTTTTGAAACTACTAATTGCGGTATTTACGCTGTTTTGAAACTGCAAATTGTGGTATATACGCTGTTTTGAAACTACTAATTGCGGTATGTACGCTGTTTTGAAACTGCAAATTGTGGTATATACGCTGTTTTGAAACTACTAATTGCGGTATTTACGCTGTTTTGAAACTGCAAATTGTGGTATTTACGCAATTTTGAAACTACTAATTGCGGTATATACGCTGTTTTGAAACTGCAAATTGTGGTATTTACGCAATTTGCGGTATTTACGCTGTTTTGAAACTGAAAATTGTGGTATATACACTGTTTTGAAAGATTGCGGTATTTAAGCTTTTTTCTGGCTGAATATGATCACACCTGCCCTTTTTTTTTTGCCATTTACAATATTTACATTTTTTTGTAAACTGCAAATTGTGGTGTTTACATTTTTTTTTAATTTCAATATTTGAACATGTTTAAAGCTGCAAATTATTACATCTGCACTTTTTTTAAACTGCAAATTACAACATTTGCATTTGTTTAAAATTGCAAATTGCGGTATTTACGCTGTTTTGAAACTGCAAATTGTGGTATATACGCTGTTTTGAAACTACTAATTGCGGTATGTACGCTGTTTTGAAACTGCAAATTGTGGTATATACGCTGTTTTGAAACTACTAATTGCGGTATTTACGCTGTTTTGAAACTGCAAATTGTGGTATTTACGCAATTTTGAAACTACTAATTGCGGTATATACGCTGTTTTGAAACTGCAAATTGTGGTATTTACGCAATTTGCGGTATTTACGCTGTTTTGAAACTGAAAATTGTGGTATATACACTGTTTTGAAAGATTGCGGTATTTAAGCTTTTTTCTGGCTGAATATGATCACACCTGCCCTTTTTCTTTTGCCATTTACAATATTTACATTTTTTTGTAAACTGCAAATTGTGGTGTTTACATTTTTTTTTAATTTCAATATTTGAACATGTTTAAAGCTGCAAATTATTACATCTGCACTTTTTTTAAACTGCAAATTACAACATTTGCATTTGTTTAAAATTGCAAATTGCGGTATTTACGCTGTTTTGAAACTGCAAATTGTGGTATATACGCTGTTTTGAAACTACTAATTGCGGTATGTACGCTGTTTTGAAACTGCAAATTGTGGTATATACGCTGTTTTGAAACTACTAATTGCGGTATTTACGCTGTTTTGAAACTGCAAATTGTGGTATTTACGCAATTTTGAAACTACTAATTGCGGTATATACGCTGTTTTGAAACTGCAAATTGTGGTATTTACGCAATTTGCGGTATTTACGCTGTTTTGAAACTGAAAATTGTGGTATATACACTGTTTTGAAAGATTGCGGTATTTAAGCTTTTTTCTGGCTGAATATGATCACACCTGCCCTTTTTCTTTTGCCATTTACAATATTTACATTTTTTTGTAAACTGCAAATTGTGGTGTTTACATTTTTTTTTAATTTCAATATTTGAACATGTTTAAAGCTGCAAATTATTACATCTGCACTTTTTTTAAACTGCAAATTACAACATTTGCATTTGTTTAAAATTGCAAATTGCGGTATTTACGCTGTTTGGAAACTACAAATTGCAATATTAACTCTTTTTTGAAGCCGCAAATTACATCACCTGTACCTTTTTAAAATCGCAATACATTATACACGAAATTATCAACAATATCTCACCCTTTTGCTTACCCCCTAACGTATTTTCTAATAAAACTAATTGAACAATAAATTGTAAACTCACCAGAAATGTGCTTCTTTTGTTGTGTGGCCAAAGCAGTTTTCAAATTTCCTCTCTCCTCGCCCACGAGCTTATCGTTGACTTGTTTACATTACAGTAAAATAAAAAACGCAAAATAAAAGGAACAAATCATTGTCTCCTGTGCTGTAGAAACTACGAGTGCGAGTGCCAGTATCAGTAGAACCTGAGTACAGCTGCAAGTAAAAAAAAAGTGACATCTAAATAAAATTGTTTATACAATTCGCGTCTAATTTGAGTTGTAATTTGATTAGTACAGCAGCGGTGGACTCACACTGTGGGAAAATGGGAATTACTCAGAAGGTGAAGAAGTTGACAAGAGGACAGGAAGAAAGATCTCTTTTACTCAAAACTGCACTGCGAAACTCGGTCCTCCTCCTCCTCACGTCACGTCACGTCGAGTCGTTCCGCACTGCCTCAGTTTGGTTATTGATTAGATTTGATTTTTGATTTTAAATTTGAATTTCCACCGTTGTTGCAGCTTTCCCCTGTCCATGTATGGACAGAGGCTCTGGCTCTTGCATGGGATGCGGATCTTTGTCTTCTCTTCAAATTCGATCTCCTTCCAAATCCTCTCTTGTGTGTGCGTGTCTCTCCGTGTCTTGGCTCATTGTGGGACGGAGACGAACGTCTCTCCATGCCTCCTCTCACTCTGTCTTAATTCTAAGGGAGGGGTCGTCCATAAATGATGTCATGGGAAAATCCACATTTTCCTCACGGGACCAACTTGTCTATATGTGATCACCTTTAAATAATGGCTGTGTTTAAATTTCGATGCCCAAGGAGACCGATGCATGACGCCATTTGTGGACGACCCCTGAGCATCACCGTTCCCCAGTCTGCCTACGTGCACCACTCCACACAGGCAGAGACAGCACAGGATTTCCCTATCCCATCCACTGACTGTGTCCGCACTGTGTTATTATTGTAATTTAGTAATTTTTGGCCTGGCTCAAAATATTTGGTTGGTTGGGAGTGTTGTTGTTGTGTGTTTTGTGTGGGCACTCGAACGGTGCTCATGAGACTGGTGACTGGTTCACAGTTTAGCATGTGCAAATATGGAGAGGCCCAAAAGGAGAGGGAAAAGATTCGCATGGATGGTGAATGGTGTAATAATATTTGCATAAAGTTGTCGACTCTGGGAGTTTGGTTCTGTCTGTGGACTTAATGATGATGACTTCACGGCTCCACGGCCGCACGGCTCCTTGAGCACCACACAATTAACGAGCCACCAGAGCAGCGCTTCAATTTGCTCCCCTCACTCACAACACTTGTTTACAAATTTATCAATTTGAATTTGACATTTTCCATGAATATAAATTGTCATTATGTGGAGGCACATTATACGAAATTACGAGGCTCGGAAATGACATGAGGCGCTCGCTCTGGAGGTCCTTGCAAAATGGCACATCTCAAGTCACGGGCTCGTCCCTGTCCAGTCTCCAGTCATTCAGAGTGATGAGTGCCCAGCGAGGATAATTAAGACGGTCGCTTTCTTGAGGAGACACACTTTCCGGCTTGGTGTGTACATAGCTGGCTGGAGACGGTGACGGGGACGGAGGAGTGGAATGGAATACAGCAGAGTCAAAAAGACGTATCTGTGTCTGTACGCGTCGCTCACCTCCCCGCTGCTACCTGCTGCACCTCCGCTTCTCTCTCTGTTAAGGGTGTATCCTGAGTGAAGGATCAAAATGGTCTATTTCCAATTTTAGCTGGAGTTAAAGTGAGTTATTTGAGGGAAAGTACACGAGATAGACTACCAGTTGCTGAAATGTGCAAAATGTTCTATTTACTTGTTTTTGAAAAGTGCAATATGTTCCATTTACATGTTTTATAAAATTGCAAAATGTTTTATTTACATGCTTTTGAAAAGTGCAAAATTGTTCCATTTACATGTTTTATGAAATTGCAAAATTTTTTATTTACATGCTTTTGAAAAGTGCAAAATTGTTCCATTTACATGTTTTATGAAATTGCAAAATTTTTTATTTACATGCTTTTGAAAAGTGCAAAATTGTTCCATTTACATGTTTTATGAAATTGCAAAATTTTTTATTTACATGCTTTTGAAAAGTGTAAAATTGTTCCATTTACATGTTTTTGAAAAGTGTAAAATGTTCTATTTACATGTTTTTAAGTGTAACATATTCCATTTACTTGTTTTTGAAAAGTGCAAAATATTTTATTTGCATGTTTTTAAAATGTGTAATATATTTTATTTGCTTGTTTTTTGAAAATTCCAAAATGTTCCATTTACATGTTTTTGAAAAGTGTAAAATGTTCTATTTACATGTTTTTGAAAAAGTTTAACATATTCCATTTACTTGTTTTTGAAAAGTGCAAAATATTTTATTTACATCTTTTTGAAAAGTGCAAAAGGCTCTATTTGGTTGTTTTTTTAAATTCCAAAACATTCCAATTTACATATTTTTGAAAAGTGTCAAAACGTTCTACATATATATTTACTTGTTTTGTTAAAGTGTAAGATGTTCCATTTACACATTTTTGAATTATACAAAAAGAAACGTTACATGTCCAAGTTTTTGAAAATTACAAAATGTTCTAATTATATTTGCAAGTTTTTTTTGAAAAATATAAAACTGTCAATAATTGATTAGTTTTTGAAAAATGTAAGACGTGTGCTATGTATGTAGGTAGATGCTTTCCAGAATGAAGATATCGTGTGTGAAGAACCGTGGACGGTCGAAGAACAAAATCAAAAACCTCCTATCGTCTGTCAAGAACCAAAATTACCCACATCCATTTTTAGCTAAAAACAATATCCACTATCTACAAAAATATTGAAAGATTGAAACATGTCTTGAAATCATTTAAATAGAACATTTAACACTTTTCAAAAACATGTACCTAAATAGAACATTTAACACTTTTCAAAAACATGAAAATAGAACATTTTACACTTTTCAAAAACATGTACCTAAATAGAACATTTAACACTTTTCAAAAACATGTACCTAAATAGAACATTTAACACTTTTCAAAAACATGAAAATAGAACATTTTACACTTTTCAAAAACATGTACCTAAATAGAACATTTAACACTTTTCAAAAACATGAAAATAGAACATTTTACACTTTTCAAAAACATGTACCTAAATAGAACATTTAACACTTTTCAAAAACATGTACCTAAATAGAACATTTAACACTTTTCAAAAACATGTACCTAAATAGAACATTTAACACTTTTCGAAAACATGAAAATAGAACATTTTACACTTTTCAAAAACATGTAAATAGAACATTTACCACGTTTCAAAAACATGTAAATAGAACATTTTACACGTTTCAAAAACATGTAAATAGAACGTTTTACGCTTTTCAAAAACTCTTAATTAACATTCTACGCTTGTTTCTTATTTTGTTTTTATGACATAGCTCATTTTGATTCTAGCTTAAATTGGACATGGGTCATTTCCGTTCTTCACAGACGATATTTAAATTGTAATTTGTTTTTAGCTGAGTACTGCGGAGATGGGTCATTTTGACTCTTCAGAGACGGGGAGTATTTGTACGTGTGTGGATTTGGAATTTGGAGGGTGGTGGTGGTGGTGGAGTTGGAGCTGCTCCTCTGAAACCCAAACGAGCGCCACATGTAACGATTATGATTATGATTATTGTTGTGATTGTCATTGGGAGACGTTGGATATTTGCGAGGAGTTGAGATGGTAATGACAATGGAAAGTGTCGAGGAGATGTATAATGAGGACAGTAGTTAAATTAAATTGGTTCGTGTTCATCATCTTCATGTTGTTTCTTCTTGTTCGTCGTTGTTGTTGTTGTTGTTGTTGTTGTTGTTGTTGTTGTTGGTGTTGGTGAGAGAGTCGTTTGGGTCTTTCTTCGTAACTCCACATCCCCCTCCAGCTGTCTCCTCCTGTCTTGTCATATTCCAGCCTATTTCATTTCTTTTTATTTCTTTTTTACCTCAATTCTTTCCCTTCCTTTTTAATCCCACGTCTTTGGGGTCGTCCATAAAATATTTTCATATCCATTTCTATAGGATGACCCCTCCGTCATGAGCTTATAACCATTCTGCGTAAATGGCTATTAGTATCTCTAGCATACCCAATGACCACAGCCGTGACGTCATTTATGAACGATCCCTTCTCCACTATGTCATTCTTATTTGAGTAGTATATTTGTCTATTTGCCTATTTGTTTATTCGGCTCCTCAAGTGTGGGAAGATGTCATATTGGACATTTACTTTCAAATTTTGGAAACTAAATTGCATAACGTAGAAGCATAGCCACAGATTTGTTGTTGCTGTTGTTTGCAATGGTGGTGCGGTAGTTTAATTTTTGCAATAATTGACGCAATTTAAATTAATGTGCCATATAGTATTAGGTATTTAATTATGTGTGTAGTTGTAATTAAGATTACGATATAACGATTTAGATAACGATATAAGATTGGAAATTCTGCACATTTTAAAAAAGAACTTACTTTATTACTACTTTTCGCACGTGAGAATTTTGCAAAATTGCAAAATGTTTCACTGGTTGATATTTTGTTGATATTTTTTAGAATATTTTAGATTCGGATTCCGCTTGTTTGTTAGTACTACATTATATGGAGCTTTGAGTTTTAGATTTTGAAGTGTTTGTGTATACATAATATGCTCGTTTTCAAAAGTATACCTAGGTAGGTGTGCAATTCTATGGAGAAATATCGCATATACTACTAAATATGTATATGCACTGTACTTAATTGTAAACTACACTAAATTAGGTACTTGAATCATTTTGCACCTTTGTAAATACAAGTAATTAGAAAATTTTGCAGACTATAGAAAATCGTACTTTTGCATCATTTTGCACCTTTAAAAAAATTGTATTTGCAACGTTGTGCACCTTTTTGGAAACAAGTAAGTAGAACATTTTGCACCTTCAAAAAAATCGTATTTGTAATATTTTGCGCCTTTTTGAAAACAAGTAATTAAAACATTTTGCGCCTTCAAAAAAATCGTATTTGTAATATTTTGCGCCTTTTTGGAAACATGGAATTAGAACATTTTGCACCTTCAAAAAATCGTATTTGTATTATTTTGCACCTTTTTGGAAACAAGTAATTAGAACAATCTGCGTCTTCAAAAAAATCGTATTTGTATTATTTTGCGTCTTTTTACTTTTTGGAAACAAGTAATTAAAATATTTTAGTCCTTTTAAAAAGTAACGGATTTACAAAATTTTGAAACTTTGCAAAAACAAGTAATCAGAACATTTTGCATTACATATTTTGGAAGTCCCCTTAATTACATCATTTTTTCTGCGATCTTAAAACAAACTAAGGACGTTGTGCAACTTTTCACAACAAGTGTCTTTTAGAAGACATTTTATTGTCATAAGTGCAGTGAGCTTGTATTGGACTTTGGACAAATTCGTTCTTCACTGACAAATTGTTCATATTGCCTTATTTCTGGCATTACAAATATATAAAATCCTGGTATTGGTATTTGAGAAAAAAAATTGAACCCTCATTTTCAAAAAGACTTTGATTTAAAAAGAAAATGTGAATAATTTGTAATTAATAACTTTTTTTAAAAAAATTAATTGAAATGACTGGTATTGCCTCTTGATGAGTGACCAGGGAAGAAAAGTGTGATTTAGATTTATACAAATGACGAGGAAAAAAAAGGGAAAAACTGGTTTAATAAAAGGAACGTTAATTATGTAGACTCTAATAAAATGCCTGCACACAACAATGAAAATATTTCTGTGGAAATTGATGGAAATAATGGAAATGGAAATGGTGTGGGAGCTTGATTTCATTTTAGATTTCTCTCCCATTCCTATTTGAATATTATTACATTTTAAATTCAGATTCAGTAGTCACACACAACAACAACAACTGCCACTGCCACTGCCACTGCCAAAAGTCAACATGATGAAACGTGTCAATAGCAACGACCACCACCTGCTACACAACCACAGCACAATGCATACGCTCCAAAACTCCAACCAAACAATGCATCGTAACGTGAGTAATGGTGGACGAGTGGCATTACATAACCCAAAAGTGAGGAGTCCGCAGCAGCAGATTCTCTGATTACCTCCTAATTCCACAATAAATCTTCCCTTCCTAATATTCTCCGTGAATCGTATTAAAAGTAAATGAAAATCTGTGAGATTTTGCCCCGTGATTAAGATTTGTATTTAGAATGAGGCTCGTGTAGTGCTACGACTTACAACTTACGATACGACGATTAGTGTGCTCCCAAGGGTCATTAGCTCATTTATTATGTATTTACATAAAAAACAAAAAAAAAATACACAAAGTCTTTAATTAGTTATTAGCGATTATAACGTTGTAAGTTTTAGGATTCGTAACGATAAGGATAAGACTGTATACGTTTGAGCATTTTTTAATTCTACATATCATTTTGGCAAAGAAACGTGTTGCATTGCATTGTGGCGCAAGTACCATACGAACATCCATCTCCATGGAAATTGAAGCAATAGGAATTTCTGCAGCCAAATTAGAGTGTAAATAGAAGATTTTGCACTCAAAATTACATTTAGATAGGACTTTTTGCAATCAAATTAGTTCGTAAATAGAACATTTTGCACTCAAAATTACATTTAAATAGGACTTTTTGCAATCAAATTAGTTCGTAAATAGAACATTTTGCACTCAAAATTACATTTAAATAGGACATTTTGCAGTCAAATTAGTGTGTAAATAGAACATTTTGCACTCAAAATTCCATTTAAATAGGACTTTTTGCAGTCAAATTAGTGTGTAAATAGAACATTTTGCACTCAAAATTACATTTAAATAGGACTTTGTGCAGTCAAATTAGTGTGTAAATAGAACATTTTGCACTTAAATTTGTATTTAGATGGGAATTTTTGCAGTCAAATTAGTGTGTAAATAGAACATTTTGCACTTAAATTTGTATTTAGATGGGAATTTTTGCAGTGGAATTAGTGTGTAAATGGAACATTTTGCACTCAAAATTAGGCGTAGATGAGATTTTTTGGAATGAAATTAATGTATAAATAGCGGGTCTTTGCACTCAAAATTACATTTAAATAGAACTTTTTTGCAGTCGAATTAATGCGTAAATAGAAAATTTTGGACTGAAAATTGCATTTAATTAAGGCTTTTTGCAGTCAAATTAGTGGGTAAATAGAACATTTTGCACTTAAAATTACATTTACATGTTACTTTTTTCAGTCAAATCAGGGAGTAAATGGAACATTTTGCACTCAAAATTACATTTACATGTTACTTTTTCCATTCAAATTAATGTGTGTAAATTGTAAATAGAAAATTTTGTACTAAAAAATTACGTATATTACTTTTCGCAGTCAAATTAATGCGTGTAAATGTAGAGCATTTTGCACTCAAAACTGGGCTTAGATAGGTGTTTTTAAAAATTAAATTAAGACAGATAATGCCCTTTTAATTCAGAATATATTTAAATAGATTTTGTACACGGTTTCTCAAAACGCATACATCTCAAAAGCCGTATCCATTTCCATATGCAAAAGTACTTGAGACACAATGCTTTTTTAGCTCTGGACTTAAAAGCCAGGATTTTCTTGAGCGTTGCGATTACGATAGCCACCGTTGTTGTTGTTGTTGTTGGGATTAATGTAAAATTAACGCGCTTGTTAATGAGATGAAAATATAAAATAAAAAACATGAAGTACATCACCGAGTTGTTGTTGTTGTTGTTGCTGTTGTAGGTACTTGTTTTTTCCCCCTTTTTTTGTACTTTTTTGTTGTAGATTGCCATGTTTGTGAATACAGTGTTATGGGTTGAGTGGTGTGCTTAAAAGCGTTTGTCAGATTGGAATTTTGGAATGTGAATAATTTAAAATGGGATGGTGACTGGAGATGTAGGATTTAATTAAGAATTAAAAATTCTATTAAATTAAGAATAATAATATAATTATTCATGAGAGGCCATATATTTGTTGGCCGCTTTCCTAATTAAATCAAGAGGATATCTGTATTTGCATTTTAATTTTGTCCTAAGCCAGTTTTAAAGTTAATCAAAAGAGGTAAAAGCTTCTCTGTATTTTATAACGTGTAAAAACAAACAAGGCGGAGCTTCACAAAAAACTCATAGCAGACAGACAGCACAACTTATATACATACAACATTACTACTGCGGGTAGTAATTTTTTTATAATAAAACAAATAACCATGTAATATCATAGCTTGAAATTCATCTGCAGAGTTATGCACGGGAGGAGTTCGTGACAGGAGATATTAATCTATGTTAATGAACAAAATTAAAATTAAGTTTTATCTTTTTCCTCTATCTTTTTCAAACATCCAAATTACTGTCGTCGTCGTCTTCGTTTTCGTCTTCGTCGTCGTCGGGGAACTACTCAAACTCACATATTTGGTATTTACAATGGATATTATATGGAATAGATTAATTAATGTGGAGTACTACAGAAGCCCCCCGTCTTTTTTAAATTTCCCATTCCAAAACTTTTTAAAATTTCCGCTCAAACTAAAAAATATGTTATAAATCCTTTAAAATTGTTTTCAAAAAGAGATGCATATGATATAGAATTTTAATGGTGTAATTTTGAAAAGCTGTGCAAGATAACTTTATTAAAATTTACATTTTTTTGATTTGAAATGTTCCAAAGCATAATATATTTAGGTACATGCATTTTGAAAATATTTTTTTTTCCGAATATTAAATTTTTTAAAGTAGTTGAAAAATTCGCTACGAAGTAACTAGAGAAAAATTCAGTAATTTCCTATGCCCGTGTTTCACATAGGTGCAAAAAGTGTTATTTTCATTGCTTGAGAAATGCTCAAAACTTGGAATTTGCAACTTTTAAAATGGTGCAAAAATGGCTATTTGCATTGCTTAGAAAAGGCTATAAGCTTAGAATTGGCAACTTTTAAAATAGTGGAAAAATGGCTATTTGCATTGCTTAGAAAAGGCTCAAAACTTGGAATTTTCAACTTTTAAAATAGTGGAAAAATGGCTATTTGCATTGCTTAGAAAATGCTCAAAACTTGGAATTTGCAACTTTTAAAATAGTGCAAAAAGTGCTATTTGCATTGCTTGATAAAAGCTCAAAACTAGGAACTTGCAACTTTTAAAATAGTGCAAAAAATTTTTTATTTGTATTGTTCAGAAAAAGCCTTAAACTTTGTATTTACACGTTTTAAAAAAATTGCAAAATGCGCTATTTCCGTTACTCAGAAAAACCTTAAATGATCTCTGTACGTGTTTGATGTAGTTGGAAAAGATGCTATATATTTACACTGCTTAAAAAAGGCTCAAAATTTCCTTAAATTTACACATTGTAAAAGTTGGAATATTAGACACGCTATTTGCGCTACTCGGAACAGGAAAATGTTCAAAACGTTCAAAAGTTAAATTTTTTGAAAATGTGGAACAAAAGGTGCTATTTAAATTCCGTGGAAAATATGCTCAAAACTTTTTTTAATCTTGACATAATTTATTATATTTTTAAAAGGTGCAAAACGGGCTATATTGGTTGCATTATTTTTATGTGTGGATTTAGCAAGTTAAAAATTGGAAGGGCAGCACATAGCGTCTGTGAAGAACCAAAATGACCCAGATCCAATTGAAACTAGAATCAAAATGAGCTATGTCATCAAAACAAAATGAGAAACATGCGTCAAATGTTTATTAAGAGTTTTTGAAAAGTGTAGAATGTTCTATTTACATGTTTTTTAAAAGTTGCAAAATGTAATGATTTCATGTTTTCGAAAAGGTGCAAAATGTTCTAATTCCATGTTTTTGAAAAGGTGCAAAATGTTCTAATTCCATGTTTTTGAAAAGGTTCAAAATGTTCTAATTCCATGTTTTTGAAAAGGTGCGAAATGTTCTATTTGCATGTTTTTGAAAAGGTGCGAAATGTTCTAATTCCATGTTTTTGAAAAGGTGCAAAATGTTCTATTTGCATGTTTTTGGAAAGGTGAAAAAGGTTCTAATTCCATGTTTTTGAAAAGTGCCAAATATTCTATTTAAATGTTTTCAAGACATATTTCACTATTTTTGTAGATAGTGGATATTACTTTAAGCTACAAATGGAGATGGGTCATTTTGGCTCTTGACAGACGATAGGAGGTTTTTGATTTTGTTTTTCTTTGACCGTCCACTTTAATTGTAGATGCATAAGCGTATAAGTAAGTACTTACGTAAGTTGGGGACTATGGAGTTACCATTGAAATTATAGAAGATTATAGAATTATTGAAGTTTTCTTGTGTATGGGAGAAGAAGGGAAGGAAAATGGAATCATTTATTAAATTTTTTTTTATTCAGTTTGTTTTTTGTGAGGTTTGACAACTCGTAAAATAATTGAATTATTGTTATACAGTTGCGCTATTGATTTGAATGTGGAGACGGAGAGACTGGGACTGACATTGACATTGATATGAATATTTTTTATGATTAAAATTTGTTGGTTTTATTGATGAGGTTGATGTTGATTGATCTTGACAGGTGATCTGGGCTCATCTCCTCTATTCATCCCATCGCATCATCCGCATGAGAAGTAATCCTTCTCTTTCAACTTTCCACTTCTCTCTCTCTCTCTCACTCACTCACATCAATAAATAATCACGGACGGAGCAGAGGCCCAGAGAAAAAGGAGAAACAGATTCAGATCACATTTCATGATCATCATGAAACGTCATAAATAAAATGAGAGACCAGGAAAAGGGGAATTAAAAAATACGAATTCCAAATCCAAATCAGAGTTAAGAAGACGAAGACGGAGAAGATGAGGACGGGGATGGAGATGCAGATGAAGACGGAGACGGAGGGTGTGGTCTGGGTCTGCCTGCTCTGTTTCTCTGTCTCCTCATCTTCTTCCCTGTCGGGATTTCATAGGCTTCGTGCTCGTCCCTAATGAGATAGAATGAGTCCACGATTTTCCCATCCTGTCATTAGACACATAGGTACAAGTAATTATTCAATTAGTAATTAACTCACAATCAATTATATTTTGAGGCTTTATGCGAATTTCCAATTTCAAATATTTTCTATCCACCAATTCAAGAATCAAAGGGGTCTATAATATCCAGTTTGAGTTGGAATTAAAATCAGTTATGTCAAAAAAAACTGTAAATGAGATTGGTGCGTAAATTGCTACTTAATCTGGAGATTTTAAAAAAAGTTCAAAATGTTTTATTTACATGTTCTTGAAAAGTGCACAATTTTTATTTGGACATTTTTGAAAGGTTCAAATTGTTTATTTACGTCATTTTGAAAAGTGCAAACTGTTTTATTTACATGTTTTTGAAAAATGCAGAATTTTTATTTGGATAATTTTGAAAAGTGCAAAATGTTTTATTTGGACATTTTTTTGAAAAATTGCAAAATATTGATTTACATGTTTTGAAAAATTGCAAAATATTGATTTACACTTTTTCGAAAAGTGCTAAACGTTTATTTACTTACGTGATTTTAAAAATTGCAAAAATGCTTATTTACATGTTTTTGAAAAGTGGAAAATGTTCCATTTACAGATTTTTGAAAATTGCAAAATTTTCGATTTGCATGTTTTTGAAAAATTACATGTTTTTTTTAAAAGTTTCTAAAATGTTCTATTCACATTTTTTTTGAAATTGCAAAATGTTTTAATTGCATATTTTTAAAAATTTCCAGTGGTTTATTTGCACATTTTTGAAAATTGCAAAGTGTTCTGTTTACATGGTTTCAGAACAAAACCATGATATTTTAATTTTCTTCTTCTTAGATAGTGCATTTTGTTGTTAGCTATGGGCCATGGGTCATTTTGCTTCTTCCCATAGATGATAGATTAAATATTTTTGCGGCTTTCATTTTGCGTCTTTGTTTGTTTAGCGCATTAGTTTTAGTTTTTCTATGCCGGTCGATGTCTATTTCTATTTTTTGTGGCGGGGTTTACCTAATGCACAATGTACATACTTGTAAAGAAAATGAAAAAGAAGGGAGAGAGGAGACAGGGAGGTGTGTAGAGGTGGCGGGGTAGCGCTCGGTGGTAGCTAATTAGATAAAGATTATAAAAGACAGATAATTTATTATTTTGCGTGCCGTGTGTGTGTGTGCATACACTAAGGAATAAAGGAAGCGTAAACTTCGCCTTATTCACTCCTTTGAGCATTAGTAAATAATAATTTTACTATTGGAATTGGAAGTTGCTTTTGACTACTTACAGGGACAAAAAAAAAGGATGGGATTTTCAAATTCTATGAATGAGAGATGAATGAGCTACATACCTGGTCATCAGAGACTTGCTCAAAGTACAGATGAGTTTTATTCAGAGCTTGAAGACGACTGTAGCCGTAGTCAGAGTTTCGGTAGGCTGTCCAGGGCGGCATGTCATCTATGAAGCCTGTGTGATCTTCCGAACAGCCCTGTGTACAAAAGTGACAAAAAAGTCAATAAAGTCAAGATTATTTTTAAAGTGTATTAATACTATACCTACTTAAAAACTGCATTAGAAATTTTTAGAATTTAAAACCACACACTTATTACAAAATTATTTCTCAATATTTTCCTTATTTTTTTTTGTATGGTTACAAAAACAAGAATAGTTTCCACCTTTTTAAATGTAAGTAATAAATAAATCCCACACTTATCTGTAAGTGCAAAAAATAAATATTTACTCATTTTTAAGAGGCAAAAATTAATATTATCACTTTTTCAAAGGTGTACATACAATTTATACGTCGGTATACATATTTACATTCTTTCTAATTAACATAATGAGATATACATGCAAATGTGTATATATATGGATTAATTCTTGTGCTTGTCGCTTGTACCCATACGACGAGCGACATTATTTATTGAGAACATTTCAAGGGCGATGGATGGACAGTGGACAGTTTTATAGAGTTTGGTTTTAAATTTGACACCTGAGAGAGAGAGTAAATATTGGACTGAGGTAATTAAATGTTATTAGTTTATGAGCTTACGGCCGAGCCAGTTGTGACATGGACGAGGGCTCTCGGATTTCTGTACGGCTCCTCATCACTCCCATTGTACACAGTGTAGTCGTAGAGCGGAAAGAGTCTCTCGTACGAATGCTCATGAGCCCAGATGGCCAAGTCCACTCCACTCGTCATGAACAGATCTTCCAGGCCAAGACTAAAATCACATTACATAATATACATATTAGTGTCATTACAGTCTATTCAAACATTTATCATTCAACAACCAAACTATGAATACGCTAATTAAAGTACCGGCCTACCTATTATTATGTTTGGTGGATACACTTTTCTATATGAGACTTACTACAGGAAAAAATGTATTTTTTTTGTAGCAAACAAAAATGGTCGTTTAAACTAAAGATTATTTGTAATATTTTTGGGGCACAGTAGGATTTTAAAAAACAAACTATATAGGTACCTACTTTTACCAAATTTTTTTAAAGCAAACTTTTCATTTTGAATAAAAACCGTTCTTTAGAAAATTTGTTTAGATTTATAGGTAATAGTAAGGTATAGCTTGAAAAAAACAGGAGGCGATTCTAGACTCTGAAGAAAATGTGAGTTTTGAAATATTATGGATTATCACACACAATGTGAAAGGTCTTCATTTTTTTGTTGCTGTAAAGGAAAGTGCGGATTTTTTTTACATTAAAACAGATTTGGGGAAAATGTGAAGATATTATTGTGAAACTTAAAAAAAAGATGAAGTAATGAAATACATTTGAAGGTAGGGAATGCCGACACGTGTGTAGGCGTCATGGTTGGAACAGTCATCAGTGTCTTTGTTGGAGCAGTACATGGGTCGATGACCGTACACAATGATCCATGGCCTCTCTCGTCGATTAATGGGCTTGTTGGCTTCCTGTTGAGATTCGATAGTAAAATAAAATAATAAATCAATAATGAACAAGGAGAGGAAAACAGGTGTTTATTACTTACGTATGTATATGTGTATGTTATTGAAAAAACAATAAAAGTAAAAATATACATAACCTCGAGATCCCTTTGGAGCCACTCATACTGTGTGATGACTTGTTTCAGTCCATATTTGAGAAAGTAATAAAATTCCGTAGAGATGCTAATGAAGTGAATAGGGCCCATATTCCAACTGTACATCATTGACTCGTACTCTCCTGGCATGGAGAATCGACTCTTGTAGTGACTGAAATTATAGCGTTGCTCATGATTACCCGGGCAAGTCATGTACGGGACGTAGGCTGCAATAGACTCGATCTGCTCCATGAAACTATCCCCCACCAGTCCATTTTTCTGCACAACCCAATAGTAGTAAAATTATCACATCATTAATTCCAGAATTCAATTACTTTTTTTTCACTATTTCACATAAATCAAATCATAAATAAGAATAATATTTTGATTACTATGATCCATAATTGTTTATAATGCTATTCATCATTTTTTAACTTGAGTATAAAAATACGAGATTGGAATTTAAAAAAAAAAATTAACATACAGAGTCCATATCGTACGCGAAATCTCCTACGTGAAGAACTGCATCGTATCGTCCGAGCTGAACCTCCCTTTGAAGTCTTGTTAGAGACTGGGCATTCTCATTCCCCAAGTCACCGTACACAGCCAGGCTGGGTGACCAGTCGGAGCCGTCTTGCATCGCACTGAATGTGAAAATATCTGACCAACCCCCATCCCCACCACAGTGGTAAACTGCAGGTTTCCACAATAAATCATAACTTAAACGATGCAGTCTGTATAGGTATAGCGACAATGCTAGTAAATTTTTAGATTAATTCAATATTAAGTAGAAAATTATTGAAGTACTGTATCGCTCTCCGGGAATCAGATGAGTGAGTCGAACCCGATGAATATACTGACTCAGATGCCACTGACCCCCATCTTGAAAGAAAGTAGTAGTTCCAGTAGTTTTGTTCTCGGCTAAACTCCGAACACCATACTCAACAATAGTACTGTTTGGATTATCAATCGTACTCCAGGTCACCACCAGCTCCGTTGGATCATCTGTAATTTTCAATTTGAATAAAAGTCACACAGCATTAGATTTTGTAAATTACGAAATAAAATGTAGTAATCAGTAATATAAAATGTAGGTAAAAATGTTGACTGAAAATGAGCGTCTTACTTCCATAGGCAATATGTACATGACGCGGCTGGTAGCGGACCATTTGATACTCCAATAAAATATCGTTAAAATTAGAATTCCATGACCTTTGTCGGGGTCCGGATGCCAGAGTTGGTTCATTTATTTGACGGATGTCATTCCCACTACTACTGTCACTGTCAATGTCAGTAAGGATTCCAGGATTGCAGTTGGCGCCAATGATAAAACTGAAAGCTGTGAGAAGAAAAGCGGTGGCGGTGGACAGATGAAAATTGGTTTTCCTCGTCCTCAACATTGTTTTCTTGTCTGTGATCTGTGACTGCCGATTCAGAATTCAGCTCAAATCAAGCGTCTTCAGCCTGTCCGGTCCGCGAAGCCGATGAATTTCACTGTAATTGAATTAAATTAAATCATGTTAGTTAACGTACTCTATTTTGTGATCTACTGTGAAGGTTTTCCGCCTGTTGGAAGTACAACTAACGAAACGCTACACGAGTAAAGTTAGTGTGCTTAGGTGCTTTAGATAGCAAACTTGATTGTTGATCAACTTCAGCATTCAGCTCAGCCTTAAAACGTCAAAAGTGAAGAAAATGTAAATGTATATAGTAAAATAAATTAAACTAACCAATAATCCAAAAGTCAAAAGCTTAAAAGTTATTCTGTTTGAACAGTCACCTTCTTGGCCACTGTTGACTGTTAGTCAGGCACTGTTAGCTAGTTTCAGTTTTGAGTAGATTGTAATAATTCTACTAATACTAATGACTAACTTAATTGTCTGCTAACTTCAGTTTCGGTTTCGGTACTAGTGTATTTTTAGTTTATAATTTTTTTGTTAAGCTAGTTTAGCTTAGTGTCAGCTTTGTTAGCCCATGATGGCTCTTATCAGCTTATTTATCGTTTTAGTTTTATTTGGTTTTTGGTTCGGTTGCATTTTTACTCTGACTACTGATAATTACTCCCTCCTACTACCATACTGATGACTGATACTGGTCTGACCAGCGTGAGTTTGTTTTTGATTTAACAGTTTAAGTAAAGTACTTATAAGTCCAAGCGTCTTAATCTTAACTTTTAACTTCCTGACTTGGTGGACGTGGATTAATATTGGATGTTGACGAGTTTTGTACAAGAGAACGGTAGTATGTATTATCGTTAGTCAGGAATTACATAAATATTAACTGTATAGTAAGTTTCATTATTATCGTAGGAGGCAGAGGATGAGAGAGCGGACATGGAGTAATAGGTTAAGAACCTTTTTCTGATTTGTGTGTGAGAAAAAGGAAAAAAGTTTTCTCACTTCTCCTTCTTCTTCGAGTTTGTTGTTTTCTTATGTCATATGTATTTAAGCTCTTGTCTTAATCATCATGAGGATTACAAGTTGATCTTGAAAGGAAATCTTTCAACTTTTGATTTGTGACTGTTTATGTCTAGTTTTTATTTAATGCCTTTTTAAGCTTCAAACAAATCTATCAAATGACGCATATTATGGCATTTTAACAATTTAATACTCTTTTTGTTAAAGAGTTCATACGAATGTCATACGAGACACTTGATGGATTTTTTTTGTAATTAGCTGACTAGCTGGACCCACCCTCTGCCATGTTAACAGCTCATTTACGATTTACGTGTGCGATAATTTATGTTGAGCTCCTGCGTGCTAATATTATTATTATGTATTTTAATTTATGCAGTGACAATTTGGTAATTTATAAATATTAATACCGTCCTCGTTGACAGCTCGCAGGATGTGATGATTTCCCTGAAATAATTTTGAGTTAATTGTGGTTGACATACTCGATTTCGATCAACTCGTCATCGCTATTTATGTACTCAAAAATAGTTTCTAAATAATTCTTAAGAAAATGGTATCTCTGTCAGCTAGTGTATTGTTATGGCTTCTCTCTACAACAATATATATGTATCGTCTATATGAAGAACCAAAATGATCCGTTTCCAATTTATGCTAGAATGAAAATGAGCTATGTCAAAAAAAGACAGTAAATAAGATACATGCTTGCGTTACTAATCACGCGTTTCTAAAATGAGCAAATTGTTCTATTTGCATATTTTTGAAAAGGTCAAAATGTTCTAATTACACGTTTTTGAAAAGTGTAAAATATTCTAATTACACGTTTTTTAAAAGTGTAAAATATTCTATTTACTTGTTTTAGGAAAAATGCACAAGGTTCTAGCTATTTACATATGCTTTCATGAACATGTTTTAATTTTTTTCTGTAGATAGTGCATTTTGTTTTTGACTCAAAATGGATATGGGTCACTTTGGTTCTTCACAGACGGTATACATGATATAATTGTAGCAATTATTTCTTGTTTGTGAAAGGCGGCGTCTTCGTCTTTGCTCTCGTTTTCTTAAGATTGTTGACAGTTCAAATGAGATGTCTCATGTGTGTATTTATTTACTGTTGTTGACGACGTTGGCAGCTTTACATTCATTATGTACTTTTTTCTGTAATCATTATTAGGGACCGAAATACATTATTCGTCTACGTAGACTTATAAACGGTCTCCACAATCCACCAGCCCAGTCCTGCTACGTAATAATAGTTATGTAAAGTCGAAAAGGTTAAAAAGCTCTGCAATATGTTTTTTTTTTACCCACAGCAGAGCACAGCACGGCTTTCTTCATTTCAATACTTACACAAGTAAAATCAAAATTTTCCAGGCTAGTAACATGGCAATATGTATGTAGTAACCTTTTAAGAAAATATATTTACGTGGAGATAGATTTAAAGAAAAAATTAATTTAATTTTAATTTATCTAAAACACACCCCGTGCCTCCTAAATTAAAGTCAAAAGTCAAAAGTGCATAGATTCTTACTATGTAGTTAGTTTACCCCTTTTGTAAGATGCACTCGTATTTATCACGATTGAAAGGGTTTACATCATGTCATATGTCACTTTGTCAAAGTCAAGGAGCTATTTGTCGTGGTCTGCATATTTCTTGTTTGTGTTATTTATCTGATACGTGAGTAAATATTAGAAAATGACAAAATGATCTATTTATAGTGTTGCACAGTGTAGATTATATTATAGATCTTCCCAAGGTCAAGCATCTTCAATTCTCATAGTTGGGAAGAATGGGATTTATTATTTCTTTTTGGCTGTCTGTAACTTTTTAAAAATTGGAAATTTTCTTGTACTAATTTAAAAAGTACATTTTTTTTTATTTTACCTATTTAACGACGACGGCTACTAAATATATTTAAGGTCTGTTTTAATTATCAATTATTTATTAATGTTTCACTGTTGATTGTAAATTGTAGATATCTGCCTGAAACTCTGACTCTGAACCGGCTAGAAAAAGTTACAACTTGCAAGAATATCTACAGCCGCTTGTGTTTACTGTATGAAGCAAATGAGAAATTATCAGCAGAAATATTGTAGAACCAAGGAGATCTGCACTGCACTTTGTACGTAGAAGTAGTACGAGATGGTATGATGATGATTTTATGAACTTTTCCTTAATTTTTAATTTTAAATACTCGTATTAGCTTCGATTTTATCAAAAAATGCATTGTGTGTCTTCTAAGGGATAGTCCAAAAATGACGTCGTCAAACAATCATCATTGTTATGACCCTATGACCCCCCCTGTCGTCAGCTTATAACCATTGCGTAAATGGCTATCTTTAACATCGGGTGTCATCAGGAGCCAAGCAGACCCATTGACATTGACCTTACCGATGACATGACGTCATCTGTGGACGATCCGTTTTCTAACATGTAAATGGTAGATTACGGTCGGTCCATTGTGCAGTACAAGAAAGCTGTTCATGGATTGACTGCCACGTGATTCGGCTACAAAAATTATGCGTATTCCAAAATTCTGTAATTTACTATCCGTTTTATTAGACTTTCAACCTTAACAATAACATTGGCAATGTAACACGTAACAAAATAACAAGAAAAAAATGAAATAGGAAATATTACAAATATCAATATCAATCACTTTCTCTGTCTATTATAACGATAACTTTTAGGAAAGAAATGCTCTGCAATGCAAAATGCAGCTGGAACTGCAGTCTGTAAGAACAAAAGGGATTAAGTACATACATCCAGGTATGTGTACAAGTTGCGTACAAGATAATATACTAATTTTCAAGTGTATATTTTAAGTCAAGTTAACTTTTGATTGTCGTCGAGTATAAAGCTCATTTATTTTGTATGAAATAATCATTAATTAATGACTCTGGTCTGGTATTAGTGTAGCGTGCTAGTAATCCTCAGGTAGGGCGTTTAGTTCTGGGATTTTGTACGGGCCGTGTGTATCCCGAATCAACGTGAAAGAGTCAATTATCGCTCCATCCTGAGAAAATAAAAAATTATTTTGAAGAATAAATTAAGGGAATTAGGAGGCTTCTTAACTTCCTATAGTTTCGTATATCGTCTACGAAGAACCAAAATGACCCATATCCATTTTTAGCTAGAAAAAATATCAACTATCTACACAAAAATATTCAAATATGTCTCAAATGCATTTAAATAGAATATTTTGCACCTTTTTAAAAATATGTAAATACAACATTTTACACTTTTCAAAAACATGTGAATAGAACATTGAGCACTTTTCAAAAACATGTGAATAGAACATTTTGCACCTTTTCAAAAACATGGAATTAGAACATTTTGCACCTTTTTAAAAACATGGAATTCGAACTTTTTGCACCTTTTGAAAAACATGGAATTCGAACATTTTGCACCTTTTCAAAAACATGTAAATAGGACAATTTATTTACATTGTTAAAAAACATGAAAATAGAACATTTTACACTTTGAAAAAAGAAAAAACATGTAAATAGAACATCTTATGTTTTTCAAAAACTCGTAATTAACATTTCACGCATGTTTCAGCTCATTTTGATTCTAGCTTAAATTGGATATGGGTCATTTTGGCTCTTCACAGGCGATATATTGAAAATCCGTGAATAAATACTGCTACGCTAATTTTATAGAAAAATCTGAACCTGATCGTCTGAGACTTGCTCAAAGTACAAGTGCGTATTGTTGAGTGGGAGGAGGCGACTGTAGCCGTAGTCAGTGCTCCGAAATGCGGACCAGTCCGGCTTTTCTGCTTTGAAAGGATCATGACGCTCACTACAGCCCTGTAAGTTGTAAGGTGTAATAATGTACCGAAATTTTAATAGTTAGTTGGTTAGGGGTCATCCGTAAATGATGGCATCCAAAAAATATTCCCATTTCTACGAGCTGATGAGGAGAGTCGTTGACTTAAAATCAATTTAATGTCTGCCTATGAAAATACTTACAGCAGAGCCCGTGGTGACGTGAACAAGGCCTTTTGGATTCCTGTAGGGCTCCGCGTAGCTCCCATTGGACACCTTCCGGTTGTAAATGGGCCAGAGTCTTTCGTAGGAATGTTCGTGGGCCCAAATTGTGAGGTCAACCCCGTAGCTCATGAACATGTCCTCGAGTCCGTACCAGTGAAGATAGGGAACTCCGACTCGAACTAAAGTCTCCCTCTTGGTGCAGTCATCCCCATCATCATTTGAGCAGTACATGGGACGGTGGCCGTAGGTCACAATCCAAGGACGGATTGCTCGGTCTTTTTGAGCTTCCTTCAAAAACAAAATTAATACTAAAATTATTTTTGGAATGCATTTCTGCTCATCAGTGAGCTTCAATCCCTTATATCGTGAGTGAAGAATCAAAAATGCTATTTACGAGGTAAGTTCATTTGCATGTTTTTGAGTGCAAAATGTTTCATTTACATCGTTTTTAAAAGTACAAAACCTTCTATTTACGTGTTTTTGAAATGTGTAAAAAAATCTATTTGCATGCTTTTTGAAAAGTGCAAAATGTTTCATTTACATGATTTTAAAAAGTACAAATCCTTCTATTTACGTGTTTTTGAAATGTCCAAAAAAATCTATTTGCATGCTTTTTGAAAAGTGCAAAATGTTTCATTTACATCGTTTTAAAAATTACAAAACCTATTTAGGTAGTACTACGTGTTTTTGAAACGTGCAAAAAAATCTATTTTTGCTGCTTTTTGAAAAGGGCAAAATGTTCCGTTTTCTAGTTTTTTCGAAAGGTAAAAAAAGTGCAAAAGGTTCTGTTTACATGCTCATGATCATGATATTGTAAATTGTTTGCAGATATTGTTTTTTCTAATTAGCTAAATATGGATATGAGTCATTTTGACTCTTCACCGACAATATTTTTAAAGAACTGAGGGGCGGGCGGTGGGACTCGCAAAAAATTCAAAACTAGATTTTTGTAAAACATACTTTCAAATCATTCTCCAACCATTCGTACTGCTCGATCACAGGCCGGATTCCGTATTGTAAAAAGTAGTAGAATTCCGTGGAAAGGCTGATGAAGTGGATGGGACCCATGTTCCAACTGTAAAACATGGAGTTGTGACCCCCGGGCATCGTGAAACGATTTTTGTAATGAAAGAAATTGCTGTAAGTAAATATATGAAAACGAAAACACGATGATAGGAATGAATACATACAGAAATATTTTAGCCATGAATAAATTATGTCTTATTTTTAGTAAGGGGTCGTCCATAAATGATGTCATCGCATTATCGCCAATTCTATAGGACCGTGTTACCCCATTGTCATCCTCTTAAATATTGCGTAAAAAGGGATATCTTTAGCACACTGGGTGTCGGGTGTCATCAATATCTAAGTAGACGCATTGACCCTGTACCCGTGATGTCATTTATGGAAGGCCCCTAGTAAGATAGAAGTATTTTACTGTGTCCACTCATGATTCCCTGGACAGACCATGTAGGGAAGGTAGCCAGCAATGGGTTGGATCTGCTCCATAAATGAGTCACCAATTTGCCCATTTTCCTAAAAACAAATTCAAAATTATTTTAGTTCCCTTTCATCAATGCGCTCGTTATTTCAATAAATGTGTAGCTATAGCTAATAATTAAATGCGTGGTGTCATTTCTGGACGATCCCTCTAAAAATGTTATTACCGAATTCATATCGTAGGCGAAATCCCCAACATGAATAATGGCATCATACTCTCCCAAATGTGTTTCTCGTTGAAGTCTTGTCAAAGACTGAGCATTTTCGTTGCCCATGTCCCCGTAGATAGCAAGACGGGGGAGCCAATCCGTTCCATTTTGCATCGCCCGGAAATAAAAGATCTCGGACCAGCCCATTTTACTCCCGCAATGATACACTGCCCTCACAAATGTAATGAAATAATATTATCATCAAGTTTGTTTTAAATATTGTACGAGATCGTCCACGAATGACGTCATCCAAAAGTTCCCATTTTAGAGCCGTCATTTGTGGATGACCCCTAGGAGGAAATTTATTATTAAAAAAATATTAAACTAATATAGTAAGAATTTCGAAATTACAATAAAGTTGTCCAGGCTGTAAGTTTGTGAGTTTGACACGATGAATGTACTGTGTTAGCCGGAGCCGGCCCTTGTCCTGGAATTTAGTGCTCGTGCCAAGCTCCGTGAATTCCGCCAAGCGACTTGTCCCATACTCGACAATAGTCTCATTTGGATTATCCACTGTGCTCCATGTGACGAACATCTCCGTCGTTGGATTGTCTAATCATAAAATAATCAAAATAATGAAACAAAATTCAATTAACATTTTACTATGAGAATTAGATTAGGAGTGCTGATGAATTACCTACCTCCGTACGAAAGATGAATATGTCTTGGTTGATAGCGCACTAACTTGAGTTGACCCGTAAAATCTCTCGTCTGCTTAAGTGGGTCCACTTTAACTTTGGACATGTCACCGGTGACGTCGAGCGGGTTCCAAATAGGGATGTCATTGCTCAAGAAGTTAATGACCTTAGCTTCTGCATCTTCCAGAGATGAGGATAATGCCGAGGCCGACAGCGGTACAGTGTGTGTTCTTGAAATGTTTGTTATAAAGAGTAGGATCGTAATCGATAGAGCTAGGATCCCCCTCCAACTCCCACTGCTACGCTTCAAGGTCTTCCCTGTCATACTGATTTCGGTTTAGGATCTAATTTTAGTGGAAATATATATAAACAGTTTAAAATTAAATTCAAACTGTCAAATGTAGTGTATTTATAAGCCTATAATAATATTATGCAATTAATTTCATATTTCGAAATGAACTTTTGAATATTCCCGGTTTGTTTTTACTTTTTCCTGTCACTTTTTTGTGATTTTGTCTTTTCACTACGGCTTTTACATTACATATTGTAATTTGACTAAAATTGTATTATTTTTTTGCAGTTTTCAAGTTTGAAATGTTGCTGCCGAGACCGACAGCTGAGACGGAGAAGAGAGCGTCAACCCGGAACCGGAACCGGACTGAAGCACTCGCGACGAAAATCTTTTGTTGTGATGTGCATAAAATGGATCGATTTATTGACTGAATTTAAAATTGTGACTGACTGACTACACAACCGAGGACGACCACTGCCAAAACTGCCTTTGAATTTGAATTATTGCAATAGACAAAACCTGCGGATCCCCTCACACTGCACTGTAGTTCTGTTTTCTAATTTACAGGTACAGGTTGTATGAATTATTTTAGCAATTAAATAATTTAAGCTATAACTAATTTCCTAGTATTAAAAACGAAATTCAAAAATTTTAAATCAACAACTGACATTTCTATAGTGAAAATATTTGTTTGAAAATGCAAATGAAACTGAATAATATACTTGACAGAACGTTCGCACAGTATGACAGATTCTTTGTCGGGGTTTTAAGTACTTTATAAAAAAATGAATTGTTAATTTATTTCTTACAGGGGTGACTAAGTAGCAGTTGTCGTTGTCGTTGACGTTGCCGTTGTCGTCTTCTTGCCGCTCGGCGGATATAAGCGTATCAGTACGTCTACGCTTCCGCCTTAGTTGTTGGTTGTTGCTGACAGCTTTTTTGTGATTTTTGTAACTCTTCTAACAAGTCAATATTTTCTAGTCACCTTTTTATGAGTTTTAACTTTTGTATTTTGAACAATCATATGATTAAAATTGACTTATTGATAACTTTGTTTATGTTTGTACACGTAATGTATATAGAATTGACACAACTCATCACTAGTCGCAGTACAAGTTGGGCTGCCTGTAGCCACACGAACGATTCATCGTTTATAGCCAGCTTTATATTTTGTTATCGACAGGGCCGGATAATGCGGCCAGCGCAGGCAGCCCCCACTGCTTGAATTTTCTCAAAATATGTAAATGGAACATTTTGTAGTTTTCAAAAATATGTAAAAAGACGAATATTTTGACTTTTCAAAAACGTGCAAATAAAGCATTTAAAACTTTTCAAAAAACATGTATATAGGACATTTAACACTTTTCTGAAAACATGTAAATAGAACATTTAACACTTTTCAGAATCAAGTAAAAAGAAAATTTTGCACTTTTCTAAAAACATGTAAATACAAAAATATTTTGCTTTTACCAAAGAAAACCATCAATAAAATGAAAATTGTGGTTTTTGTATGGTAACAAATTCCTGCCTAAAACCAGTTCCTTCGTCCGGCCCTGGTTCTCGATTTAAGATTACAGGGAGTGATATGAAAATGGTGGTAACTGTAGATAGGCAATATAGGCGGATAATTAAATAATAAAAATGTAATGTAATCTGTAATGTGTTATCTAACAATAAGTATGTAATGTACATTTTGACTTCGACGCTCTGTCAAAGTAGAGTTCTTTGCTCAGAAAGCTTAGTTGACCTGTTAATTTTAATTCAATAATTACTCCTGTCTCCTTTTTTAACGAATGGCCTCCTTGACATTGTTGAAACGGATGATATTTTTATTAAATTGTATCTAAAGCGAACTGATTTTGGGAGCCATATGCAGTACAGTACAGGGCTGTCCTATAATATGTTGGTGTTTGATTTGATTTGATTTGGTTCTTTATGTCCATTAATTTTCAAAGTATATACTTAACGAGTAAATGATTAGTATTTTGGTGTCTCTGATTTCCGTGGTTTCAGATTGACAGTCCGTGGTTGTGGTTTGGTTATCGTCATCATATCATATTCATTTTCATGGCCCTTATCTCTAAAAAAAAATAATGCAAAATAAATATAGCATGTTTATTGTGAGAGCATTATTGAAGTCAACATCCTATCAACAGACCTTTACGTTTGTATAACTAATTTTAATATCCTGTAAAACTAGAATTATTGCAGTAAGAGTTTTATCACCGGATCCATTCATGCACATAAATGATATTTCATACCATATTTTTTTATTATTATCACATGTGGTGTATTTTCACATTTTCAGCGTAACTAACATATCGTGTGTGAAGAACCAAAATGACCCATATCCAATTTAAACTAGTATCAACATGAGCTATGTCATAAAAACAAAATAAGAAACATGCGTCAAATGTTAATTAAGAGTTTTTGAAAAGCGTAAAATTTTCTATTTACATGTTTTCGAAAAGGTCCAAAAATGTCTAATTCTATGTTTTCGAAAGGATGCAAAATTTTCTATGTTTTTGAAAAGCGTAAAATATTCTATTTACACGTTTTAAAAAACTATAAAATGTTCGATTTATATTTTTGAAAAGTGTAAAATGTTCGATTTACATAGTTTTGAAAATTGCATAATGTTCTCTTACTTAGAAGCTTTCAAGATGGTGATATTTGAATATTTGTGTACAATATAGTGGATGTTGTTTGTAGCTAGAAATGGATATGGGTCGTTTTGGTTCTTCACAGACGATATGCGTTCCATTCCTATTTTAGTCTAAAAGTGATATGGGACACAGGATGATTATTATTTTAGTTGTGTTAGTTCCGCACGAAATCGAAATCCGAACAATGAAAGTTATTGCTTATGACAGTGGTGTAGTCATACCCATTACATATTGTATCTAGTTCTATATGACTGGCAGGGCAGAGTGGGTGGATTTTTGTTTTTATCGTTCTTTGTCGTAAAATATGTACGTTTTTGGTTTTGCAGAACGCTGAAATAAATGTAAATATTTGTAATATTAGAAAACTGAAATGTTGTCAGCTGGGAAAAAGTGATGATTAATTGTACGTTAATTTACATATTTATTTTGATTAAGACTCGGAGTTTTCATAGGCGTTTATCTGCATTGCCAATTGCCATTGCCTATGTCATGGAGCAGCAGAAGAGCAGAAATGCAGAAAGGTAAAGCTGTAGACGGTAGTAGTAAAGTCGAAACATCGCAGCACCTACGGCAGATGCGGGCTGGTTGCTACAAATGTGTACATGAAGTCTGTTTACAATCATAATGTTACATTTGTAGCACAGCCAAACATAGTGTTTACAAACGGACGGGCTGTTGACAAAAATGAATCTCCTGCAGCTGAGTGTTACAATCGTATCGCAGTGGCGAAATCTTTGTGTTTACAAACATATTTGTAACGTGCTTACACTTATAGGTAGAGAGCCATTCACAATGTAATTTATGTTACTACCGTTCTGTATAGATTAGTGTGCTAACGCAAAGGTGGGCATTCAGCACTGGATGAAAGAGTAATTTGACATTTCCTAGTGCTACGTCTACGTATGACGTATGTAAATTGTGTGCATAATGCCAACGCTTATATTTTTATTATTATTTTCCTCGATTTAAGATTACAGGGAGTGATATCAAAATGATGAACACTGTAGATAGGCAATATAGGTGGATAATTAAATAACCAATTTAATGCAATCGGAAATGTACATTTCGATGCACTGTGAGTGTAGAATTCTTTGCTCAGTAAGCAAAGTTGACCTGATAACTTTAATTCAATTACTCATGTCTCCTCTTTTTTAAAAATGAACGATATTGCAATTTACTATCAACTACAAAGTTAATATGCTAATTAGGCTGGTACCTATCTTATTACTTTGAACAGGTAAAGACTTCATTGTTTGATGAATTCCGCGAAGAGCTTGTATGTAGAGTAGTATGAAAAGGATGAGACTAAATTTATTGAAATTATTGAAAATTTTAAGACAACCATTCAGTTACATATTGTTTCATCAATTGTCTCAGTTACGTGACAATTATTATAGTAATGTAGTAAATAGTAGTAGTGGTAGTAGTAGTATAATCGGCAATGGGATATCATACAATTGTACAATATTGACAAATCACTTTTACATTAAAAGATTAGAATAATAATAATATTATTATTAAAAAGATTAAGATTACAAGGAGTGTTGATTACTCACATAGCTATTTAATACTAATTTTACAAATTACCAGTACAATCATGAATAGTATGTATTTATGAACTATTAATACAACATGTGGCGAATTCGTAATCGTTAACTTTAAAATCGTCTTTGTAATATTACTTAACTAAGTATATCATTTATCATCTTATTTCTGTTTAGATTTAAATATTTACAAAGGAATAAAATAAACGCGATCCTTCGATTTTCACAACGTTTAATTATTTAACAACTAATTATGATTATTATAATTAGATAATCTGCAGTTTTATTTGCTTTACAGGTTTATATATATAGCTCTCCACCGACGAAATTAATCCAAGCCAAGATCGGCTTTGAGCTTCCTTAATTACAACAATAAGGGAATCATAGTATGCTTATTTTGTTAATTTATATATGATACTATTAAAAAGTACTTAATAATTCATTAAAATATTACAAGAAGTAATAATAATTGTTAGCTATTGATTCTAATTATTAAACTGAGTGTATTTACACCTCATTTCAACTTACAACAGTGAAATCTTAAATAAATATGATTTTTAAAATTCCAATCAATTTCTGAGTTTAGTACTTTACGTAGTAGTTTACCCCCTCTGAAGGTCTCCACATTTTTTCAAAACATAAAATATACAAATATTTCTACATTTCAACTTTTTAAGCAGTTTCAAAAAAAAATGGGAAGTCATGCTAAAATATTTTTGAATATTCATGCGTACAATTGAGTTTGGAGTAGTTCAACCGGAACCTTCCTCCACAACATGCAAAACTACCATACGACTACATAATAATATTACCATGTCTGAATTCACAGACCTGTTTTATAATTATTTGAAATAAAATCATTCATTTAATGTTCAAGGTTAGAGTTAAAATGGAATATCTAATAAATAGTAATGAGATACTATATCACAATAGAAATAATACACAAACTATTCTATAGTACAAGGTGACAGATACAGAAGGAAGATAAGTATGGCATGACTTGAAACTTTTAACATAATATGGCTCAACATCTTGATTCTTGTCTTTTTTCTTCTTGCAACACAAACAGTAATAACGAAAAAACAAAGGGGCTTCCTAATTAACTAGTCACAATTATTAAATGATAACTACTATTTTTTCATGGTCCAAAGCGGATCGAGGGTATTTAAAGGGTCAGCAGTAATTTCAAGTGGTTTGGTCAAAGCACCTTTCCGACTCTCAAAATTATTTCTTTTCGGATCCCGATCACTACTATTACTCTCTTTTGCTGAGCTTGATAAATTGTCGGATTTTTGATTTTGGAGACTGTGAAATGTGGACACATCCACGTCCATGAGGGAAGCTGGTACGTCGGAGTAGATTTTAGGACGTGCATTACTCATGATTTGCTCATACTCTTGTCTTCGACTCTGATGAGTTTGATGAGCCTCATGACGCGGTGTGGATGGGAGGGAATTGTTGATGGAATTATTTACTGGGGATGAAGACGTTGTGGACGTGGAGGAGGAGGAATGACCATTATTTTCATGATTTTCAATCCCTTCCGATGACAATGACAATGATGATGATTCAATTTCATTCTCTGGATTATTTTCAGTCTCACCACCCTCATCACCCTGTAGGTATTGAGCTTCAGCAGATTCTGCCTCATTTTCATTTTTAACCATTTTCTTGATAGCTTCAGTGAGGAAGTCTTGAGATGGATGTCTTGTATGAGTAGACTTTGGTTTCTCATCGAAAGTTGCACGAGCTGATAGAATTCCTCCTGGAAAATTGTCAATGTCAAAACAAAATTAAACTCGAAAATAACAGCCAAACATATTCAAGACTAATAACATCAAAAAAATGAAAAGTCTGAAAAAGTAAAAAATGTATGTTCATCATAATATCAAAAAAGTGGCTTATGTAATAATACATTTGACAGTGCTGTGTTTGGAATTTAAAAATCAAAATCACTTACGTTTCATTAGCAAGTCTTGACAATAATAAAGTAAAGACTGGTATGCAAATCTAAGGTATTCTTTGTCATTCATGATTCCTTTCCGCTGCTCACTTGCCATCCCAGCACACTGAAAGACAAGAAAAAAAAGTAATGCAGATCAGATTACCCATGAGTGTTATTAGAATACATCAGCGGAGGAAGTTGTGGAGATTGGGATTAAAGACTTGTACGTGGCTTTGATTACAAATAAAATCGATCAGTAAGATACAAGGAAGCCTATGTCATGGAGCAGCAGCAAGGTAAAGCTGTAGAATTTGTAGTAGCAAAGTCGTGATCGTGCAGTGACAAGAAGTACCTGCGGCAGATGCGGGCTGGCTGCTACAAATGTGTACATGCAGTCTGTTTACAATCATAATGTTACATTTGTAGCACAGCCAAACATAGTGTTTACAAACGGACGGGCTGTTGACAAAACTGAGTAAGCGGGCAGTTGAGTGTTACAATCGTCTCGATGGCGAAAGCTTCCTGTTTGCGAATACATTTGTAACGTGTTTACACTTATAGACAGAGCCTTTCACAGTGTAATTTTTGTAGCACCCGTTCTGTATAGATTAGTGTGCTAACACAACGGTGTGCATTCAGCGCTGGATATAACAGTAATTTGACATTTCCTAGTGCTACGTCTACGTATGTTGTGGAAGTATTTCTGCTCCTGCAGTTTTAGCTATTTCCCTAATTTAAAGCTAATTAGCTCGTATTTCAAACGGTAATAATTTACTTCAGCCTTTCGGCTCCCTACTGCACTTTAATCCACTTAACAATCGTCAACACCTAAACCGTTTACTGCTAAAATTTTCCATGACTTCGTGTTTTGCAATACCGTCAGTTGCTGGTACTGGTACTAGGATTATTATTTGATAAAGTGATCAAATACATGTAACAATAGATGGTAATATTATTATGAATACATTGGCTACCGAAGTTAAGTCAGGAAAGCTTTTTCCGTTCTGAATTTCCCGAATGGCTGCAGAAAGTGTGATAAAAACTCCAGTCTTTCCAACTCCAGCCATGCAATGAACCACCACCGGTCGACTTAGCGATCTTTGCTGGCTGAAAAAACTATGGACTTCATTGATAAATTGGAGCAAAGGACCAGGACTATCCGGGAAGACGCTGTGAAAACATGAGAAAATAAGCAGTAAGTAATCATATTTTATTATTGCATTTGAAACGTCATGCTGACTTGTTTTGGCATACAAAACGAAGTAATAGGACATATAACGTGACCTGTGACTTACTTTCCCGGCCACGTCTTGAGTTGAAGGTGAATAGCGACCCGAGTTTGCTTCAAGTCCCTATGTGTGATGCAAAAAATTCTTTCCACGAAACCCGGTTTGACATTTTTTGACTGAAGGGATATACTTAATGGGCCGAAAGCCAAATCTTTCCCTCTCTCCAATGGCCAGTAAGTGTGTTCTTTCAGCTAAGCATTTAAGTAATTATTACAATTCACAGAATTTAACAATCATGTCGTCATCACAATTTACAAAAGGTCGCTGCATCAAAGGCAGTGTAATACTTTTGTGCGTACTTATGCACTAAAAACAATCCTTTGTTCAATTTTTATGACATAAAAATAATAAAATCAGCTGAAACTTACATCCGTGTCGCTGGCAAGAGACACAATAAGCTCGACCTGATGATGCCACACCATGTGCCAAAAGTCGGAGAAAGTAACAGGGAGTGGGGCTTGAGTGGCAATGTATGGGATAGAACAAGTGGAAATATCACGAACAAAAGATGCGTTGATGTAGTCATCCTTCGTACAGGGCAAAGGTACTCGTGTCTGGTCGTGTGGAAGTATGTCGGGGTAACGATTCTTCATCGGGTAGCACCGAGCCACTGAAATGCTCATCTTTATACTAGCTGCGTTCTAAATCCAAAACAACAACCACAATTATTTTATAGACACTAACTCCTATTTATTCTGTAATTTAGTACGTACAAAGAAAACTCTTTATGCTAAATAAATAAACAATAAAATTTAAAACTAAATTCGGCAAATTCGTAATTCTTACCTGAATATCCATAACTTCCTTCCATTTATTATCGAGATTGGTGGGTCCATTCAAGCTCTTTTTGTAGAATCCTTCAACAGTATGTTCAAGATTTTCAACGTCTTTCGTAAACTTGTCAAGGGCACTTGACTCTGACAAATGGTCAACAATGGCAGGTTTTCGAATTTCATTTACACTTGGTTTCTTCAACAATGGCAAACTATGGCTCTGTATATTTTATACACAAACAGTTATTTTATATATAGTTTCAGTAGTTCTTATTCCCAATTTTTTTATCACCATATAATGTATTGTATTTCAATTTGCATTTTTTTTTGTCATTTTTGTTTTTTTTTTGGGTACGGTTTTTTATGTTTGAAATGTTGGTGTAAAAACTAATGCAGAAGCCCTACCAAATGATTGTCAGCAGGTGGACGTTGTTGGTTTTGCTGGTCGTTTAAATCTGAGACTGGCGGGGTCGGTACAAAGTTAGAGTTGATGAGAGAGTCTAATTGTAAGCCTGGAGAATTGAGAATTGAAGAGGTGAAGGGTTGAAGAGTGGGTTGTGGGAGAGTGAGGTCCACGCCAGCAAGTAAATCGATATTACTCATACTTGGTTTGGATGGTGGTGGAGCAGAACTGCTGGAAGGAGCCAAATTGGAAGGCTGACCTGCGTTTGCCAATGCTACAGAACTATTACTCACAACACTGACTTCACCTTGACTCACATTGCTCTGTTGACTGGATGTTTCTGCCACTTTCTGCTGATTTGCATATATTGTTTCCATGGATGGTGTGGAAGGATTAGTATTTGACTGGTACTGCTGATGTTGTTGTTGTGGATGAGGCTGCTGTTGTTGTACATATGAATTTTGGTCTGGATATGTTGGACCTTGTCCACTGGGTTGCCCATTTCCATAGTAAGTATTGATGTAGCCACCAGCGTTTTGATTTTGATTGATTTGTTGATTCTGGTTGTTGTGGGCTGCAGTGTACGGATAGTTTACTTGGTAGTTTTGGGTGGCAGAATTGGAGCCATACCAAGCTGAGGAGGAGGCTCCTGCACCTGGAACTGAATGAGCTGATGACGCAAGTTGCTGTTGTTGTGAGTTGTAACCTTGATCTGCTGAAGCACTGGGTAAGTAAGGGTTCCCATAAATGGGTGGAGTTTGGTGTGGTACAGTATACGGAGAGGACTCGTATGGTTGACTAGTTGCTGTCTGCCCATAACCTGTCGGAGCTGTTAAAGGCGCTGGGGACTGCATGTCCGCTGCGGCTGATATATTACTGTATGGTTGCTGCTGTTGAAGGATGGGGTAGGATCCGTATTGCTGTTGTTGTTGGTCAGCCACACTGGAGGTTGGCTGCTGTCCCATATAAGTTCCGTACTGCTGACTATATTGCTGCAGTAACGGATTATTGCTTTGACCCTGAGCATACTGATTGTATGGATTGACTATGGCCACTGCTGGACTTGAATACTGCAGCTGCTGAGGCTGGGACTGCTGCATACTTGGAGGCTGTTGTTGTTGCTGAGGCTGGATCTGAGGCTGCTGTTGTTGTGGCTGAACATGCATCTGAGGTTGCTGTTGTTGTGGCTGTACATGCATCTGAGGTTGCTGTTGCTGCGGTTGGACCTGCATCTGAGGTGGGCCTTGATTTTGCTGTTGCTGAGGTTGGACCTGCATTTGGGGTTGATGCTGTGAAGTTGACATTTGTCCATACATGTTGATGTTGGTGTTGCCAGAACTACCGGGAGCCTCTTCCCCCATTGATGAATGACTTGAGTATGGGTACACACCAGATGAATTAGTGACGTAGGTTTGGGAACTATTCAGGGCAGTGGGGGTGGACATGTAAGGCTGGCTGAAAATTGAGCCAGTAAATCCGCTCGCTTGCTGTGACATGGACATGGGATTAGGTATGTACTGAGGGTGAATATTTTGGGGAGCTGGAGATGAGGTTACCGGATACATTGGATTTCTTGAGCCATCGGGATTATAAGGCGCACCTGATGCTTGCCCACCGACCCCAGTACCCCCTGTAGCGGAAGAAGGAGGAAGTCCAGTGGACGACACTTGCCCATGTCCATAGTACGATGACATGGAAGATGTGGCTGCATTAATTGAATTTCCCATCCCATAATGCCCAGAGCCAGGACTGGGATACGCATTGGCATGATAATTCTGAGTGTTCTGAGGAGCTGATGCTGACGAATGATCTGCTGGTGAGGCGATGGGGGTAGGGTATTGCTGAGTTGTGTTATAATTACTCGTAGGATACTGCATTGAAGATCCTTTAGCAATCTGCTGCTGTAACTTTGTTAGTTTGTCATACTCTTGCTGGAGGGCAAGATTCTTTTCGTACTGCTGTTGTAAGGCAAGATTTTTCTCATACTGTTGTTGAAGAGCTGCATTATCACTGGTATGATCTTTCTTGGATATATCAGGACCATGAACATGGGCATGGCTAGAAGAGTAACTTCCGTAGGGCATTGACATGGATGCGCCAGACATGCTAGGATCATAATTATTATAAGATAAGGAAGGATGATTCAACTCTGAACCCGAGGCATTCATAGAACTTGGATTTGTAAGTTGAGCTGCTGAGTTCGGAGATGATGATTGTCCTTGACCCTGACCATGCCTTGGCAAAGATGGAGAGACATTACTTGATTTCTTTAGGATAGAGTTGGTTCTTTCTTCTCGTTCTTCCTCTTGAACTTTACAGGCACTACGAACTCTTTGAAGCAGCTTTGTAACGTTTGTATCTAATTTCGTGTAGAATTCCACTCCTTGAGTACACTTAATTAAAAGTTCATTGTATGCATCGTAGGAGCCCAAGAGGGCTTGAATAACTTGATTTCGTTTCTTCACCATTTCTTCAGTGGATTTTCTCGTTGTGGCATACGCTGCATTTGCTTCAGTTACGGCTCGCAGAATATTATCCTGAGCAAGAAGATTCTGATCCAGAATTTGAGTCTAGAAAGGGAAATGCATTCGCTAGATTAGGACCACCACTGAGGTCAAAATTCAATTCATCAAAATTGTCAAATCAAAGTAAACAGTTTATTTTTAAAACATCTCCACCTTTGATGGACTACTGCCGCAAATATAAAAACTTGTTGGAAATTGTAAAAAAAGGTGTACATTTTACAGAGTCAGTTCTGCCAACTTACAATTTTCTCGTGTTTTTTGAGTTCCTCATCGAAGACAGACTGCAGATCCTGGTCTTGTTTAACCACCAAAGATTTCGTTATGTCGTCATTCATGATGGCGTCCCGGAGCTGATTTGTAAGACTTTCACGTTGTTGCCGCATTTCTTCAATTTTACTTCGAAGTCTCCTCATTTCATTTATTGCTTGCTCGTCCTTCTCTTCTACAAATTGAAAAGATTGACAAAAAAAAATAAATTTATTGTTTACACAAATCTAAAGCAATTCCAATGCCGCTATACCATCCATAAATAAGATTCAGACTCAAAAAATGTTGTTCTTACCAACGTCAGAAATAGACGGAATATTTTTTAAAACGTCTGGGAATGGTTTCATCAGAATTTGTAGATTCACAACATGGACACGCATAGCTTCGTGAAGAGTTTGATTCGACTCGGAAGCAACAGTATGAGCATGTTGGTATTTTTTGACTTCACGAGACAATTCAGTTAAGAGATTATTAGGTGGCCTTTTCCCAACGATTTCTTGGAATTCTTTCTCTTGAGTTTCTTCAGTCTTCAAATGATCACTTATTTCTTTTAGATTATGCTCAACATCATGAAACATTCCAGATAACTTTGACATCAAGGATGCTAGCTTTTTCACCGCCTCGGGATTTACGCTTAAGGCCGCGCAACAGTCAACCAATTCCTAAAAAAAAGTTGCGACACTTTAAGTACATTTCTACTTCTACAGTAATTCAAAAACACTAGGCTGTTTCACATTATGTATTGCATATTTTGACAAAGACACATTTACCTGCGGAATTTTATTCTCTTCGTTGTGAATGTCGAGCTGATCGAGTTGTATTGCAAGTAGATACCGATCCAATGCTTCGTTTTTTTCTTCAACCTTTCCTGAATAAGTTCTTAGAATCTTTGCTTTTTCCTCACTGGGGTGAAAAATATTTCGATTATTGACATAGAAATTCAAGCGTAAATCTGGACCACAATATGTGAATAGGTTTTTACTTTTTTTTTACCTGTAGAGTGAAGATGCTTCGTGGGCTTCAATAGGAACAAGCCTAGCAAAAATGTCAGGACCAGATATTTCTGCGTCATCGAACTTAAATGGAATCCCTTTAACTAAGGAAACTCCTTTGACATCCCCTTCGACTGTATCTAACTCAGGCACTTTCTCATGATAAACAAATTCATTCTCTTTTTCTGACGAGGATAATTTTGTTCCAATCACATCCGTTGTAAAATTAAGCGTTTCTGTGACTGCCTGTTCAAAACATGTACAGAGCCGATCAAATTAGGAATTACTAATTTAATATCATATCTCAAATACAAAACGTGCTGTGTAAGTAATTTAAATTTTAAAGAAAATAAACACAACTTACAGATGAATCATTCTTATCCATATTTTTAGCGCACTTGAGAGCCTCATTCAACTTGTCCACACCAGCTTTAAAAAATGTTATACGCTCTCCATACTTGGATTGTTCTTCGGAATGAAGGCCACGATACAGATAGGACAGGCACCCGTAGTAATGTACTTTAACTTCGACGAGATCTCGCCATTTCTAAAAATCCATTGAAACAAATGAATAGCTTTAACAGTTATTTACCGAAATGTTCACTGAAATGTACTCAATTTTAAATTCTATACCTTGACAGCTTTGAGAACCTTCTCACTATGGCCAGGTGAAGACTTCTTGAGCACAGAGTCAATTGTTTTTAATGTCTGTTGGTAATATTCGACGATTTGCAAAGAGACTTTGGCTGTAATAGCCGATTTACGATTGTCAATAAGACTTTTCTCTAAAATGCATTCTTGGGCTTGAGCAAGGCAAATGTTATTCATAATGCTCAGGATTTCTGAGGATAAGTCCGGTGAGAAGAATTTATGATAGTCATTCTTCAAATGTTGGAAAGCCCATGCTGCGCATTGGAAGTGTGTGCACGAAGTCTATGAGAGCAAGGAAAAAGTTTCCAAGAACTCAATTAATACATTATATAATGAGTGCAATAGATATAAGTGAAAAAAAATGTCACAGATGAATTCATAGTAACCTTCATGCTGTCTGCATTGACCCGGGCGTCCTTAGTACCTAATTCAGAGTGAAGGGCTCCAATATTATAAAGAATGCAAGCCATTTCAAAATCAATATCTTTCCACCCATGAACTGAGTCCGTGTACACATCGTACCTAGATTAGAATCATAATTAGAAATACATTTTACAACAGTTTAATTTTAATACTAATATTAATAGGTATTATATGATTTATACAATAATATAAAACGTATTCTGGATCAGGTGTAGTGACGTTAATAGAACTAATGAATTTTTGAAGTTTTTTACCAAGAGAAAGACGTAGCAATTTGACTTCCCTCATGAAACGGGAAACGACTTTTGAGAAAGTTAAGTTGACAAAAATATTTCTTGAGTGTTGCACAACCTGTGAAATCCCTTGATACGTGAATACTACTTGACCGCAAGGACTCCAAACTTGCAATTTCTTGACTATAAGCTTCTGGATCTTCATTGTAATGATGACCAACAAACTATACAGGCACAAATCAAACACAAATTATCAAATTTACAAAATCGTTTTATCAAGCATCAATAAACTCACGACAGAATCAACATAAATGTATTAATTCCTCCCACTGTACAATACCACAAACAGTAGTCACTTACTCTCTTAATCTTTGACTTAAAATCTGGTACATCTGCACTGCGCTTCAAAGGGAAGCCTAGCATAGGAATCCGCGGAACACCCTCCATTTCTCAATCGATCTCGTTTCACTAAGTATCTGTAAGACAAATCAAAACGCAAGCATTATTTTAACGAACGAATAGCCTAAACCAAATAATACCAATTTTCATTACAATTATTATGATGATACCACTAGCATGATCTAAATCAACTATCCAAAGTATGTAAACTATGCACGGATTCAACCCAATGCCGCATTTTCGAGTCAAAGAGGAATGTGGGCATGTGGGTGACTGTATGTTTAAACCATAACTTTTACAACTACTTCTAATCGAATGTATGTATGTATACAAATTAAAAATTTTTTAATATACACAGATTTTTAAAAAAATCACAAAAGGCTGAGAAATGGCATGACATGAATTACTGTGAAGAACTAATTTTATGTTAAAAACAGACACATTTATTGATCGATTTGAATTGAAATTTGTATAAAATGCTAATAATTAATACAACAAGGTTTGAATTTTGAATGAATTCGAGAAATGAAGTTACGGAAAGTAAAGTCCAACATTGGTGATCGAAAATCGAACGCATAGCGCTCTCAAATAATGATATTATACTTTCTTATATTTTTGAACAAAATCGTGATAACAAATTAATACTAAAAAATATGAAAGTTAACTAAAAATAGTTGCTTCCCTTTTGTATTTAAGATTTTATTAATTATTATAAACAACAAGAAACCTTTTCGTTGACTTCTCAACCTCAGACTCAAACACCTGATTATCGTCGGTCAGAGCTGAAATCTCTAGGTGGCAATTAAAAGATTTTTCAATCATCAAATTTCTAATCGTGCCGTACAAAATAATCAAATAATATTCAGAAGTTTCTGAACATTATAAACTTTGATATTGAAAATGGAAAATGAGTAATTTGTTACACTATTGTGGATGTACAACAGTGACTGAACAAAGTTTATACACATAAGACAACCTAGGCTTCTAAATTCATAATAATCACTAAACTGTTAATATTCTACTCCGTTTTTCCTTATCGCAGCTTTCCTGTATCCTGTTATCATTGCACTATATAGATTTAAGTAGATGTCATTCACATTGAAAATTCTGTGCATTATTTTTCACTGCTGCATTACCGCGCACCGTAAGTAGTAAATAAATACCACTTGCACACATTGGAAGAAGCTTCTTTGATATTTAGCACCTACGAACATAGCAAAAGATCTAACTGTTACTCCAATTAAGTAAGAATATGGCTCCAGGCCTCTTTTTTCTTGCACGTAATTACAAACAACCTGGCAACAACTTATAACGAAGAAAATAATTCAGATAACTGACTGGTGGAATATGGAACAGGCAAACAGGACCAGGCACTAACATATAATGCTAAATATTAAATATACCGATGACTCGATGACTCGAAAATGGACAAGTAAATAGGAATAATTAATCATCAAGTCAGAGTCCAAATAATCGAATAACAATAATAAAATCAAACGAAATACATTTAAAATCACTTTCGGACTTTATGATTTCCAGTGACTTCTAAAATGAATTCAAAAACTTACTTTCAATTTCAGTAATGTAAGCTACTTGTTATTTAGGACTCAAAAATCAAAAAGGGTTAACAAAAAATAAATTGCTACAATATACAATATTGTTAAATTTAAATGTGTAGTAATTTGCTTCACCTTGTTTTCGATTTGATGACTAATGTCAAAAATTGATCTGTTCAACTAAATTCAAACTTGCCTTGTCCTTTCTATTGCTGTTTGTACTGAGCCGACAGTAAAGATAAAAGGGTCAAGGAATGATGAGTTGTCTGCAGTTTGATTTTAATACTCCTTGACGGGTCTCACAAATGTATATAGGCTCAATACTTTTCACCCTGAAAGAAATATTTCACAGCACATACATAAGCAGTAAGTCACAAATCACAAATACATTTTTGTATGTAAATATATGGCTATATTTCACACAACTTTCACACACTCCATAACTTTAAACACTTCATTTTTGTTTGAATACCGCATGAAACACAGAAGGAACCCTTAAATACTGTCAACTGTATGTGTTATCTTGCTTCTCAATAAATTTTCTGATAAATGGCGAGTTTCTGATATTTTCAAGTAATACCAAATTAGTAGGAAACTGTAACAATCACTAACAACTAGAGCTCACCAACAACGAATGGTGAATAAATAAATCATCTGAGTCAGCAATGATGTAGATGTCTGATGACAAGTGATGATATCAAAATCTTAAATCATGATACCAGCTACTCGATAACTATGGAAGTATATACCTTCCGCAAATCATTCAATTCAATTCCATCCTCACCATCGATAATTAGGTGGTTCATATTTCATTAAGCCAAAAACTAAGAATATCAAGCAGTTGACAGTCACCAATTATTTATACAACACCAGAGTTTCCGTTGTTGCTTGTCACTTGTACATTACGTGTCTTCTAACATCTAATTTTACAACAATTTTGTTTCCTACCTTCAACCTTGCTCACTGCATTCACCTAATTTAAATATTATCAAATTATTATCCGTACATACAACCCATACATTTGACATTTTTGTGCTGTGTATTTGTAACAAAATTGTAAATTGGTAAACGTCACCACCAAATAATGGTGACAGATACATGTGACAACAACCCTAACCGACAAAAAAATCCCAAATTCCCACCCAAAGTTCGAACATTCTAACATTCAACATTTTCAGATTTGATAATGAACAGGAATAAGGGTTAGTAAAAATCTAACTGAGAAATCCTTTAATTCCAAATTACAAGGCCAAAGGCCACAAATAACAAAAGATGAAAGAGCGAGAAACATACTGACACTTACTGTGTTTATTTAACCCTTTCCGAATGATTAAATCCTCCAAAATGAACAAAAGCAGTGTATTGCGAAATACCACTTGCGACACGACTAAAAAAACATGTATTCAATCACATATCTCGTTATTACATGCTACAACTTCGACAAATAACATGGAATTAAGAGAATGTCCATAAATGATGAACGAAAATGTCAGTTTTTCTTTTCAAATCATTCGAGATCTCTTACTGATAGCTGACAGACAATGTGACACTACTGTGTAAGTTTGAAGTCTAAACTCTGGTCAAAAAAATGGTGATTAAAGCCCATGAGAAGAATAACTTAGATTATGATTAGGATATGAATCACGATTAGATAATATTTATGGTTTACTCACAATGATGCTGACTGACAACTTTAACTCTAACCAACTACTTTACCACTAACAACTAAACTGACTTTTGTAAGTTTACCTTTTTTTCTCATTTACTCCGGAATATTATCCTCTGTTGTCTGTCTTCCTCAATGCGTTCTGTTTACGACGGTATACAGAGAATACAGGGGTACGGGTACGGATAATTATATGCGGAACGGAGTACACAATGCAAATACAATGCCGTGAGTACAGGAGATGAGGATGAAGATGAGGATGAGACAGCCAAATTTTGTTATGTTGTGAGTATCTCTTTAGTTTTAGTGAGTTTTTTTTTACTACTGTCTTTCGGCTCGGCTTCGGCCCTTTTTACATGGATTTCAACTTGGACTTTTCGATATGAATGAGATTTCAACTTCAAAAACGTAAAACTCGTCTCGTTTGACGTTGACGTACCATTTAAAAGGGTCTAGTTGAAGATTTTGTAGGCGTGGTTTACAATTTATTTCTATACTTCGTTGGGTCCGTCATGTGTCTAAAATATCTGAAATTTCCCATAGCTTTCCCGATGCTGAGTCAGAGTCAGTTGACACTTTTGGAGTCGTCCATAAAAGAGGTTAGAAAAAATGTAGGTGTGGATGGATGTGACTTTCTATCCCTACCTAGCATAATATAAAAGAGAATTGGAGGACATTATTTACAGAACGCCCTTCTAAGGCCCTACGGAAGTACGCATGCGCCGATTTGAATAGAAAAGACGGCAATCCTATAAAATTCGTGTGTAATCTAGTAGTACTGTCCAAATCCAAATCCAATAAAATGCTATTTGAAACCACGGACCGGGCACGGGTACGGCACGTATTACGGGCACGGAATCGGTAGAAAGATAAAGAGTAGGATTTTCGGACAGTGTTGTGTGTGTGTGGAGCAGTGTGCTTGACTATTTGTTGGATATCGTTCATTTCTTAAGGTGCCTCTCATTTTTTCTACTGCTTCTTTTAATTACCCAGTATAATTAACAAATTGTAATGTCACTAATGTCATCCATTATTTGTATGAATTTAAATAGTTTATTAATTTATTATATTCATTCATTTTCATTATGCCAGAAAATATTTTATCACGTCAGGTAGCTAATAAGTAAGTATTTAAGTATGAAACGATAATTTATTTGGGTAGTTGGTTTGGTGGTAGTTTATGTGCTGACAGTTTTCTTTAGTCATGCATTTGTATTACGTCTGACTTAATGACTTATTTGTTTTGTCATTATAAACATAAGCTTAAATATCTTATAGGTGATTGGTGATAAACCATTCGCATTCGCTCCTAGTTTTCAGTTTCGGATTGCGAATATTTTGCTTACTTCACGGTTTTAGCAGTTTCGTGATCTGAAAAATTTAGAATTGAAGCAAGAAAAGTCCTGAACTTTTATTTTACATTCAACAACATTGTATTCCTCTTGTTTGGCAGTCTCAGTCCCTCCAGTCAGTCCGTCCGCAATGATGATATGGTGGTTGTGGTTGTTGTTGCCGTGTTCTATTTAAATTGTATTAATTGAATGCCAAAAGTGAAGAGTTGACTTTATTCAGGATTTTATTCCACATACATAACGACAACTTGCGTTTACCTTTACCTTAGAAGGCTGCATCAAAACTGGCATTATTTTGATTTTCGAAGTTAGGTACGTAACGTAACGTAATATGTAAGTAACTCTTAAAAGTAGAAACATAAAATCAATAAAAATTATTAAAAAATCACAGACATAAATGTAAGTATGCTCTATTAGCGTGACTGTTGATAGAGCAATTTTGGTTGGCACATTTCAGCCAACATGTGGGACATTTTTATACAAACATATTTTACAATCAGATGAAATCAAACAACTTAAATCAGACACTAGACACTTACAATTACTAAATATTTCCTAAATCACACAAATTGAACCTTACTTCTAGTAATTAGGTATATAGATAAGTCATGGAAAATCAGTAATACGGCATCTTCAAAATCGTATATACTAAAAATTAGTAAATATTTCTATTTGTGCTTAATAATTACATATTCTGTGCGGTCACAATCACAATATATAATGTAAATGTTGTTAAATCGACTGTTCTTCAAAGGGCATTGATCGACGCGCCGGTTGATAGTTCAGTACCCAGGTTTGGAAGAGTTGCTTGCAGGAAAAGGTCCATACGGTTTGTGTTCATCTCGAATTAAATAAAAGGAATCTACCACTTTTCCACCCTGACAAATATTTTTAGAAAAATTATTAATTACGCAATTTATAAAATTGTCGAGTTAAAATAAGACGAGGTGAATATAATAATTTATTATTTTTGGATTTTTTACTTTGTCAATGGAGACTTGCTCGTAGTGGAGATGGGTCAAGTTGATGACCTTCATGCGACTATATCCATAGTCGACTGTTCGGAAGGCTGACCAGGGGGGCATTTCACTTGGGAAGGGGTCATGCTCAGCTGCGCAACCCTATATGCAGTCAGTCAGTCAAAGAAATATGGGTCAAAATTAGCAGAAAATACGCCCGTAGTAAAACAGGCTGGTATAAATTAGATAATTCTAATAATTTGATAATAATAATTATATTTGACGTCTCACGGCGGATCCGGTGATAATGTGCGTGAGTCCTTTCGGATTTCTATAAGGCTCATCAAGAGTTCCATTGTAAACGGTTCGATTGTAGAGGGGGAAGAGTCTCTCGTACGAATGTTCGTGAGCCCAAATGGCCAAGTCAACTCCGTTATCAATTAGTAGATCCTCCAAGCCGAACCTATTTAACCCACCGATTCCTTCACGATTAATATTTAGGAAATAAAATTTGTAAAAATGGCACAGTATATTATGTACTTACATGTGAAGTAATGGAATACCGATGCGAAGTTTACTCTCGTTGGTCAAACACTCATGATTGGCATTTGTACAGTACATGGGCCGATGGCCATAGACAATAATCCAGGGTCGTTTTTTCCGGTTCTCTGGTTTGTTCGCCTCCTAAGTTTCAAAAATGACAAATTCGGTTTTTTCAGAAGTTTTAAAAAAAATACATCATTTTATTGATAGTTTTTAGTTTTAAAAAGGTGACGTCATTTGTGGGAGATCCCAAAAGATTTAGCTTCATTGTAAAGAGGTAGTAAGGCATAAGGTAAATTACGCTGAGATCATCCTGTAACCATTGGTACTGAGTGGCGACTTGCTTCATGCCGAACTGGAGATAGTAGTAGAATTCTGAGGCAATGCTAATGAAATGGATGGGCCCCATGTTCCAGCTGTAAAACATTGACTCAAAGGGTCCTGGCATGAAGAAGCGGTTCTTGTATTGTGTGAAATTGCTGTGTAGATTAATCAGAATTTCAATTCGCAAAAGAATGTAAGCAAAATTATTTTAATATCAAGAAGCAAATCAAAATCCACTATCTCACTATATCTATTATCTATATACTATGTATATGTATGTAGCAATAAACATTTAGATAGTTTATTTTGCAGTCGCACATTGCATTGGCTTAAATACATACTTCAATTTGCATTGGCAAAAACAAAGCTGTAAAATCAGGCTAAATATGTCAATTTTTTCACTTTGTAAATGGCCTGCATATATTAAATTGTGTAATTTCAATAAGCTGTACGCATATAGCCCGTTTTGTTCCTTGAAAAAAATTAATTTGTAGAATACTTTTAACTTTCATAAGGGCTTAAATGTAGTCCCTTACACTTTGGAAAATGCGTGTTATAGAGTATTTTGTACTTTCAAAAAGGTGTGAATAACTACTTTTGCTTTTTCAAAAAGGTGTAGTCAGCGTAATTTGCGCTTTCAAAAAGATGTAAATACCGTATTTTGCACTTTCAAAAAGGTGTAAATAACTACTTTTGCTTTTTCAAAAAGGTGTAGTCAGCTTATTTTACGCTTTCAAAAAGATGTAAATAACACATTTTGCTCTTTCAAAAAGGTGCAAATACCGTATTTTGCACTTTTAAAAAGATATAAATAGCATATTTTGCTCTTTCAAAATGTTGTAAATAGCATATTTTGCTCTTTCATTAAGTTGTAAATACCACAATTTACTAATTTCAAATTAAAGTAACTATATAATGCTTCATTTTCAAAATGTTTTGCTTAGTTCCTCTGCGATACAGTTACACTGCGGTTTCAATAAGTTTTTCACGAATTTGTACATATCTGCCTTTGAATTTAGATGCAAAATACTGTTTTCTGCCTTCAATAAAAAAATACAACCTACGCGGTGTCAGCTTCGGAATTGCAAGTATGAGTAGGTCGTCATGAGCGAATTAAAATGGGAAGTGAATAAATTGTTTACTTGGCACTCTCGTGATTTCCGGCAGTGGTCATGTAGGGAAGATAAGCGGCCATGGGCTCAATATCCTCCATGAACACGTCCCCCACTAACCCATCATTCTGGCGGGTCACATTTAAAACAACCAAATTAAAAATCCTCAAAATCACCTATATACACAAAATTAAGTAGAAAAGTAAAATAATGTCTATCGTTATCGTTACCGTTTCCATATTGTAGGCAAAGTCTCCCACGTGTAGAATGGAGTCATAGACGCCGTTTTGAACTTCACTCTGGAGTTGTGTGAGAGACTGGGCATTGTCAGCTCCCAAATCCCCATAAACCGCCAGATTCGGTGACCAGTCCGTTCCATTCCTCATGGCAGTGAAGAAAAATAACTCGGACCAACCTCTGTCCGTCCCACAGTGATATACTATATGCATATCAAATGAAAAAGTTAAAGTTAAAAAAAAATCTTTAAAGTTGCTTCAAGTTGTGAATTGTTAAAACATTCTGGAGCAAACTTTCGTGTACAAAAGCAGTGTCAAAATTTTGAATATCCTGTCAAATTTTAAGAGGTAGATTATATGCAATATTAGCACCATTATTACTGTTTTATTATTTAAGTTAAGACGTGAAGCAAGTCACACTACGTTTATCGAGGCGTAAGTGTAAAACAGGCTACATATAAGGAATAAGGATTTTGGTCCATTTTAGTTTAGAATTTTAGAGTCAGAAATAGTCGGAATTTTGTAGTACTTAACTATATAGTTGAAACTCCAACTGCGAAATTCATAGTTTAAATGAAAAATTTTGTATAATTTTTTTCTAATACTTGTGGACACACAAAAAACAAAAAGTTACGAGTTACAAATACGCTGTTTTTATACCTTTTTGGAAAAGCTAAATATGCTAATTACGTCTTTTTGAAAGAGCAAAAAATTCTAATTACGTCTTTTTGAAAGAGCAAAAAATTCTAATTACGTCTTTTTGAAAGAGCAAAATATGCTAATTACATCTTTTTGAAAGAGCAAAATATGCTAATTACCTCTTTTTAAAAGTGCAAATTACGCTGACTACACCTTTTTGAAAAAGCAAAATACGGTATTTGCACCTTTTTGAAAAAGCAAAATACGGTATTTGCACCTTTTTGAAAGTCCAATATTTGTTGTTTTTACATTAATAAAAGTGTATATATATTGTCACATTTTTGAAAGTGCAAAGTGCGCTATTTACATATTTTTTGAAAGTCTGATTTAAAAAAATTTAAAGTGATAAATGCACTGGTGACATAATTTGCAAAACTGGATTTTTGAATTTTCTACAGTGGAGGAATAGTAAAATGTACTTAAATTTAAAACCTATCTATACTGTGTGATGGATATTTACTGGACATGACGTTAAAACATAATTTTGAATTTTAAAATGAAGTCGAGTATTGGACACACAAAAACGCGGTTTCACTTTGCATGCTCCGAGAATAAATTTTAAAATTGTGACTTAACTGTAAAATTGTCCTGGTTCAAGATTTGTGAGTAGAACCCGATGAATGTACTGCTTAATTTTGAGGACACCTTTTTCAGTGAAAAGTGTCGTGGACCCATTGACTCTGTTCTCGGCCACACTTCGTGTTCCAAACTCCACAAAACTTCCTTTAGGGTCATCGATTGTGCTCCATGTCACCACCATTTCCGTTGGCTTTTCTAGTTTTTTAAAAGGGGCAAAACAAAAGCCAATTTACCTACCTACATGTTTTCCAGAAATGTCAAGTGGCAATTACTAAAATTAATAGCCTATACCTACCTATAGATATGGATATCGTATGTGAAGAATCAAAATGACCCATATCCATTATTAGCTAAAACAATATCCACTATCTAAAAAAATATTCACATATGTCGTGACAGCATTTAAATTTAAATTGAGATAGAATACAATGGCAATTACGAGTTTTTAAAAGTGCGTAATTTTTTATTTGCATGTTTTTGAAAAGTGCCAAATACTCGATTTACAAGTTTTTGAAACATGCAAAATATTCAATTCACATGCTTTTGAAAAAGTGCGAAATGTTCTTCTGACCTGTTTTTGAAATAGTGCGAAATGTTCTACAGACATGTTTTTGAAAAAGTGCAAAATATTCAATTCACATGCTTTTGAAAAAGTGCGAAATGTTCTTCTGACATGTTTTTGAAAAATTGCAAAATGTTCTAATGACATGTTTTTGAAAAGTGTAAAATGTTCAATTCACGTGTTTTCAAAAAATTGCAAAATGTTCCATTTACAAGTATTTGAAACATGCAAATTGCCCTATTTACATGCTGCCAGGATTAGGATCAAAGATATTTTAACTTGTTTGTTGTAGATAGTGGATTTTGTTATTAGCTAAAAATGGATATGGGTAATTTTGATTCTTAACTCACGATTTACAAGTTCTGTATAGCGTGTGCATGAGATTGTGTGTTCCTCGTTGCATAAAAGTTAATTAGGTAGGTAATGATAATAATTAGATTTTTGGCTGACCACCGTAGGCGAGATGAATGTGTCGGGGTTGGTAGCGAACGACAGCGTAGAGTTGCTCAAATTTCATCTCGGGTGTGTTACTTGCTCCCTCAGTTCCAGCAGATTGGGCGTCTTTGTCCCCATGGTGCCTCTCGTAGATAGGCGGTTTCGTCCTGTGGGTGTCGTGATGATGATGATGTTGATGGTGGCGAAGTTGCTTCTGGTAGAGATGGTGTTCGTGCGGAGTGAGGAGTCGAGATTTGGTTTGGGAACTCGAGAGTAAGATGATGAGGAGCGTGAGAGTGAAAGTGACGAGACTTCCTGTGGCCCACAGAGGCATTTTCGGTATCGGCATCGGAAATAAATTCAAAGCCCAATATTTTTATATGAGCAACTCCCGATTTAGCTCATTAATCCCTTCTTACGTGTATCTTGTATTTTTGACTCTGAAAACTGAAACAAATCAATTCATGGTTTAAAGGCGTATATTAAAAAAAAAGCAAGAAAATAAGTAAATTTTAAATTTTCACATATCGTTTCTGTAAATGCAAATACATATACTCAAATACAATATACACTGGAATACTGGAAAAAATTGATTTTTGGGGAGTGAAAAATGTTCTATTTGCATATTATTGCATATTGTTTTAAAACAAAATGTTTTTAAAAATGTGAAATATTTTATTTTTACACGTTTTTGAAAGGTACGTGTAAAGTGTAATATTTTCGTGTTTGTGAAAGGTGCGGAATGTTCAATTTGCATGTTTTTGAAAAGATCAAAATGTTCTAATTACCTACATATTTTTGAAAATTTCAGAATGTTCTATTTGCATATATTTTTGAAATGTGCAAAATATTCTAATTAAATATTTTTGAAAAGTTCAAAATGTTCTATCTGCATATATTTTTAAAATGTGCAAAATATTCTAATTAAATATTTTTGAAAATTTCAAAATGTTCTATTTGCATATATTTTTAAAATGTGCAAAATATTCTAATTAAATATTTTTGAAAAGTTCAAAATGTTCTATTTGCATATATTTTTAAAATGTGCAAAATATTCTAATTAAATATTTTTGAAAAGTTCAAAATGTTCTATTTGCATATGTTTTTGAAATGTGCATTTGTCCCAATTAACGTATTTTTGTGGAGTGCAAAATTTTCTATTTGTTTAATTTTGACAGTGAAACCTATCATATCTTCTATCTACACACGTAATTATGAAATTTATTAAATTTATTTGAGCTTTTAACATTTTTCAAAGTGCAAAACTTTGTAAAAGTAAAACCTTTTATAAATGTACCAAATGCCAATAATGTAATGTATAATGATGAATCACCACCTATGAGTACTATAGTACGTATGTAGTTTTTTTTACTTGCAAAACTCTCTATTTACATTTTTCATAAATATAAAAACTAAAAACGCTCCAAAAGTTCAAAAACTGTCCACGCACTATATATACGTATAGTTTCAAAATATGTCATAGACTTATTACTGTTAGTAATTTTTTTACAAAATAAAAAACGTAGTATTGTTTATCCGCTATCTCCGCCTATCGTACGTAACGATGATTACATTTGACATTTACCAGTGAAAACAAGACGAGAGTTTGAACAGATGTTCTACGTTCTACTACTAAAGAAGTAAGACGATAAAGTATCAACAAAAAACAGAGAAATATTTACATTTATATAAAAACTTTGTAAATTCAATTTTTTTTTACACTTACAGTTATAAACTGAACCTTTCACACACTCCAAATTCTATCAAATTAATTCCTAGCGATTTTATCGATTAATGTGGACGCTCGTGCCTCGGATATGATGCTGGATTTTTTATAATTGGTGGGAGATTTTGCTCAGTTAATTTTTCCCTCTCTATTGTTCCTGAAGCGGGAAGTGAGAGGTGATTTATGGGAGACACTTTATTACAACTTTGATATCACGCGATAATCTCTCTCCTCTTCCTGTCACTGTCACTGTCACTTTGTTTCGCTCGTCCTTTTCTGTCCTCTAATCAAAGTACAGAGATGTGTATTGACTTTTATTAGTTTTTCTTTGTATTGCGTGTTTGTACAGTCTCAATGGTTCCCATATTTGAAATTATTTAATGCGAATTTAATTAATAGTAGTAGTAGTAGTAGTGTATAGAGGAGAGTGAGGATTTATTTATTGCGTATTGCTTCTCTGTCAGCTGTTTTAACCCGTACGTTGCAGGGGGTCGTCCATGAATGATTTCATGGGTAGGGTCTAGTTGGGTATTAGTGACATGCCATGTTAAAGAGAGCCCTTTAGTTTTTAGGCAATGTTAAAGTGAAGACATGGGGTGGGTGGGTTCTAGAGGAGTGATAACTTGGGTGACATCATGTATGGACGATCCCTATAGTTGTTGTGCTGCGATGTTTACTCCTTCCTTTATAGCGAATATAGTACACTACAAATTTATTATCGGAGTAAACATATGTATAATTTGATTGCCCGCTTCTGGGCACTATACTGCCATTTTACCATTGGTAACTTTTTATCTGAAATAATCTGAATGGATGGGATTTATTTGTTTTATACAGAGACTATTGTGTAAAGATGTGAGCATGGTACGGGACCGTCCGTAAATGAATTCGTTAGTAGGGTGAGTGGGTCTAGTTATAGGGAATGATTACATTATTGTGCCATGTTAAAGATAGCCCTTTACGCAATGTTAAAGTGACGAGGGGATGGGTCCAAAAAGAGGGATAAATTGGGTGACATCATTTATGGACCATCCCTATAATATTAGAAAAAATAAAAGTAGGGAGGCAATGAGAGGACTCGCAGTGCTGCTCAAGTTTTGTTTGGTTTAATTAAATCGTCCAATAATTGTGCATGTAGTTAGGTTAGAATAATGTTGATGCATGTAAAATATGTATTTATTTATTTGATTATTTATCTGGCTCTTTTGTAAAATACAAAGCCATTAAAATTCATAGACTGTCGGCGTTATGTTGTGTATGTAGACATATGGCGTTTGAGGTCTTTGCTTTGGACCTTGGGGAAAATCAATTAAAGTAAATTATTATTATACTAAATTTATTTCGTTGTGTAGAAGATGGAAAGGCATGTTTGATTAGCATATGTTTTTGGGATTTGCAAATTAGAATCATATTTTTAAAGGAGTGTCTTTTTTTATGATGTTGATTCTGGTAAAATTGTTAGAACAATGTATCAAATATCAAATGGTATACAGAATGCAAATTGTGTTGAACACCGTTTTTTTTGCAAAGTCATTTATTTAAGTAGGTAGGTAACCAAGGCGCGGATCCAGGGGGTGGGCAAGAGGACAGTTCCCCATCCAAAAATGATTTTTTTAATCAAACTGATCGATATCCATTTTTAGCTAGCAATAGAAACAAAATTCATTGTCTTCAAAATAATAAATTAAAACATTGATCCTAAAAGCATGTACATAAATAGAATATTTTGCAATTTTCAAAAACATGTAAAAAGAACATTTTGCACTTTTCAAAAAAACATGTAAATGGAACATTTTGTTCTTTTCAAAAATATGTAAAAGGAATATTGAGACTTTTCAAAAACATGCAAATAAAACATTTTCCACTGTTCTCAAAACATGTAAATGGAACATTTTGCACTTTTCAAAAAACAATGTAAAAATAACATTTTGCACTTTTCAAAAAACCATGTAAATAGAACATTTTGCGCACTTTCAAAAATGTGTAATTAGCTACTTTTGCTTTTTCAAAAATGTTTAATTAGCATATTTTGCTCTTTTAAAACTGAGTAAATAGCGTATTTTGCACTTTCAACAAGACGCCATTACCATTTTTTGCTATTTCAAAAAACATGTAAAAAGAACAATTCGCACTTTTCAAAGACATTTAAAAATAAAATTTCGCATCTTTCAAAAACATGTAAGTAGAACATTTTACACTTTGCAAAAATACATTTAATTTCCGTTTATTTATTCGCGTTTACAGTAATAACATTTCTGTTGCGTTTTCATTAGCAAACACCTACAGGCTACATCTAGTAATTTGAGACACATTTAATAACACAATTTTGAAGGTTCAAAACGCAGTAATTACACTTTTTTTGAAAGCTTAGAAGTACCCTACTTTAGTTAGACATTTTAGAATGTTCAAACGACTCGATTTACACCTTTTTGAAAATGAAAATTACGCCATTTACAGTTTTGGCAAAGTGCACAAAGCGGTATTTGAAAGTTTTATAAGTTGCGAACACCACTATTTGTACGTTTTACAAAAAATGCTAATTTGCACGTTTTAAAGATGGAAAAACCGCTATTTGTATACGTTCTACTAGGAAATTGAAAAAAGCTATTTTCGAGCTTTAGATGGTGTAAAAACGGCTATTTGGGCGTTTTTGAAAGTTCAAAATTTATTACTACAGTATGTCTGAATATAGTCACGATCAACACACAAAAGTACAGAGTACCTATTTAGCTGCTATATGCTAGCGGAAAATTATTTTTAGATGACAAGTTAAACCATATTGAGCATTTTGAACTTTTACTTTTGGAAATTTATGTAAAATGTGGTAAAAAGGCCAAGGATAATTTTTTTCAAATTTTGGTACATTTTCAGATTGTGATTTGTCAAAAATTCTGTCATAAGATAAATTACAATCAGACTCAACTATTTCAAGTATGGAGTCCAGTGACGAAGAGAGCCCCAACTCGTCTTCTATGATGAACAAAGAGACACAGAAAGTCCATGATAACATCTTTAAGGTCCATTTTTATTACCTTTTTTCCTTTAAGTTTTTTTTTGCAAAATGTATGTCTAAGGGAGGGTCCGTAAATGATGTCTAAAATGTTTCAAGTTCTCGAATTAAACTGTGTTTTGTTGGGGAAAATGTTTAAGTTATTAGTTTTTTGAAAACTTATGTAATAGCAAAAATGTTCTAATTACATGTTTTTGAAATAAGCAAAATATTCTATTTGCATGTTTTTGAAATGTGCAAAATGTTTTAATTGCATATTTTTGAAACGAGTAAAGTGTTCTATTTGCATATGTTTTTGAAATGTGCAAAATGTTCTATTTACATATTTTTGAAACGAGCAAAGTGTTCTATTTGCATATGTTTTTGAAATGTGCACAAAATGTTCTAATTGCATATTTTTGAAAAGAGCAAAATATTCTATTTGCATATGTTTTGGAATTTGCAAAATGCTCTAATTACTGTATATTTTTTGTCGATTTAAAAAAAATGTGTGTGTAAGGGAGGGTCCGTAAATGATGTCATCTAAATTTTCCCTATTTTATCACTTTAACATTTTTGTAAACGTCCCTACATCTTTAACATTGCATGTCTTCACTATCCGAATCTGACTAGACCGATGACTGACCCAACCAGTAACATCATTTATGGACTATTCCTATAACCTTTTTAGACTTGTTGGGAAATTTGTATTTTAAAATTGTATGTACGTAGGAGGGTTACAAAGACGGGATCGATGAGGGGAGAAAAGAAGGTTTTCAAGATAACTTTGATAGGGGATATGCCCTTGCTTTCAAGTTGTCCATGCAATTGGGTCTCCTCAGAGGAATGATAGAGTGAGTAAAAATATTTTTTATTTTTTAAATATGTATTTCATTTTATTATTTATGCACACCACACAACTCCTCCAAAAATTCTATTTTTAAAATAGAGAATTCTTCAAAATTGGAAAGTTTCATTAAGTAGATAATTCCGTATTTATTATCTGTTTAGTAATTTAAAACAAGATATTTTTTATTGAGATTAATTAATTAAAAATTTATAATGAAAGACAAGAGTTAAACTACTTTTTTATAAAGATGTCAATAATAAATTGTAGTTACACCTTTTTGAAAGTGCTAAGTGTGCGCTATTTACATTTCTTTGGAATCGCAAAATACGCTACTTTTATCAACTTTTATGTCCTTTTGAAGGTGGGAAACACGCTGTTTACACGTTTTTAAATATGTAAAATAAAGTATTTGTGCGTTTTTAAAAGTGTAAAGTACGTCACTTACGTCTTTTTGAAAGCGCAAAATACGCTACACTCACACCGCACCTGTTTGACGAAGGAAAACATGCTGTTCATACGTTTTTGAAAATGCAAATTAAGATATTTGTGCGTTTGTAAAAGTGCAAAATTATGTCACTTTTACACCTTTTTGAAAGAGCAAAAATGTGATTTACAACTTTTTGAAAGAGTAAAATATGCTATTTACCTCTTTTTAAAAGAGCAAAATATGCTATTTACCTCTTTTTAAAAGAGCAAAATATGCTATTTACGTCTTTTCGAAATTGCAAAATATGCTATTTACCTCTTTTTGAAAGTGCAAAATATACTATTTACCTCTTTTTAAAAGAGCAAAATATACTATTTACCTCTTTTTAAAAGAGCAAAATACGCTATTTACCTCTTTTTGAAAGTGCAAAATACGTTAGTTACATCCTTTTTGAAGAAGGAAAACACGTTGCTTACACGTTTCTGAAAATGCAAAGTTTAAGATATTTGTGCGTTTGTAAAAGTTCAAAATACGTTACTTAAGCCTATTTACGAAAGCGCAAAATACAATATAACTTTTTTTGAAAGTTGAGAAATACAACTAGGTATGCACTTGTGCCTTTTTAGATGCGTGTACTATAATGTTTAATGGTTTGAGAAAATTATAAAAAGCGACATCTTGTTTTGGAGGAGTGTTGAAAAAGATGGAAATAAATTGGTCTCGTATGTGTTTCTCTTCTTGTTCAGTGCTCTGATCGTAAAGGACGGAACTCTCTCCACATTCCTGAGACCAGTTGTGGAGAAACTAAAGACGGAAGCATTGGGCCTCACCACACTCGACGCTCTCACAGAGGAGAACGCGGCTGGGGAAAAGAAAAATCAAGATGAGATCTGCTCGTATCTGAGAGAGAAGTACACGAGGATCATTCGGGAGATGCATGAGGAGTTCATTCAGATTTATCCCTACGGTGAAGACAAGGCTGAGAAATTACTCGCAAGTCTGAAACAATTTGAAGAAATTGAAGAAGTTGACTGATACTACCAATCCTCAGTGCAATAGCTCTTGGACTTTTTTAAATTTACAAAAGGAAAATCTGTTTTTTGTACATGCAATTGATTAAAAAAAATGTAAATCAACATCGTGTGTGAAGAACCAAAATGACCCATATCCAATTTAAGCTACAATCAAAGTGAGCTGTCATAAAAACAAAATGCGTACAATGTTACATGCGTAAAATGTTAATTACGAGTTTTTGAAACACGTAAAATGTCCTATTTACATGCTTCTGAAAAGGTGCAAAATGTTCTAATTCCATGTTTTTGAAAAGGTGCAAAATGTTCTAATTCCATGTTTTTGAAAAGGTGCAAAATGTTCCAATTCCATGTTTTTGAAAAGGTGCAAAATATTCTAATTCCATGTGTTTGAAAAGTGTAAAATATAACATTTACATATTTTTTAAAAGTGTTCAATGTTCTATTTAAATGCTCTCAAGACATTTTTGAATATTTTTGTAGATAGTGGATATTGTTTTTAGCTCAAAAAATGGAGATGGGTAATTTTGGTTCTTCACAGACGATATTTAAATATTAATGTAATTAATTGATTATAATGTGAATAAAAAAACCTTTTTTATTGTAATGAAAGTGGACGGGTCCATTTAATTCACTATTGTATGGCAGTAGACGGGTCTCCTATTGTAGGAAATACGGTACTTGAATTTTGATTGAAAAATTGGTGTGTGTGGGGTAATGGTAATTGGGCTGTGGATTCCTCATGATGCGAGCCTTAAACTTAATGATTCGTAAATGGATCATTAGGAAGTGTGCGGGGTGATCTTTTATTTGGGATGATGATGTGACTGTCTGTGTGGCTTGAAGAGTACAGATGTACGTACGTAGTGTGTGTAATGGCATGACTTTCATTATTTGTTGTTTGTGTGGGGAAACCGTAGATAGCGGAATCGGAATCTGTCCGTGAAGTGCTCGCAAGATTAGGATCATCAAAATGCATGTATGTGCATGTCGAGTGTGGAGTTCCAAGAGCAAATGGAGTCAATGGGGTTACTATTTAAGAGATTAAAACAGACCGTCTACTTAGCAACAGGTGTTTCACACTTGTTTCTCCGTATCATATGAAGATTTCAAAAGGTGTACATGAAGTTAATTGCAGGGTCAAAAAGTCGTATTATACATCGTATTTTTTCATTTGAAAAAAGAGTATACGCATCGTGTTTAATTGGCACTTTCAAAAAAGGGCACATATTGTAATATGCAGTTTAGCAAAGTATACAAAGCGTACTATACAGTTTAGAAAAAGTGTACATATCGTAATATGCAGCTTAGAAAAAGTGTACGTATCGTCTTATGCAGCTCAGAAATAGTCCACATATCGTTTTATGCAGTTTAAAAAAGTGTACGTATTGTATTATGTAGCTCAGAAAAAGTGTACATATCGCAATATTCAGCTTAGAAAAAGTGTACATATCATATTATGCTGTTTAGAAAAAGTGCACATAGCGTATTATGGTGTTTAGAAAAAGTGTACGTATCGTAATATGCAGCTTAGAAAAAGTGTACATATCATATTATGCTGTTTAGAAAAAGTGCACATAGCGTATTATGCTGTTTAGAAAAAGTGTACATATCGTATTATGCAGCTTAGGAACGTGTACTTATCGTATTACGCAGTTTAGAAAATGTGTACATAAGTACATAGCGCATTATGGTGTTGAGAAAAGGTGTAAATATCGTAATATGCAGTGTAGAAAACTTGTAAATATCGCATTATGCTGTTTAAAAAAGTGTACATATCGTATTATGCAGTTTAGAAAAAAATGTACGTATCGTATTATGCAGTTGAGGAAAAACAAATTGGGCCATAGTTACATTGCGTAGTTATTTATGTAAATAACTGAGTATTTAAATTCAGATAGTTTGTTTTGATTTTGGGTAAAGGTAAACATGCACATAGCTTGTTTTGTTCCCTAAATGATGAGTGTATGTTAGAATAGGAAAGGATAAAATAGGGGAATAAGAAATTCGTGCGTGTAAAGATTGTTCCTCTCCCTCCTACTTAAATGCAGATAATATGAACTGTGGGTACTTAATTTTAATGCTAACATTCCCCACACCACATCGCACCACCCCAAAACGCATTACAATGCAGGATGCACAGGGCCGGATAATGCGGCCAGTGCAGGAAGCCCCCGCTGCCTGAATTTTCAAAAAACATGTAAATAAAATATATTACACTTTTCTACAAACATGTAAATAGAACACTTTGCACTTTTCGGAATCAAGTAAAAAGAAAATTTTGAACTTTTCTAAAACATGTAAATAGAACACTTTGCACTTTTCAGAATCAAGTAAAAAGAACATTTTGAACTTTTCTAAAACATGTAAATAGAACATTTTACACTTTTCAAAAACATGTAAATTGAACATTTCGAATTTTCAAAAACATGCAAATAAAATATTTTACACTTTTCAAAAACAGGCAAATAACATTTTTTGTACATTTCAAAAACATGGAAATAAAACATTTTCCACTTTTCTAAAAACAAAAAAATAGAACACTTTGCACTTTTCAGACTCAAGTAAAAAGAACATTTTGAACTTTTCTAAAACATATAAATAGAACATTTTACACTTTTAAAAAACATGTAAATTGAACATTTCGAATTTTCAAAAACATGCAAATAAAATATTTTACACTTTTCAAAAACAGGCAAATAACATTTTTTGTACATTTCAAAAACATGGAAATAAAACATTTTCCACTTTTCTAAAAACATGTAAATAGAACACTTTGCACTTTTCAGAATCAAGTAAATCGAACATTTTGCACTTTTCTAAAACAGGTAAATACAACAATTTGGTTTACCATAGAAAATCTCTAATAAAATCAAAATGGTGGTTTTTGTATGGAAACAAATTGCTGCCTAAAACCAATTCCTTTGTCCGGCCCTGAGAATGGCTGAGAGAATGCAGAGAGACTACAGACGGGAGATCCGGACGCACCTCCCCAACGCAAACTGTCTCACATCCTCAACCAATTTATCAACATGATACATTTGTGTTAAAATATAGATATACATACCTGCCAAGTAAGGAGGTGTTAATATGTATATAAACATTATATTCCTATACTGATGTAGATAGGAGATATAGATGTACTTATTAGGATATCTTAATCATTGGTATTTATGTATCCGTATAAATTGCTAGTATTAATCATGGGATTATTACGTAGGCATATTGTAAATGTAGAGATTGCACATTCTACATATTATTGGTTAATCCCGTCCATGGTAAGGAGGGATGATTTCATTATATATAAATTCTATAATATAATATTTACAGATCAGCAGGATTATTCTTCCTTCTACAGGAGCAATCCGTATCAATTAGAATCATTTCAATCTAATAGCAAATAGTTCTATCTACATTAACATGGAGTAGAATATTTGAGAAATTATTATGAACTCTAAGGAGTCAAGCTAAAAAGCCTTTCCTATCTGAAAGCATTGTGCATTATTTATGCTGACACGATGGATCGTATTTCCCTTCGTCCTTTTGTCACTCAGCCATTAAGTTTTATGACTTTATTGGTGAGCAGAAACCATCCGAAGTTTCACAATACAGGATGGGCATTCTATATGTTATATTCATATGTGCTGTGACACATATTCATATTATTTGACCAAGTCATACCCACAGTTCGTGGAGGAAATTACATGTATAAACAATTGGTATACCTAAATTACACTAACCGAGTTTTACTCGACACAAAGACTGATCTTAATAAATCAATTGGAGACTGAAGCCCGAGCGAGTAGCACTTTATTTATTTTCTATTCCTCTGGGAATATTTTATATTTATTCTTCAATTCACACTGCATTCGCATGTATTATTATCATAGTTATCTTTAACTTATTACATCGAATCCCAGTTTATTACGTTATCAGCACGGCTGAGTATAAAGCCGATTTTACCCTGATTTAACTAAAGTAAAAGACAGGAAACGTCCCGCTAAGACTCTGGCCAGAGCACCCGACGTTTGTCCTGTAATATTGAAACTAAAACCGAGTTTTTAGTATTTCGTGTCAACTATTAAATCCTTTTGGAAAAGTTGAGCACAGCCGCAATAATTCTGTTTATCCCTTGGAAAAGAATATTGTGAAGAGTCTGTTTAATCCGTTGGGAAAAGACTGAAATATTCTATTTAATCCTGTTGGACAAGAATATTTATAGATTCTCTTAAATCCATTGTGGAAAAGAATCTTATCCTATTTAATCCGTTTGGACAAGGATAAAATACAGATCTATTTAATCCGTTTGGAAAAGATCTCATCTTTACGGCTGCGAGCTAACGACACTACTATACTTAATTAAACCTAACGAACCGCCTAACAAGCGGATCCGACGGAGGTTAAGTAAGTAAACTCGAGGAAATAAGCTATCTTTTATCCCCTAAAAAGGAAATACAGATAGTGGAAATATCCGAGGAGAAGAGTAGCTCAGAAGAGGATCAAGAGGATCAGCATTAAAAAATTCGAAATTCAAGAAAAGAATAGAATTTAACTTCTGAACGCTACGTACCTCCGTTGAGGGCGCACTACCAGCCACTCACAGTTTAGAGTGCATTAAATAATTTATTAAGCCCCTCAAGCCCTGGGATAATTTAATCCAGGAGCTATTTACTCGAACCCAGGTCATCTAGTAAATCCTGGTCCTATCAAACCCCGAGAAAATTAACTTCGAAATGGAAAGGACGGTAGTGCTACCTCCGTCAGACTCCAAAAGTCCAGGATCCTTATCCGAAGGACTGAACAGCCTAGGACACGCATCCGAAAGGCAGAATTGTCTAGGATTCTCATCCGAAAGACCGAAAAGTCCAGGATCTTCATCCGTAGGACGAAATAGTCTAGGATTTTCATCCGAAAGACAGAACAATTCAGGATATTTATCCGAAGGAAGAACAAATCTAGGACCAATGTCCGAAAGAAAACGGAGTTTAGGATTCTCATCCGAAAAACCCACAGGTCTAGGAAACCCGTCCGTACGACCGAAAAGTCCAGGATTCTCATCCGTAGGACAGAACAGTCTAGGATCTACATCCGAAAGACAGGCTAGTCCAGGATCCTCATCCGAAGGACGGAACCATGAGATGTATCAATCTCCTACCGAATTTGTCGTTACGACCTACAAGGCTAACGAATTCAAAGATTTAATCAAAAACCCGACTGACGGTTCTATGAAGCTAGGATGGAAAAACCAAGTAAATTTGGACGACGTGGTGACCAACGCCAATCTCCATATGGCAGAACAATTCCGGAAGCTAGAGTTACATTACTCGAATATCATCATCATGATGAACAGAAAAAATCTGGAGTTGAAAGAATCAATCACTCCAACGAATTTCAAAATTATTGAAGAGTCATTACGACGAAAAATGCCGAAATTGGCAGGAACTGAAAATTTTGAAGAATGGGAAATGAATTTACGAGACTCCCTTTCAGCCAACGAAGGCTGGGAAGTCATTACGGGAAGTTGGAAGCTACCAACTGAAAATATCCCTGGTATCATACCAAAAGCCCTAGAAAAGGCCTGGATCGCAATCGATCACTCAAATAGGAATATCCTCATGAATTCCGTATCAGACTCCATCAAGCTAGATGTCGAGCACATTGAATCATCAGAGAAGATGTATAAAACCCTCAGGTCGAGGTTCAGATTTCCCAAGGCAGCTCCACGACACGAGCTCATGAACCAGCTCTACACGCTGGACATGCAAGAGACGGGTACTAAATACTTACAACAATTGCTAAGTATTAGTGCAGTCCTCCATCAAGAATATGATGGAATCCCGGACGAGCATCTGATATTTTTGACAGAACAAAAGCTCAGTGGAAAAGACATTTACGTCGATTTCCGAAGATTATGGGAATCAATCCCAGCAGAGGATCGAACACTTGGAGTTCTCCACACCATTTTGCAAGAATATGATCAAGAGATAGACTTGACTATTCGAAAGGAATTAGCTCAGGCGGAAATTCCCCGTGCCAAAAGAGCACCGAAATTGAACGAAAATGCAAGGTTATTTCTGATGAGAAATGTACCGAATAAGCCTGGCACCATAAGTCCAGCCACATCTCAGCCTGGCATCATAAGCTCAGCACAGTACAAGCCTGAACATACTTCAGCATATCAAGGAGCCACTGTTACTGAAACGGCAACACAAACCGGATTCAGTCCAGCACTTGCGAATACGATACCCGTACTACCGATACCGTATTTCCCCGGCTCAGACGGATTCATCATATCAAGTAAGCCTCCGAAAACGAAGGAGCAAAGAAGGCAGGATAGCATGAGAGCTCCTCGCCCACTCAGTAAGGATTCTTATCCGGGCTCACTACAGCCACCTACCCCTAGCTACGGGGACATTGACATGAGATACACGCAATCTCTCACCATAAGAGGAACCCAGAAGGCCGTAGCCTCCGTTCCGAAGACACGTCATCATATCTGTATGATTCGACGGAAGGACGAAAGTACTAAGAAAAAGACTAGTCCGAATACGCCTCTCATGCCTACCGAGAATTTCCAGTACATTGATACGAAGGAAACAAGTCTCCCACAACGAAGCGGAGCCTCATCTAATCAAGCCTCTACATCCACAGAGCAATTTACATTCATTAGACCTCTAAGGTCGGAAGAAACAGAAAGCCTGTCACAGAAGTGCAGCAAAGAAATTTTTGACAAAGCCTGGAACTGGCATCAACGGGACATGAGGACGATGGTCCAGTATGATCGTCCTGCAGAAAACATCCCTACAGTAGTAGAATCTATGAACCGAAAGATTCGATACTACATTGACCTAGAACAAGAAATAGCCTCCGACGACTCAGTTGAAGTCCTCGTCGAGCCCGAAATCTCAGAAACCGAATCCGTCCACATTTTGCCTCCGACCAGCGGAGAGGGGGGAGCAACTGGAGGATACAGTCCGATTCCAGTATGCCCCATACCACAGTCATCATTGACAATGACGAATCAAATCAACATTTTGAAAGATAAAATTAGAAAGCAAAGCGAGGAACTCGCCTCTCTACAGAGGAAAGAAGAGGAACGTCGAGAATTACAGAAATCTGTTCTCAAGCCGCAGCACTGCGCCAAGCCTACAGCTACTAAGCCTGAGGCCTTCTCAACTCCTGGAGAAATAGTGAGACGTTTAAAGCAAAACCCATATTGTCTCCAGTCGGACGAAGAGAAGTATATGACTCATGTACTAGCACAGTACTTACTGTCAGGAAAAGACAACGACTTGATAAGTCAAATTGAACCCAGATTCCTACAATGGTATGGAAATTGGAAACAAGCCGAAAATAGGCAACGATTACTCGAACAAGCGCAGTTGGGACTCAAGTTCAAAGTACCCACGGTACAAAGTCCACTGCTGGAGCTACCTCCACATTTAAAGCCTCTTCCAAGAAAACAGCAAGGTCTATTCGCAGAACCTTCCAAGAATACGAGTCAAGCTCAAGTTACAAGCCCACAGAAGCCAGAAGAAATGAAATGCTGGCATTGCCGTGGCCAAGGGCACATCAAACAGAATTGCCCGGACAAGAAACGCCGAACTACTGAATCCGTTTCACATACCGAAATCCTATCAAGATTGGGATTTACCTACAATCCTCGCACTCAATGTATTGAGTTCGCACAGAACGAAGCCGTCTTGAAATTACTTACCGACGCACCGATAGTCTACAATGACGAACACTTATGTGAAGCTACAGGGTGGTGCATCCCCCTCAAGAGCGAATTACGAAAAGCATTTTTTCAATCCGTACGACTAAAGGATTTTGAAAACCCGACAATGCAGACAAGAGTTCACGGAAAAATCCGCCGGAACAATATTTTCATGGTGAGACCAGAAACTCACATGACATCCACACTCAGACCAATGAAGAATTGTTGGAATGTTGAGAATGAGAAATTTGAAGAAGGTCAGAGAAGATTTTACTCTACCATAGAACAAATACGAATTGCACTTGACAAACAGGATTTCTTATATCCTGAAAGAGTCATAAATTATGTTCGGATGCAGAACGTTCGAGAAACCCCCAGACGGGTAGAACCAGTCTACAACGGCCCGAGATATGGCTACACGCCACAGCCCGAACATTTCTACTGGATCCACGACACGGGATCTACAGTACACATCTGTGGAAGAATGGATTGGTACATTGATTACACCAACTTCCCAGAAGGAAACCGGGTTCTACTTCTCGCTAACAATGAAAAGGTGAAGTCACCCGGATCAGGAACCGTGATGGTTAGCGCATTTAATGGCAACTCATGGTGTCCCATTGAACTCAATGACGTTTGGTTCCTACCAAATGCAGTCAATTTATTTTCTGGAAAACAAGCAAGACACATGCTTCAGCTAGGATCGATCACGGATCCGAATGAGGATACTACATTATTTTTTAGGGGATGCTATATACCCCCGGTCACCCTACCTACAGGAAGAAAGAAGTATCCGGAGAATACAGTGATGATGTCAACCCCACTGATTCTAAACTCTGAAGACACAGGACTTCAAGTCATGTCTTTCAAGCCCATTCTAGTGGAGACCTCAAAGAAGGAACACAAAAAGAGAGGAATGGCCATCACACCGATTTACAGGCACCATGAGAAACTTGGACATGCCTGCTATGAACAATTAGACAAAACCCGAAGAACGGGAGCAGCCCACGTCGAGCCAGGATTTGAATCCGAAGCAGACTACAGGTGTGATTTATGTGCTCAGATTAGAACTGAAGAAAATCAAAAAGCCTGCAAGAAACAAGCAGCCCATATAGGAGAATTCCTTCATGCCGACTATGCAGCCGCATGTGAAGTATCGAATCGTGGAAATACCCACTTTCTCCTCATAATAGACGATTACACTGGATACCAGACAGTGTCATTCCATAAAGTCATCACTGACGCAGATATTTATGGGAAAATACAACAAGCCTTGGAACCTCATAAAGGAGGAATCCCCAAGACAACTCAAGCCGTCTACACAAGTGACGCCAAAGAATTTACTACAGGCCTGCTACAGGACAGCCTCAAATATAAGAACATTGAACAAATAGTCTATTATGGAAAACGACATGGTAGAGCACAGATTGAAATAAGACAGCTACAAGAGACAGCTACTATTCTCCTTTCCCAAGGACATCTACAGAAAAGATTCTGGGAAGACGCAATTAGCTTTGCCGCTCATGCACACAACAGAATATTACAAGGAACCGACACAAAAGTTCCGGCCGCGTCCTTCATAGACACGGGAATCTCCTGGGCAAGATATCATATCTTTGGATGCCCAGTAACGGCAAGAGCAACCCCGAATTCCGGTTGGACAGGGGACATGAAAATCGGGATCTTTACTGGCTACCGCGCCGATCCTCGAATTTGGATGCTATACGATCCGTATATGGAAGAATATACAGAATTTAAAAACGGAGAATACTATGACCAGCTCATACCACAAAGGCCAAGAAGGCAGCCTATGAAAATCACAGACTTCTTTGAATTAGTATCAGAAGATAGTGACACTGAAGAAGACGAGGCGCCTACACGACAGGCAGAATTAGAAGTCAACGATGACTCCGAATCCGAAACGGATTGCCTCATGATTGACCTACCTACAGAAGAAAAGGATATCTCCGACACTGAAACGGAAATATTAACGAGAGAGCCCACTACACATGGTCATACACGAGAAAAGGCTCACTCCAGTAAGAACTCTGCACCTATTGCCTGTGAAGCAAGGGCGACAGAAGTTTCCTTACCAGGACCATCACGGGTCCGGAGCTCCACAGCGATCACCTTTCAAGATCGTCCTAAGCCCCAGTACCAAGACGAGATAATTGAAACAGAGGATATACCACCACCAAAGCTGGACCAGATATCCGGAATTAATACCTGGGCAGACGAAGTCGAACAAGAATGGGAAGATTTGCAAATAGAATTTGAAAATATGAACAAGCCAAGAATCGTTCATACTCTTCCGATGACAGCCTTCTCAGTAACTATAAAACAAGACTGTAAAGCCACAGCGCCGTATACACAAAACCTCCGTACTAAGCCGGAGCTGTATTCCTATACAGGGAAGAAAGTCGTGCCACCGACAAACTTTAAAGAAGCTGTCACGTCTCCAGAGAAAGCACTCTGGATTGACGCCATGAACCGAGAAATTAAGACTCACATGGCAAGTGGAACCTGGAAGTTAGTTCCCAAAACAGTAGGGATGGAGGTGCTTCCCTCATCCTGGAAATACTGTCATTATGAAAATGGAGATATATTTCAAGCCAAGCTTAATATTCTCACTGAAGACGAACCCATTAGTCTACAGGGATTACAAGTAACTCGGAACCAGAGACTCATCTCAAGATTGTTCCTAGCAGAAGCGGGTACTAAAGAAAAATACCTCGCCACCTTCAAGCTACGGACTGAAGCTGAAGGATCCAAGACTCGAGAAATGCATCTCTACGTCTCACCACCTGAAGGTTTTGAACATAGATACAGGTTGATCTATGATTTGAGAATGACTATAGGAGCACTGAAAGCCCTGAAAAAATTCAAAACCGATATCCACTGGAAATTAGAAGAATGGCACTATACTCAGAGTGTCCACCATGAACACCTCTACATGAGAAGCTATAAGCGCAGAGGTAAAGTACACAATACATATGTACTATTGAATAAACAAGAAGCTCTAGTCTCGTCAACTCACAGAAAGGACATCTGCGACTTGGCAGAGAAGCTAAGAAGATCTTATCAAGTGAAAGAAGATTTTCTCCCATCAGAATGGATGAACATGAACATTAGAAGGGTATCAGGCCACTTATGCCTCAACCAGATTACCCGGATCAATCGTCTCAACGACATGTATACTTTCGTGCTACACGAGAAAGTGAATACTCCGTATCCGCCAGACGGACAACCGGATTGGACAAATCTCTCAGAAGAAAAATATCGAGATTGTCACGAAATGATCAGCGGACTGTTGGAAATCCAAGAATCCACACGTCCCGACATAGCCCTGGCACTGGATCAAATTGAGTCCATCACTGGACGTTACCAAGCCTGCGATTACACAGCAGCAATAAGGATAATCAATTATTTGATATCCACAAGTTACGAATCTCTGAAGTTTTACTCAGATTACGACAGCCAGGAGGGAAGATTGGAAGCACAAGGTCAATCTTCCTATACTCCCAGCCCATTGAAGAGGGCAGTTATTTTGGGAGAATGCGTACTACTGAACGGTGTTATCATACATTGGACTTCGGAACGTACTCCAATACGTAGAAGAAATATTGAAAAACACGATATGCGATCAATATTCGCCGCTACATTAAAAGCTATGGACATTCATGCACTACTATGTGAAATAGGACTTCGAGCCTGGCTCAGCCCTATCCAGTTCAGTACCGTCACATGTACAGGATGGTCAGCCATCTACAACAAGTCACCATATGACACTTGGAACTTTCGAGACCAAAAGAAAGTAGAATTTCTCAAGGAAAGAATTGAATTAAACCAGCTAGTCCCACAGAGACGGAGCATCGGACAGATTCCAGTCGAAATACTTCTGAGAATCAACAATCCTATCGACCTAGAAAGGAGAAGGAAATTTCTAGGAATGAGTACAGATGAAAGATACGAACTCGATAGTCGACACAATGAAGATCTGAAAAATGGAACATTATTTCAGAAGTTTGAAGCCAACATGGCACAGTTACCTCCGACATCGGATAACCTGGACCGATTAAAGGAGACGAGAAGAAGGCTTACCCAGCAAGACTTTCATTCTTTCTGGGTAGGGGGGGCAGCATGGGTAGCGTCTCCTCAGCCGATGCGCGGGGGGGCAGGAAAGATAGTGTCTCCTCAGCCGATGTTTGGGCAGGCAGCCAAGAAAATGTCTTCCCAGTCAATGTCCAGGAGGGCAGCGTTCATAGAATCTCCTCCGAAGGCAATCATTAAGAAATCAAGAATTTCGGAAAACAAGGCGGAAAGGATAGAACATCCTCAGCCAGGACCAAGGAGGGCAGTAATTATAGATCCCCCTCCGGAAACAACAACTGATAAAACTAACAAGAAAAAGATTTCATTGACTCAGTACACGGTAAGGAGGGCAGCAGAGCAGTCTCCTCCACCGAGAATTAATTTTGCCGTACACGCAGTACCCGATATAAAGAAACCAGAGAAGAGAGCAAGACTCCACTCAGACCCCGAGAAACAAAGTCAGAAAGAAATAGAAGCTGACAGGCAAGGCCGGAGGCAGCATTCGCGACAAGAACCAGAGCCTACTAACACAGTAGAGCGCACTTCTCGGAAAGGACTCAGTAAGAGATTACATAATACATTTCTTGTAATACTGATGGTCCTCATGATTTTGGCAAGAGGAGGAGCTACACTCTTGACCAACAACACAGTGAATCCATCATGCAACAAGATGATCACTCAAACAGGAATTGATACACGGGCAACAAGACCCAACCAGGATCAACTTTCCTGGAATATTAAGACAACACTTGGAAATATGGTACAGGCCACGCCGTATACCTTAGCTAATCCCATACTCACTGAAAACAAATTCTATACAAGCACTCGCATCGTCTTGGGCATCCCCAATCTAGGGAAGTCAAGAGAAAATACAGAACTCCGCACAAGAATGATTAACTTGTGGAAGTCATCATTTGAACACATAAGTCAACCCTTGACGTTATCCAGGATTATCCATAATCCGAAGGACCCGGTCATTCCTAATCACGCAGTTGGAATTCGGACCGACAGAAATCTCCTCAAACTTGGAGAAAATTATCAACTTTCAACGTTGAAACCGACAGCCAAGCTAGCTGTAAAAATTATTTCCATCAAATCTATCAAGGAAGAAGTCAGTGTTAAGCTACCAAGAGCGAAAACACGAGAATTAGTTGTGGCGACTCATAATTCAGTTTTTACGAAGGAACAACTATGTGCACCAGCAACAGATGTTCCCGGAGATAGAAGAGAAACTACTCAAGTTCAAGGTAATAAATGGGAGATAAACTTAAAAACCATTTTGAACCGATATAAGCCTTGGCATTTAAGCCCAAGCCCAAAGACACTCCTAGTTTTGTTAAAATTTCGGTGTGAGAAAACACTGGAACCGATAACCGACCCAGCAGTAACCACACAAGGCATGTGTGTAATTATTAAAGAAGTAGTATGCAGGATCAAGTCCGAACATACCAAAATGAACACATCAGAGAGCTCATTTCTCGGAATAATAAATATCCAGAAAAAGAAAGATGTCGTTCCCCTCAAGGCATCCCAGACGCGAACGCTCGAAGACACAGGTCAATGCGAAGACCTCATCTCCAGCCTAAGCATATCAAAGCAACCTGGAGACACTCATAGAAATAAATTTGTCTTCAAAGAATTGGACAGAAACACAAGCCATAGCTATCTACGTCGATTGGGATCCCAGAAGCCGAGCTCACTGCTCGCCATAGAAGGTATGAAACAGAGAAAAGATTCCTTGACAAAATCTAATTCAGAAAATCTAGGAAGAAAAGATAGGATTCAAGTCAAATCCGTAATCAGAAAATTTCCGGAAGATTTACAAGAAACTCCTGGTTTGAAAACTGTGTCACCGGTCGAGTTCATATTAATAAACACAAGCCGCCACTGCGCCTCTCAAGTCGTGATGAAAGAATGTGACGAGGGATATCAATCTGTACAGAATCCCGTACCACATGTTACGAATTATTTCAAGAATCATACCGAATTAAAACGTATATTGCCAGTCAGTAGACTAATACAGAGCAATATGAGACTTTGTGGAAATTTAACGAGTCTCACAGATGAAGCAATCCAAGCTTACCGAATACACAGACCAATTTACTTGGAATTGGGGAAATTAGACTCTCAGATTGGACTGTCGAATGTCTCTGTGAGCCCCTACACAGATCAAGTCTGCATGAAGCAAGCGAACCTATCCTTGGACCAAGGACAGTGTCATCGTCATCATGGATTCCATGACGATAGCCCGAACGGCAACTATAATTCGAAGGAAAGCTCCGAATCGAATTCTGACAAATTCCCGCATCTACTGCTCGAGATTGCAGAGCCTAAAGAAACCATACATTGCGGAAGCATGATTAAGGTCGAAGATAACCTGAGAAAAGGAGACCGAATTCACAACATATTGACAGTATGTTGTTCAGATAACTTCATACGAACATGTACTAAAAATAACCGTACCCTTAGACTAGTGTCGGAAAGGAAGCAGGTTGAAACCCAAATATGGAAAAAGAGGAATGAAAACATCTCCAGTCTTATGATAGAATGGATCGATATAAGAACTTGCAAAGGATTTGGAGTTCCCATTCCAGAGTACTCCAGCTATGAACCTGGAGACAACATCCTAAGCCCAATCATTTGGCCCTCAGACTGCTGTGGTAGTCCTCATCTTGTCGAAAGCCTTTTTCCATGGACGAGCCCACACGCACAGTATAATTACCGAGCATGGTATCAAGCAGGTATGATTTTCTACCTCACCATCATGTTACATTGCCTGGCGACTGCTATTTATGAGTACATAGCGACAGCACCGGGAAAGTTGAGTCAAACATTTAGACTACTTTCATGGCATAAATCTGGCGAGTCGAGCGATGTTCCTGCCGACCACGACCCAGTCATTAAATCTGATTTCAACCACAATCAGAAAGGAGTAAGCAATTCTCTTTATAAACGGACGAGCAGAGTCCTCTATAGAATGGGAGAGCCTGGAGAGTCGTGCGATGATCAAGCCGACCAAGACCCAGTACCATTCGGAGACAGAAAGCAGATTTCATATGGACCATCTGGAATCGATCTTTACTGTTCTATCTCTGATCAATGTGGCTAAGGATCACAAGATCATCGGAGACAACTGGACAACACAAAATACGGAGACACCTGGATAATCTCATCAAGGAGACGGATCATGTATATGGTGTAGTATATTGAAATATAAATTGTATAATTTTTGTTGAAATTTTTAATTATGTTATCATTTCAAATTTGTTCAGATTTTATGTATATTAATTCTATATTAGAGATTTATCAATTCTCGGATCATTTCATTTTTTGTGTTTAATTCATTTACCTCAAATTGAAGGAGGGTGTTAAAATATAGATATACATACCTGCCAAGTAAGGAGGTGTTAATATGTATATAAACATTATATTCCTATACTGATGTAGATAGGAGATATAGATGTACTTATTAGGATATCTTAATCATTGGTATTTATGTATCCGTATAAATTGCTAGTATTAATCATGGGATTATTACGTAGGCATATTGTAAATGTAGAGATTGCACATTCTACATATTATTGGTTAATCCCGTCCATGGTAAGGAGGGATGATTTCATTATATATAAATTCTATAATATAATATTTACAGATCAGCAGGATTATTCTTCCTTCTACAGGAGCAATCCGTATCAATTAGAATCATTTCAATCTAATAGCAAATAGTTCTATCTACATTAACATGGAGTAGAATATTTGAGAAATTATTATGAACTCTAAGGAGTCAAGCTAAAAAGCCTTTCCTATCTGAAAGCATTGTGCATTATTTATGCTGACACGATGGATCGTATTTCCCTTCGTCCTTTTGTCACTCAGCCATTAAGTTTTATGACTTTATTGGTGAGCAGAAACCATCCGAAGTTTCACAATACAGGATGGGCATTCTATATGTTATATTCATATGTGCTGTGACACATATTCATATTATTTGACCAAGTCATACCCACAGTTCGTGGAGGAAATTACATGTATAAACAATTGGTATACCTAAATTACACTAACCGAGTTTTACTCGACACAAAGACTGATCTTAATAAATCAATTGGAGACTGAAGCCCGAGCGAGTAGCACTTTATTTATTTTCTATTCCTCTGGGAATATTTTATATTTATTCTTCAATTCACACTGCATTCGCATGTATTATTATCATAGTTATCTTTAACTTATTACATCGAATCCCAGTTTATTAATTTGAATGGAGAGAGGACCATTAGGGAGGAAGCTGGGAGCACGGAGATGGAAGTGGGGAAGTTGCTGCATTAATCACAATCACGTAATCACTAATCACCTTCCAATCCTCATCATCACAATATCCTCAGCATTGAGTCAGTCCATTTCATCAGCCCCCGTCCCCGTCAACCAATATCCCAACATCCCATCATGTCACTGCATCTCGAATTCAAATTATATTTTATTCTAATATTATTTTATCAAATCACACATTATTATTCATATCCTCAATCCTCAATATTTTCCCAATACAATTTACAAAATTACATTTCCATAAGTATATTAATAATTACTTATGCATATTACACAGCAGGGGCGGATCTAGAAAGATTGACTGGAGTGGGCAATGCATATTAAATCGAATCCTTAGTGAAGGATCAAAATGGTCCATTTTCAAAAGCTGGAGTTAAAATGAGCTATGTCAAATACACTGTATGGATAGGATGCGCAAAATTTTAATTTATTACAAGTTTTTTGAAAAGTGTAAAATGTTCTATTAACATGTTTTTTTGAAAAGTGTAAAATATTCTATTTTTACATGTTTTTGAAACGAGCAAAATATTCTATTTACATGTTTTTTTGAAAAGTACAAAACGTTCTATTTACATGTTTTTGAAACGAGCAAAATATTCTATTTACATAAAAGTTTAAAAGGTTCTTTTTACATGTTTTTTGAAAAGTGTAAAACGTTCTATCTACACGTGTTTTTGAAAACGGTAAAATGCTCTATTTACATGTTTTTGAAAAGAGCAAAATACTATATTTACATGTTTTTTTTAAAGTTAAAATATTGTATTCACCTGTTTTTGAAAAGTGCAAAATACTCTATTTACATGTTTTTTTTTGAAAAGTGTAAAATGTTCTATTTACATGTTGTTTTGAAAAGTGTAAAACGTTCTATTTACTTTTTTTCAAACGAGCAAAATATTATATTTACATGCCTTTAGGTCAGGTTCATGCATGATGTTTTAATGCATTGCTTTGTAGACAGTGAATTTTGTTCCTATAGCTAAAAATGGACGTGAATCATTTTGATTCCTCACTCACACGATATAAGACGGCCATCGGGCCATCTTGGTGTAAATTCCCCTATGTTAAAAATCCATTTTGGATTTGGGATGGGCAACTGCCCGCTTGCCCACCCCCTGGATCCGCGCCTGTTATGCGTACTATATACATGCATAAAATGCACATAATATCTTTTCAAAAAATTTAAAGGTAGAACATTCAAAATTAATTCAACCAAATAAATCCTTGTACCTTGGTATGTTATATATCCAAGCATATAAAATCACGTAGGAGTATATATACTTAGGTACCGTATATCCTATAATAATGCGCGGGTCTGTAATAGTACGTGGGTCTGAGAGGCCTGTTTTAATAGTACGCGGGTCTATTTTACACACATTTAAGTGGCAGTACGCGGGTCTGTAATACTACGCGGGTCTGTAATAGTACGCGGGTCTTTAATACTACGCGGGTCTGAGTGAGAGGTCCAAATTTGGATAGTACGCGGGGCGTACTATTGTAGGATATACGGTATATATTCTTCTTGGAAAGACTCTCACTATATAGTAGTCACTGTATAGTGTGTTATAGTGATGAGTGAGATAATGAAAAACTTTGAAAGTATCAAAATCTGAGTACAAAATGTACTGTTTTTCTCATAGCAATAAAGAATGGAGGCATAATATGTTTCTATCAGTATCCGCATCAGTATAATATTATGTATAAAGCTTGTGCTTACATTTTTGCACATTGTATGGTATACCTATAGACATTGGCTCATACATGTAGATATAGGCAATTTATCAATGCAAAGTTCCATCATAATATAGCAATATAACCTCCAAAGTTCCACTTCCATATGTGAACATACGCAATATGGAATAATTTAATTATATTATTATGAGAGCCTATTTTTTTTTGACATTTTGGGATTATGTAATATTGGCCCTTTTCCAAATCCAAATCCGACAGACTTATTAATACCTAACGACAAGTATAAGTAAGTAAAGTACTATTGCACATATAAGTATCAATACCACATCACACAGTTGCATAGGAGGCAGACCCGATTCCGATTCCGATTCCGACCTTTATTTTCAGTGGGGGGTTGCTATGCTATATACTGAGATATGTTATAAAAAATTCAATTTTAATAATGGAAAATTTAATAAACCATTAATCACCAAGGCCAGTACCAGTACCAGTACCAGACCAGGGCCAGCAGTCCACTGTACTTCTAATAATGTATTTTACAAAATTAAATTCCCTTATAAAAAAAGCGTGGTACTATGGTGAAGAAAAGCAGTATTACAATGCAGTTGCAGAGTAGAATCAGGGCCGGATCCGGATAATGCGACCGGCGCAGGCAGCCCCCACTCCCACTCCTTAAATTTTCAAAAAAACATGTAAATGGAACATTGAGCACTTTTCAAAAATATGTAAATAGACCATTTTGGACTTTTCAAAAACGTGCAAAATAAAACTTTTTTTACATTTCAAAAACATGGAAATAAAACATTTAACACCATTTAAAAAACATGTAAATGCAACATTTTACAGTTTTCAAAAATATGTAAAAACAATATTGAGACTTTTCAAAAACGTGCAAAATACAAATTTTTGTACATTTCAAAAACATCTAAATAAAACATTTTCCACTTTTCTAAAAACATGTAAATAGAACATTGAGCACTTTTCAAAAACATGGAAATCGAACATTTCCCATTTTTCTAAAACATGACAATACAAAATTTTGCTTTAGCAAAGAAAACCATCAATAAAATCAAAATGGTGGTTTTTGTATATGGAAGCAAATTCCTGCCTAAACCAATTCCTTCGTCCGGCCCCGGCCCTGAGTAGAATGACAGCGTATTGAAAATCAAAAATAATCACACGCAACTTTTACACAAAGAATATTATACACAATAAAGTCACAAAAGTATAATGCATTTAACATAATATTATAATATGTATAGCTATATAGGACATAATTGGTTTTAATGTACGAGTACAGTACAGTTTACAATTTCAAGATGGGCTATTGAATTAAAAATAGTTTTGTATAATGAAGTAATTAATTAGTCTAGGTAATTAGCTATGCAGAGGAAATATGGAGGGGGAGATATTCAATGATGAAAATGAGATGAAAATGACTTAATGGGAATTATGTATATGAAAGAGAAACTATTAGGAACAATAATAAGAGATTTGGATCGAATTAATAGATGGTATGTAGACACGTAGTATATAGACATGGCGCTTACTTACTCAAGATAACACTTAAAAGAAGTCTTGACTCACTTCAATTATCCTTCCTTAAAGTCGACTTGACAATATTAGATGCGATATTTTTCCAAGTGAAGTGAAATGAAAAAGGGAGAGAAAAATGGACGAGGAAAAATGAATCTGAAAAGGAAATGAGGAATCAAGTAGAAAAAGAAGGCGAAGATGAAGATGAAAACGAAGAAGAAGAAGAAGAAGACGGAAGACTACGAAGGATTTGAATGAGATTTTGTATGTGAAAATAAAAGCGAGGAGTCCGACGGAGAGACTGAAGATACGGTGATGGAAAAGAATGTTTTTAACTATGCGACTGAAAAGCAATGCTAGAGCCGACAACCAACTCAGAAAATCCTCGCATCACACCATAATGGCTATATGCAATCCCCCTTCCCCTCCCCCCAATTTTCATCCTAGACCCTTCAAAAAAATCCACCCCGTACATAATTAGTATCGGAATGAACCTGAAAAATTTGAACAAAATCCATCCAATACTTTTTTCATAAAAAAATCATAAAATTTCCTATAGCATTTACACAGCATTAAAATCTGTGTGACTTTATCTCGGAAAATGATTTTTTTCAACATGTTCCCTCATCAAATTTCCTCAAATTTTCATCTGACTCCATGACATATACATTTGAGAAGAGGACTTGGAAATCAAAATTTTAATTAGTTGAGGATTTTATGAAATTTTGCAAAAAACCGTGCTTGACGACAAGGAAATTGCTGTTAGGGTTTTCGTAAAACATGATTTTCACCATTAAGAAAAGTTGGATTTGGAAGGGGGAGAGGTCATTCTGAAAGACAAATCTCGGACAATCCTAGGGGTGGTCGCAGATTTGGAATCCGTTGACCCGGGGTCAAGTTATTAAATGAGAAAGTCAATCAAGAAACACATGGGAGTCACGGAGAGCGGTGCCAAAGGAGCTCGTGAGCGAGTGGAAAATGAATGTGTTTCTTTGACGTCCGCTCTCGTGAGGAAAACTATTGGCGAGTGGACGGGAGGCCAGGCTGAGCATTTCCAGTCAATTTCCTTTCATTCAAAGTCGCCTCCGTTTTCCGCTCTTACTTTTTATTTTTCAGTCCAAAATTTTGACGAGGATTTTTGAAGATTTTCAACAAGTACAGATCAACTACAAGAAGTTTGCTCGTGATTTTCACTTTTTTTTTTAAATTGAGGAGTCATCGTTTTTTTGAAGTTTTTTATCGAGAATTTCCTACAAAGTCGTCAACTTCACTACTCAATTTCTACCTCTCTCCTGTTTTTGTGACTGACTCTTGACCGTACCGTGCGGAGGACTATACTAGCCGTAAACTATTAAGGTATATAATATATTATTTTTACAATTTTACTGCGTAATTCATTATTTTTTGTATATTTTATGTGCGTGTGGTCTTTCTGTTTACTATAGTTAGTCACAACATGCGCGTTTGTACTATTGTAATTGTAATTTTTGATACTCGATTTTGTTAGCTATTTTCACAGTCTAAAATCCCGTGAAAATGTTATGATTTTAAGTAATATTGAAAATTTTGATGAAATTAGGAATCATTTCTTACTTCCGATTGATGATAAAACACTGTTTTGTGTGTTGTACATTTCAATTTTTAATCAGTTTTTCTCCATTTTTTTTTCTGGAGATTTTGTGATTTAAAAAAATTATATAGTTGCATTCAATTTCGAGTCGCTGGTCATTAATTGTGAGTTTTGATCATTGATGTTGGGATTGCATTTTGGGCTGTGGGTCAGTGTCGAGCGATGTGACACCAGGATTTTTGTAGTCAATACGTATTTTTATAAGGTTGACATTCGTAGTTGTTAGTCACCATGATTTACTGGTAACATTTAACTGTGATGATTGTAGTTGGTATTCACGGTTTTTTTACCTTGCGTCTTGAGTATAAAAAAATTTCACTTAAAATTTTGCGATATGTATACCTACTTACTCAAAAAACACATAGGGAAGAAAGAAACCTACGTAATTTTAATGTCGAATAACCATTGATTTTTGCAATGTCAGTGTTTTATTCTCGTGATGCTAAAAAGTGTGTGAATAAATAGGAGTGCGTATTTATGTTGAATTGACTATTTACGTTGTTGTATATCTTGTATTTTTGTAGGAAGAGAAGATTAACTAGATAACCATGGCAGACGATTTACAAGTGGCTGAGACTGTCGCGGCCCCCGCCGCCCCTGCTGCAGCAGCTCCATCAACCCCACCAGCATCCACTGCTGGTGGAGCCGGGAAGAAAGGGAAAGCCGCCAAGAAGCCCGCCGCACCCAAGGCGCCCAAAGCTCCGAAAGCACCCAAAGCACCCCGATCTCCGAAACCAAAAGTTGAGAAGAAGAAAGCGGATCATCCTCCAATTGCCGAAATGGTCCTGGCTGCCATTAAAGGTTTGAATGAGAGAGGTGGCTCATCACTGAAAGCAATCAAAAAGTACATTGCAGATAATTACAAAGTTGAAGTTGAGAAACTTGCTCCCTTCATCCGGAAGAATTTGAAAACCGCCACTGCCAACGGGAGTCTCCTTCAAGTGAAGGGAAAAGGAGCGAATGGCTCCTTCAAACTTGCACCCACCGCCGCCAAAGCTGCCGTTAAAGCTGCCAAGGTCAAGAAACCGGTGAAACCCAAAGCAGCATCACCGAAAAAAGCGAAATCACCTGCTCCCAAGGCTGTCAAACCTAAGGCAAAGAAACCGAAAAGTGCTCTTGCTGGAAAGGCTGCTGCGGCTGCTTCACCCAAAGCTAAAAAACCAGTCAAACCAAAAGGGAAGAAAGCTGCTCCAGCTCCTGCGGCTGCCGCCGTGGCTGCTCCCGTGATTACTCCACCAGTAATTGTTCCTGCCGCCGCTCCCGCCCCAGCAAAACCCAAGAAAGCTCCAGCTGCAAAAGCCAAGGCTGCCAAACCAGTGAAGGAAAGTAAGAAACCAGCAGCTGCAAAACCGAAACCAAAGAAAGCTCCCGCCAAACCCGCCCCCTCACCAAAATCACCTAAGCAAGCAAAAGCAAAGTCTCCGAAACCGAAGAAAGCTCCTGCAGCAGCCTCACCCGCAGCAGCCAAAACTAAAGCACCCAAAAAGGCAGCTCCTAAAAAGAAGTAAAAAAAAGTAATTTTTTTTTGAAACACTACAAAATACCAAGGATTAAAACATACGAAAAGAAATAATTTAATTGAGTCTTTTGTTTCTCTCCTTGTATTGGTGAAATTTGTCATTATTTGAAAGCAAGTAATTTATTGTACATTTCTGTAAAATATTATATACTAGTTCGCTTACTATGATTATTTTTGAACGTGTTGTTCTCACTTAGATTATATTTCAATCAAACTTCCAAAACATTACTTAAAAAAAAATATGAACCATGCTTTTGTTAATTGTCAGGGATTTTTTCTTGTTGGAATTTTCAATGATTTTGTATTCAAATAAGATCATGATGTTTTTGGATCCAAGGATCTTACTAATGTAATGTAGAGGTAGTACCTAGGTAAATTTAGTTTAGTTTACTAGTATGTGTGCATCATTTACTTTGTCTTTATTTATATGTACGTATGAAAATGATTTGAACTGTTGATTTAGACTGTTGCACGCTCATGAAATGATTGTCTGATTTATGTAGATCGCCTTGTTAAATATTAGAGTGCTGCACTAAAAAAAAAGTATGCGTGAGAGTGATTGATCAGTTGAAACGAATTATGTATTTAATTAAGCTTGTAAACAATACTGACTCTCAATTGTGTGTGTTGACATATCTAATTAAATATATTTTAATATTTAAAGATGCTCGTTTTTACTATGACTATAATATGATTGTATCTCATCTTTTTACACATCTAATTGCTTCCGTTTACACACACACACACACTATACTACCGTATTAATTATTATTGTATATTGACATTTTTCAGTCTGTTTATAGTTGTAGATTTGTAGAGGCGTACAGTTTAAATTTTTTTTTTTTGCGTGGTATTTAATTTAAATCTACTACGTCTTTAATCTTTTTAGTCATTTATTGTTTTGTCCTGACTTCTTTCCCCTTCTCAGCTCTGTTATGTACTTACATAGTATTGTTGTTACCGTGAAATATGGCATTTATAATTAAGATAGAATAGCAAAACAAATTGCACAAGGAAATTAATTGAAAAAAATATGACATTGAAAATAGATACACGCAAGTTCCTTGTGAACACAATGAAATTTTAAATTAAAATATTTATTTTATACTACAAACAAAATGTTAACGATCATGAGGATTAAATTAGAGTTTTTAGATTAATTCACAATTTAGAAGATGGAATTAATTAATTTTATGAACTATACTTACTACAAAATATCATATTGTTATTGCATTAAGCACAAAATTGTAATCGTATTCGTAAGATCCATTTTATTGTTTTGTTTCTTGGACTTTGGGGGGAAAGCTTTTGAGATTTTCTAATAAAAATCAACTACAAATATTAAAAATGTATTGTGTAAGGAATTCGGATGCTATTTTTTTTTTGCATGTGTAGTAAACCGGTACCGGTTGGTCGTTGGTTGGGCTCGTTACTTGGCATGCTGAACTTTTTTAGACATAATATTTCAAATTCAAGAATTCTACTTTGAGCATTTTGGGTTTTTGTACCCGGCCCGAATCGGATTTTATGGGATTTTCAGACTACTTAATTTTCGTAACAATTATTGAGATGCCTTTCAGGGTTTGGACTGTATTATTACTGATGTGTGTGGCTCTTTGGATCTGGATTGAGATCTGTTTTTTCCGGTAGAAAGCCTCGACTAAAATGTGTGCTTTATTATGGTTAGGTTAAGGAAAAAAGGCTGGCCACGACTTATCAGATTTAATCCCCGAGAGTAACTTTTGGGGCTTGGCGGTTCATGAGTTATTTTTAAATATTCTATGATGGTTTAAAAATGATATTTCTAAGATCCTAATTTTAAATAGTGAGGACAGTGAGGCTTGTTAAAACGCTTTTTTTCAAAGTGTGGTGTTTCTCTCAAACCAGGGGTTTCAAGGGGAATCTCATAATGCAGTTTTTTAAAAGGTTAGGCTTAGTGAGGTGTTTCTCTTAACACGTTTTTTAAAGAGGTTTCTCTTAAAACAGTTTTTTTTTAAAAGTGAGCTTTCTCTGAAACCAATTTTTGGAAAAGTGAGCTTTCTCTTAAACCAGTTTTTGAAGATTTTCTAGATGGTTTGAAAATGATATTTCTAAGATCCTAATTTTAAATAGTAGGCTTGTTAAAACGCTTTTTTTTCAAAATGTGGTGTTTCTCTCAAACCAGGGGTTTCAAGGGGAATCTCATAATGCAGTTTTTTTAAAAGTGAGCTTTCTCTGAAACCAGTTTTTGAAGAAGTTTCTCTTAAATCAGTTTTTTGAAAAGTGAGCTTTCTCTTAAACCAGTTTTTGGAAGATGTTTCTCTTAAATCAGTTTTTTGAAAAGTAAGCTTTCTCCTAAACCAGTTTTTGAAGATGTTTCTCTTAAAACAGTTTTTTGAAAAATGAGCTTTCTCCTAAACCAGTTTTTGAAGAAGTTTCTCCTAAAACAGTTTTTTGAAAAGTGAGCTCTCTCTCTTAAGCTAGTTTGTTGAAGATTTTTTTCTTAAAACAGGATTTAAAAATTGAACTTTCTCTTAGACTAGTGTTTTGAGGATGTTTCTCTTAAAACAGTATTTTTTTTAAAGTGAGTTTTTTCTTAAGCCAGTTTTGTGAACATTTATCTCTTAAAACAGTTTATTCTTAAAGTGAGCTTTCTCTTAAACCACTTTTATGAAGATTTTTCTCTTAAAACAGTTTTTTGAAAGGTTAGAGTTCTCCATTGCATTTATTTTCCACATTAAAGATTTTCAACAAGAACGCTTTTTTTTTAAAAAAAAATATATTTTTGAAAATTGAGGTTTCTCCTAATACATTGTTTTGAAAAGAAGCTAAATTTCTCCCCAAAAAAGTTTTTAAAAGTTGTGAGTTTTCTTCTGAAAACATTTCCTTAAAAAGTCAAGTCCTCATTTTTCCCTTTATTTGTTTATTGTATCTTCAAAAGTGTGTTTTCTAAAAACAAAATTCTACGTCACATTATGTCCATTTGATTTTTGAGAACTCAGTTTTTATTAGTTTTAAGTACCTAAGTATGTTTAGCGTGCGGGATGGTTACATTGTAAAAATAGGCTGGGGGTGCGGTATGGGGGGGGGGCTGGACGGCGGTCACATAGTACGTTGGGTGTGAGGTGTCTCCACACTCCACACCAACAACTACCACCACCACCACCACCACCACAACAACAACAACTTGGGCCTGGACTGTGGGACTGTGGGACGGGTAAAAGAAAGGAAGGACGAATACACGGGAGAAAGTGAAAACTACGGAGTGGATATGACGGGTGTACGGGACCGGGTATTACACACATATAGAGTCCCCGTTACAGGCTTGGGGCGAAGAAAAGACTGTGAAAGGTGAACCAAAGTCTAAAATCGATATGAGATTTATCGATCTGGGAGTTGCCAAGCGTCAAGCGGGGGAAAAGCGGAGAAAGGAAGACGACGAGAAGTGTTTTTAGTGTATAGGGAGTATAAGCGGGAAGTGAGAGTATCACTAAAATAAAAAAAAAAGTAAAACCTAAATGACATAAAGATGCTTCCCACTTGGTCTTCTTCTCCTATACTCCTGTAATACCCGCGCCCGAACAACCCACGAGTATCAACTACTTACATACCTACACCTACTTATCCCTACTTAAGTCAGTTCCGACCCTACATTCACCCATATGCACACGGGTAGAATCCGAATCGGGTTTATCCAAAAATCCAAAACTGAATTTATAAATTCCAATATCTCACCATCCACTTCTCTCTCTCTCTCTCTCTCTCGCTGTCTCTCTCTCTCCAACTTTTTTGTTTTTATTTCGTCCCATTTCCAAAATTCCATTCAAATTTCCAAACAACAACAAAAATCCAAGCAAAATCACTCAACACACATTTGCCTCCAGAATTTTAAATCATTTTTACAAATTTATAAAATTCATTCACGCAAAAAAAAATAAAACGTATATGTTTACACAGGAAGTGACACTCAATTTTCAATTCAAGCTGAAACGGAAATTAAGGAAAACCGAGAACGGAAAAATATAAAATAATATAACGTAAACCATCATTATCTTTTCTACACACTGCCTGCTGTTAAGTGCTCGTCAGAATTGTGGAACTGAAAAAAAAAAGAACGTGTGACAGTTTTCTACATTGTCTTTGTGTGTTTTGAAATTTAATTAATCCACCATTTATAATTTTATATCCACAATTTAAAAAAATAAAAACATTATGTACGTGGTGTAGTAAAATATTTTACAATTTAAATTAAAGTCAATAAGTGGTGGGAGATTTAAATCAGTGAAAAATAAAAATCACAATATACTTGTCATTTGGTTATTTTTGCGGTGACATTTTGACATTTTATGACATTATTTGAGTTGAGTGGACAGCTGAGGGTGGGGGAAAAGTAATGTGTACATTTTTTTGTGAATTTTTGATTTTTTGAAGAAAAAAAACGAAAACGACTGACATTCATTTTTATTGGATTTTATTGGGGACTGGCGTTGGCCGTTTAGTGTACAGAACAGAGGTAAGTGAATGGATTGTTTTATTTTGTATTAAAATGTAGATGGGTGGTTTTTAAAAATTTTACATGCAATTTAATTAATTAATTATTTAACCGTTTATGATGTTGATTTTGTTTTCTATTCGATTAAATATGCTAACAATAAGCTGGATTTTTTTTGTCCTTTTATAATATTTATTTATTAGACACTTTTGTATTGTCCCTTGACACTGGACCAATTTATTGCTTTTTTGGATTCAGGAGTTGAACAGAAAGAAGCCTTTGTAACACACATAATGAAAATGGAGCGTCCATAAATGATGTCACGGGTATTGGGCCAATGGGTCTTCTTGGACACTGATACTGATGACCTCTTATTTATGTTAAAGATATAGCCATTTATGCAATGGTTAAGCGGATGACAGGGGGGTCATACAGGGTGTAAATATTTGATGACATCATTTATGGACGACCCCTTATTGGATTTAAAAAAATGGTTGACTGGCGATTATGAATAATTGATTGAGAGTTAATCGAAGGGGAAGTGACAGTGAAGGTCTTTGAATGCGTGAGGCAGGATTTATAATGGGATTATGCATATACTTAACATTGGGATTATGTACATATGGAACTCTTGGAGCATGTTTCAACTCCAGTAATGGAAAATATTACAAATTGGTTACTAATTTAAAAAATACGTAAGGAATCGTCCACAAATGATGTCATCAAAAAATTACTATTTTGAAGATCCTACAATATGATCCCCGTGTCATGAGCTTATAACCATTGCGTAAATGGCTATATTTACCATGGGGTGTCACCAGTGGCATAGTGGCCAAGTAGACCCATTGACTTTACAGATGACGTCATTTGTGGACGATCCCTAAGGACATAAACTGGACTGTGTGTTTAATTTAATAATTAACTACTGTTATTAAAATAGTCTCTCTGATTATGTGCTTGTCTTGCGGGGGTTTTTGAGAGATAATTATTGAGATTTTGTATATGGCCCAGATTTGAATGGAGAAAAAACCTTGAAATAGTTATATGGCCTCTATCACAAAAAAAAGTCTAGCACCCCTCGCGACACTTGCACTCTCAATTTCAATGGAATTCACCCTCGTAGGGCAGGCCTAATACAAATTGGGAAACACTCCCTCCCTTTCTTTTTCTGTCTGTAGAGGTAGACGTAGACTGTAGACGATATAGTATTTAAGGTGGGCGCCGGTGCCCTATATCCTATACGGTATGCCCCTACATCTTTTAAATTGTTTACATACTCAAACACACATGCACTTTTACTACTACTACCACCAGCTTGTAAACTAACACAAGGAAATAATCCCATGTGTGTGGGCATATAGGGGCAGACTCAGTTCATTCACTATTTCACTGGATCAGTGGCACATCAGCCCTCACCTTCCTTTCACTACTTACAATGTACCTTTTACTATGGTGTAGATATGACATTTTGAGTTTGCATAAAATACAAGTTTTTCCATGACTCCAGTTAAGGCGTCGTCCATAAAGGATGTCATCGAAATTTCCCCATTTCTATAGGGCCCGTAATAATGACCCCATTGTCATCAGCTTAAGCACTGTGTAAATGGCTATCAGTGTCCAAAGAGATAATCTTACCGATGACGATACTTGTGGACGACCCCTAACTAACTTTGTATTATGCGTACCCACAGATGAAATGCTATTAATCCCTTTACTTTGTCTACTTGAACTTTCAAAAGTACCATGCCAATTATTATGAGGCTCTAACTTTTCCATGTGAAATTTGAAATCAAATCACATTAAATTTTTTATTAGCCCCACACATTTCCCGTTTAAATTTTTGAATTTTTGAATAATTTAAAAAAGTTATTATTATGAAAAGGTTTTGGGCGGGGTGACGGGGAGATAATCGATAATCAATGTGGATTTGTATGGAAATGAGAGAAAATGACAGTGAGTGACAGTGTACAATACAGTGTAGGATTAGGTTAGGCATTTACTTGTAGGATAGGACAGCAACAATAATTTTAGCAGTTAAAATTAAGTATAAAGTTTACAATATTTTTTCAACATGCAAAATTGCCTATCTCCAATTCTGTACAAATTCAAAACCACGTAACTACCCGAGCCATAAGAGAGTAAGTGTTGCGAAAGTATAAAAGGCGTTTTTCTTTTTAAAAAATTGCACAGGCCATTTAAATTTCCCACCAAAAAATTTATAATAATTTAAAATTTATAATTTAAAATTTAAATTTCTAAAATATCTAGTTTCTAGTTGTATTGTCACACTGAGATCATTTATGGACGAACCCCAATTATCTAGAAATAATGTAATAATAATAATGTTAAAAAATTCTTAAATTGTTTCACCATGTTATTGATAGAAGAAAGGGGAAAGAAGCCATTAAAGAAAATTTAGAAAAAAAGGCGGGAAATAAGAAAGAGAGGTCGCGATGGCGTTTGCGGGGCTGAAGAAGCAGATCAACAAGGCGAATCAGTACATGAACGAGAAGATCGGCGGGGCGGAAGGGACGAAGCTGGACGATGAATTTGTGGAGATGGAGAAGCGGACGGACACCCTGTTTGAGTTGGTGGATGAGCTCCAGTTGAAGACGAAGGAGTATCTCCAGCCGAACCCGACGTCCCGGGCCAAGATGGCCGCCGTGAAGGGGATCTCCAAGTTGAGTGGTCAGGCGAAGGCGTCCACGTACTCGCAGCCGGAAGGGACGCTGGGCGAGTGTCTGACGACGTACGGACGGAGACTGGGGGATGAGACGTCCGTCTTCGCGGCCGCCATGATTGAGACGGGGGAGAGCATGAAATTAATGGCGGATGTCAAGTACTCCCTGGACGACAATGTCAAGCAGAATTTCCTCGAACCGCTCCATCAACTCCAAACCAAGGACCTCAAGGAAGTCATGGTATGGTCTATTTTTTAAATGTGTACCCTATATGACCTCTGACCTATGACCTATGACCTGCTCCGTAGATCTCCGTACCTCTCACTGAGAAAATTATTCATATTTCTATATATAGCACCATCGGAAAAAGCTTCAGGGAAGGAGACTTGATTTTGACTGTAAAAAACGGCGGCAAACTAAAGGTTTGTTTTTATTTTTAAAATTATTTCACACATATTTGTTATTTTTTAAAAAATTTTTCCTGCATTTTCATACATTTAAATCTTTCATTTTTGACATAAAAAATCAAAATGGTGTACATGTGTAGGTACTTGAGTAGTTCCTACTAAGTAACAAGGGAATGACGCGACATGACCGACCCGGATTTTAAAGAGACCCATTTCAAAAAATCAGACTACTTTTCAATAGCACAGATCCAAAGTAACTCGAGTGCATTTTGCGTTGTTTGGTCACAGTAACCCGCCAAAGTTTAAAAAAATTCAAATTTTGACATTTTGCTGCCCTATAACTTCCACAGTTCTTGTCCGATTTGGATGAAATTTTGTTTTTTGTGATCCGTAGACTTTTTACTAAAAAGTAATTTCAGGATTTTAAAAAATTCGAAAATTTTCATTTTTTTGAAAAAAATCCAAGAATTGAGTATATTTGAGGCCCAATTTTTTAACACTGTTTTTTCAAGAAAATGAAAATTTTCGAATTTTTTAAAATCCTGAAATTACTTTTTAGTAAAAAGTCTACGGATCACAAAAAACAAAATTTCATCCAAATCGGACAAGAACTGTGGAAGTTATAGGGCGGCAAAATGTCAAAATTTGAATTTTTTTAAACTTTGGCGGGTCACTGTGACCAAACAACGCAAAATGCACTCGAGTTACTTTGGATCTGTGCTATTGAAAAGTAGTCTGATTTTTTGAAATGGGTCTCTTTAAAATCCGGGTCGGTCATGTCGCGTCATTCCCTTGTAAGTAGATTAGAAATATATTGTAATGTGTAGATCTTTGGGTTTTTCTAATTTGCATGCCACATGAATTGACTTGTATAATTTTTGCATGTGGATTTTCGAAATCGAAATTAAAAAAACAAAAAAAAAAACATAAATAAATAAAAAAAAAACAAAGTGGGGTCGAGAAGCGGAGTGAATTCGTTGGGCTCCATGTCTTCACCGTTTGGAAGTCCAAGTCACTCTAGTCGAGATTCCAATAATTACAGTGCGTATTTATTTTTTTTTATTAAATATATTTTGTACATTTTTGCTGTAGAATAATTTAATATAAAAGTCTTTAGGGATTGTCCACAAATGACGTCATCAAAAAATCCTCATTTTAATTTTTATGACCCTGCCATCAGTTTAACCATTGCGTAAATGGCTATTTTTAACATGGGATATCATCAGTAGCCAAGTAGCGACCCATTGACCCTACGAATGACGTCATTTGTGGACGATCCCTTATATTGCTTTTTATTGTCTGTATGTATTATTTCGTGAATGAATTTGTAAATTGACGTTGCTGTAATAAATTAATTGATTTCGCGGCTTTTTCGGTTTTCGATTCGGTTTTTAAAAAGTTGAATGGTCGTAAATTGTAATTTATTAAATGCTGTTGCAGTGTTAATTTCTGCTGTTAATAAAATTTTGACAAAATTATTTCTATTTTTAATGTTGAATGTCTGGCTGAAAGGGAAAAAAACATTTTACATTTTCTGTGATTGTTGTTGTTGCTGTTGTTGAATTCATTTGGGGATTTGTTTTTGTCTCAGATGATGAGATAAAACAGGCAGAGGACAAATTTGCAGAGAGTCTTCACTTGGCTCAGATGGGGATGTTCAATTTACTTGAAAATGATGTAAGAAATACATAATTTTGAAATTTTGAGACATTTTTAAATATTAAAAAAAATGAATTTGAATTTAATCAATTGTTGTTTGTGTGTAGGTGGAACAAGTAAATCAGCTGGCCACATTTTCCGAGTGTTTGTTGGAGTACCACAAAGCGTGTACGGAGATCCTTCAAAATTTAGTCGTCACACTTCAGGAAAAGTGAGTGGGAAATAATACTAAATTATGTCTATTTTCTTTTCTTTGGTGGAAAGTGCAAAGAATGCTATATGTATAATTTTTGTGCTATTCTTGAGCATAGGAAAAAAATATTTACATCTATTTTCGATGCTGTAAAATGTACTATTTGTTTACTCAAGTTTTTTAAATGCCCGTTGCTCAAAATGTAAAAATATTTATTTACAAGTTTTCCAAGATGCAAAACGCACTAATTTTGTATGTCACTAAAAACTAAAACCTCTATTTACACATTTTAGCAGGTTCAAACACGTCTATTGGCACATTTAAGCAGGTTCAAAAACGTCTATTTGCACATTTAAGCAGGTTCAAAAACGTCTATTGGCACATTTAAGCAGGTTCAAAAATGTCTATTGGCACATTTAAGCAGGTTCAAAAACGTCTATTGGCACATTTAAGCAGGTTCAAAAACGTCTATTTGCACATTGAAGCAGGTTGAAAAACGCCTATTTGCACATTTAAGCAGGTTGAAAAACGTCTATTTGCACATTTAAGCAGGTTGAAAAACGTCTATTTGCACATTTAAGCAGGTTGAAAAACGTCTATGTGCAAATTTAAGCAGGTTGAAAAACGTCTATTTGCACATTTTAGCAGGTTCAAAAACGTCTATTTGCACATTTTAGCAGGTTGAAAAACGTCTATTTGCACATTTAAGCAGGTTGAAAAACGTCTATTTGCACATTTAAGCAGGTTGAAAAACGTCTATTTGCACATTTAAGCAGGTTGAAAAACGTCTATTTGCACATTTAAGCAGGTTGAAAAACGTCTATTTGCAAATTTAAGCAGGTTGAAAAACGTCTATTTGCACATTTTAGCAGGTTCAAAAACGTCTATTTGCACATTTTAGCAGGTTCAAAAACGTCTATTTGCACATTTAAGCAGGTTGAAAAACGTCTATTTGCACATTTTAGCAGGTAAAAAACGATATTTACACATTTTTAAAGGTTCACAAACGTCTATTTACACATTTTAGCAGGCTGAAAACGATATTTACGTTTTCAAAGGTTGAAAAACGTCTATTTTTTCAGGTGCAAAAACTCTATTTACAATCTTTGAACAATGCAAAATATGACATTTACGCGTTTAAGAAAGTCCAAAAACCGCAATTCACACATTTTAGTTTTTAGTATTTGCAAAATAGGCTATTTACACGTTTTTGAAGGTGCAAAAAGCGCTGATTGCGCCTTTCAGACTCTATTTAAGCACTTTAGATGGTGCAAACAACTCAGTAGAAATTGTAAAATTCACACTATTTTTGCCTTTTTAGTTGTGTTTATTACTGATTTTGCAATGCTCTGTAGACGGGAGGAAGCAGCGAGTCGTCCGAAGCCCGAGTTCGTTCCGAAAACAGTTCATCAGCTCCAGTTACATTTAGACGAGATTGACGGAGACGGAGACGGACACGACTCGAACTTCCATCAACTCAAAGAGAATTACAACGGGACGCCGCAGAAATCTCCCCTCCCGACGCCCGGCAGTCATCGTGCCTCAGCTCAGTGGGACTCGTCATTCCAACAGTCGGACCGGGGACATCACGACAAATCCGCCAACGGTAAATCCGCCCTTGTTCATTTTCATACATTTTATCACCAACTTTTAATACTTTTTGTAATAATGCGCAACAATTTCACCCTTTAAACTACAGGGACACCCATCACATCACCAAATCAACCCTCACCCGCGAGGACGCCGGGAGGACCTTCCTGTCAAGCGCTATACGACTTTGATGCAGAAAATCAAGGAGAACTCGGCTTCAAAGTAGGTTACCTGTAATAGGCGTAATAATATGCGGCCCATAAAACATTTTTGGAGGATATTTTTAAACATACTTTTTTAAAGCAGATTTTTTTAAACAGTTTTTTAAAAACAGGTTTCTTTTAAAACGAGTTTTTTAAGCATGTTTTTCAAGCATATTTTTTTAAAACAGTTTTATAAACGTTTTAAGAATGTTTTTTTAAAGCAGTATTTTTAAAACAGGTTTTTTAAACAGGTTTTTTAAACAGGTTTTTTAAACAGGCTTTTTTAAGCATGTTTTTTTAAAACAGTTTTTGTAAACATGTTTTTAAGTATGTTTTATAAAGCAGTTTTTTTAAAAAATATTTTTTTAACAGGTTTTTTAAACAAGTTATTTTAAGCATGGATTTTTAAAACAGTTTTTTTAAAACATGTTTTTTTAAACATGTTTTTCAGTACAGTTTTTTTAAACAGCATTTTTTTAAAACAGGGTTTTAAAAAAATAGTTTAAAAAATTTAGTTTCTGTATACATTACATACATTACCATACATACATTACCGTTCGAATGATGCCTCACTTTTATGCCCATTTGCAGTGTGTGACGGGTGGTAAATTTAATTTTTAAATTTGGGGGGAAATTGAAAAATTTCGATTTTTTGTGTTTTTTTCACAAAAATTGATCACAAATATAATGTAGTACGCACTTATTATGCTGTTAGGGATTAAATGATTAAAATGACATAAAATGATTTATACTTGGCGGGAAATTCAAACTGCCTCATCTTGATGTTAAGGCCACTGGCAGCGTGATTAATAATTGGTCTATTTTGTTCTTGCAGGAGGGGGACATCATAACACTCGTATCTCAGATCGACGATAATTGGTACGAAGGGAGTGTGAAGGGCAACACGGGCTACTTCCCTGTCTCCTACGTTCAAGTTCTCGTCCAGCTGCCTCATTAAACGCCCACCCACCCACGTAGCATTACGTCAAGTCAAATCAATACAAAAATACTGTGTGCTATCTATATAGTCAAAACAAAAGAAAAAAAATACGATATTCAATAAAATCCAAAAAAACATTTTTTGACATTTTGCCTGAGTGAGAAAGAGAAGGAGAACTAGAAACCGTCTATATCTACGGAGACGGAAGGACACGGAATGAAAGTACTTTCTCGCATTATCACACATGACAGACGACAGATATACTTACACATACATAGACTAGTAGAAAGGAATATGCTGAAAGTGAACAAAATTAAAAATACAACGTGGAATTTTAGAGGACAAAAACAAAGATTTATCAAGTAGCAGACTGTAGTAGTATGTACATAGTACATAATAGAGTAGCCTGAGTGAAGAATCAAAATGGGACATGTCCAATTTAAGCTAGGATCAAAATGTGCTATGTCAAACAAAATGGGGATAGATACGAAAAATTTTAATTACGAGTTTTTCAAAATGGTAAAAAGTTTTATTTACACGTTTTTTAAACAGTGCAAAATGTTTTATTTGGACGTTTTTGAAATTTGCAAAATGTTCTATTTACACGTTTTTCAAACGTGTAAAATTTTCTATTTGCCCATTTTTGAAAATTGTTAAATATTCTATTTGCACGTTTTTCAAAAGTGCAATATATTCCATTTACACGTTTTTGAAAAGTGTAAAATGTTGTATTTGACGTTTTTCAAAAGTACAAAATGTTCTATTTACACCTTTTCAAAATGTCCTATAAATACTTTATTTGAATGTTTTTGGAAAATGTGAAATATTCTATTTGCATGGTTTTGAAAAGTGCAAAATGTTTCACTTACATTCATAATTTCTAAATGTGCAAAATATTCTATTTACATGCTTTCCGGATCCAATTTGAATTTAATTTTGTACAGATAAAGTGTATTTTGTTTCTAGATGAAGATGGAGATGGGTCATTTTGAGTCTTCACTGTGGGTATGTATGAAGTTTAGCGGAAGGCAGTTAAATAGTTAAAATATATTACGAATAAAAAATTAAGGGGGGCAAAAATACAAAAAAAGATGGTTTCCGTTTTACGATTTTCCATGAAAATATGCGCGACAGAATCTTAATTTATAAAAGAGAACCAGATCTGCGGGACTTAGAATAGGAAAGAGATGGGGCAGTGAATAATTGTTGTGTATGGAGCGGAACTAATTAACGAGATAAATCCATAGATTTACATTATGATGCCACTGACTAATTAGTAATGCATAGTTACTGTGTAGTGACTAGTTGATTAGTGTAGCTTTGTATAATACAAAATAATTATAGGCATAGGGCACCACTCAACATTACTGATAAGTATCACAAAAGTGTAATACATTGGTAAGGAAATACTTAAGCGTTATATACACTTACAAAGCTATAATCACCGTTGCCGTTAATTTCCAAAATCCCAAAATGCAATTCTCATAAATTATATTATGTAAAAAGAATAACCACATATCTAACTTTTTTGAACAAAAACCATTCTCTTTAATTTAGAAGGAAAAACACTCAACAAAACTACCTACCACAGTACCACACTACCTATACATAATATACATAATCAAAAAACCAAAATGCTTCCAAATCATCATGAGTAAATCAGTATTTTGTAAAAGTTTCAAAACAAAAGTTGTAATAATTCTAAAAAATAATATAAAAACGACTTAAACATTTTAAAATACCCATTTGAAATATTCAAAACTTGAAATAATGATATGTAAATTCCAAAGTGCAAAAAAAAATGGATTTTTAAATAGATGTGTAAAACGGATAAGCATAATACTATAGATAGTTTTCCAACAGCGATATTTCGATTTCGATCCATTAAATACTATTGTAAAATTATGTAAGGGAGCGTTCACAAATGACGTGTAATCGTATTTGGTCAATTTCTTGGCCCACCTCGAGCCCATTTCGCCAACGCAAAAAACCGTCGCTTTTCATGAAACATGAGGACGTCATTGGTGAACCCTCCCTAAAAGTATCTGGTCTGACCTAATATATTGTAATACCCATATGACTAATTAGTTACGTAGTATGTATATGACATGTGTGAGTAGTATTTACAGAAAATAATGCAGAAAACTTTCCTATGATATTACATAGGGACAAACCACAAATGATGTCATCGATTTGATGGATCGGTCCCTAAATCCTCCCCATTTACGGCAATGTTAATAACATATGTCACAATGGGGAGGGTCGGTTCTAAATCTGACTTTTTTGGATGACATCATTTCTGGTCTTCCCCAATTACTATTTGTATTACAACACTATGTAAGGGATCGTTCATAAATGATGTAATCGGTTATAGTCTGGTATATTGATGAAAAATGTCATGTTTCCGCGTTAAATGGGGGTGAGTTCTTAAAGAGTGATACGTGATTTTAGTGACATCATTTATGGACAAACCCTAAGACAGCACTGAAAATTTTGCACGTATGACGTAAGTAATACGATTTTATTTATTAATGCAAAATTGTCTACAACTATGTCAATCATCAAAACCCATTCCACTCCAGTCAATAATACTATAAAATTGTGTGTGAATGACCCTCATACTTTTGACCTTTGAGCTTCTGACTTTTGACCTTGAGCTTTGAGGTCAAAAGGAATGAAAAAGGTAAACAAAAATGCAATCTACATACTTTTAATTACTTACAAAAAGAAAAATATACAAATATATTTAGCACACGAAAACAAAGTATGTATCGAAGGAAAAACCGAACCCCAAACGGAAACGAAAACCGGATCCGGCTCCAAACCCATAAGATATAATAATATGATCTCTTTCTCTCTGTATAATATGTATTCAATCACTGAATGTGAAAGATGACTAATCACAAAATTTGTATAAAAACATGTAGAAATATACCTATAGATGGTTGACTGTAGTTTCTTAATGAATACTGATAATTACTGAGCGCTAATGAATCGTTAGTTATTGATAAGTATTTTACCACACACAGTACCAGATTGCAATTAAGACTTTGAGGTCTCCGCATGTTTGTAACTCAGGATTTCAAGTACATGTCGTGAGTGAAGAATCAGTGTGGTTCATTTCCGATTTAAGGTATAGGATCAAAATGAGCTATATGTCGTAAACATTTTACATGAGATTTAGATGCGTAAAATCTTAAATGAGAGTTTTTTAACAGTGCTATGTGCTTTATTTGCATACTTTTTTGAAAGTGTAAAATTTTATATTTGCATGTTTTTTAAATTTGCAAAATGTTCTATTTGCACGTTTTTGAACAGTGCAAAATTTTCTATTTACATGTTTTTTAAATTTGCAAAATGTTCTATTTGCACGTTTTTGAACAGTTCAAAATGTTCTATTTAAATGTTTTTTTAAATCGAAAAATGTTCTATTTGCACGTTTTTGAACAGTGCAAAATATCCTATTTACATGTTTTTTTAAAATCGAAAAATTTTCTGTTTGCACGTTTTTGAAAAGTGCAAAATATCCTATTTACATGCCTTTAGGATCATGATATTTAAATTTGTGTGCAGATAGTGGATTTTGTTCCTGGCTGAAAATGGGAATGGATCATTTTGATCCTTCACAGACGATATGTAACTATGCAGGGGCTCTTATGACAGTTGGCAGTTTGTAGTTTCTATAATAATGTTACATAATATGAAAAAAGTAGTTCACGCGGTAGTGTCAATCAAAATTATGTGTAACTGATTTCGAGTTAAAATAAGAAATGCGCGAAAAATGTAAACAATTTATGTACGTAAGTATTCAGTATAAGGGATCGCCCATAAATGATGTTATGGGTAGGGTCACTGGAAGTAGTGACATGCCATGTTAAAGATAGCCATTTATATTATGTAGTTACCTAAGCTGATGGCAGCGGCAGTGGGGTCATAAAAATATGGGGTTGTCGATTACATCATTTATGGACGACCTCTAAAAGCAGTAGTAGTATAATCATAATATAAATATAGAGAATCACACTGAAATATTACAGATTATCAGAGAGGTGTAAAGAGTAGGAATTTATTGTTGACATTATTACACACAAAAAACTTAATTTATTTCACTAACTTAATCAAGACTACGACGATCACGATCTAACTAAACTCCACAATCTCTACGATCTCGTAGTGTTTACTCAAAACTAAAGTTAACGCTAATTAACTTTTTATGAACACGATTAAACTTGAGAAATTAGAAAAAAAATAACTTATGTATAGGTATAGGCAATTTTATATAGCATAGACTCACACACACACTAATTACTTAATACAAAGAACGAAGACGATCAAAAAATGCAAATCAAATCACCGGAAATTCAAATTTTTTTAATGTGTATAGTTGTAGTAGCGTAGTTAACAATGAAAATTTTGCAAATTAGAGCGTATAACTTGGAGCATGTAGAATTAATTAAGTACGTTAAATTTAGGAACTATAACGATTGATATTAAGTATAGCTGATCTAGTTTAATTATTCAACTATAGTTATACTTAATTGAAATTAAATTGCTAGTATTTAAGTACATATTATTATTGTTATGAATAAATTATTTACGTAAGTTACTGTTATACTACTACGTAGGTTAAGTAGGTACGTGTACTTTTAAGTGCTATAATATACAACCATAATATAAATAAATTATTATTAACCAAAATGAAAAAGCCAATTAACCCGCAAGAGCAAACCAAAGAAAACGTAGCAAAGTGACAGGACGCAGAGACAGAGACAGAAATTACTTACGATGTTAATTAACTTACACATTATGTAATTAATTGATCGATTAATTAATTACTAATTAATTAAGTAACTAAAAACTTGCTGATCAAAATCACCCAGTCCTTCCTCATTATTATTGTCATTTTTGTCCATTATTGTTGTTGAATTTGAATTGAAATACAATTATTGCGTTGTTCAAAAATAAAATATACTACACACTTTTGTTTGTATTTAAAACGCCTTAACAGTATTTCATGTTTATTTACAGTTAAGTTCATACTCTTCATACACTCATAAAGTACTTTTTTTTAGTAAAACAGTCTCTTAATTCTTAACTAATTTTATCGAATTTGGTTTTCTTAACACTAAGGGGGCGTCCGTCAAGGATGTCTAGATTTAGGGGAGGAAGGAGGAAATGAGCAATGTAATCTTTCTATGATGCTACATTGTGCAAGTGCTAAACTAGGGGAAAGAGGGGGTAAAATTAATTTGCGTTTTTCATACACGTCATTGACGGACAACCCCTAAGACAGGGATAAATTTATACATTTCAATATTAATGTAAGTATAGAGAAGCAGAAGGAAAATGGTTGCCACCTTACTACTACACTTTGAACGAGGAAATATGGCGCCAGGAATTTATTTTTGAAAATACAGTGCGAGTTTCTGTCGTGCACATGGTGTTTTAGTTTTAGTTTCAGTGTTTTTACATGCTATGGAAATTATTTTGAAATATTGGTGAAATGAAAATTACTAATTTGTAAAAAGTGGTGATCTGCCCTTGTCCTTCACCTTTGATATAATCGAATTCAGATTCAGAAGTTAATAACGGACTAATTGTGAGCATTTCGTCAGCAGTTTACAGGTGAGATTTATTTAAAATTAATCATCAATAGTGTTAGTCACTTTTGTGTTTTGTTTTTGTAAGCGTTATTTATGGATTTTTTGGTGAGCCTGGCACTGGCACGCATTGATTGAAATTGACTTATTGAAGTGAAATTCATAATTTTAAAATTATTTCCGCTACAGCTAACTGGTACTGGTACTGGTGACGGGAAACTGGAAAGTGGTGTAATTTTTATATGTTATTCTGAAGATTGAGTAAAACGGTCTGAACATCATGAAATCCTGCAGCACGAATGAAGTTAAAATTTACAATCTAAGCGCTGGAAAAGCATTACCAGAAGTAAGCCATTATTGTTACATGTTGAACGGTTAAATAATTTACATTTTGATCTTTTTTTGTAGAAAATATGAAGTAAGTAATAGGGGATTGTTTATTGTGAACGAAGTTATAATTTATGGAAAATAGTTAATGTTTATAGGTTTGATAAATTCAATAAATCTTGGTTAGTTAAATGTACTATTAATGTGTTTCTGTCATTATTTGTTGTTTAGTGGCTTGCGGAAAAGAAAAAGAGATCCATGAAATCGAAATCATTGGAAGGAAAGCGTCGATTAGAATTAATACAGGATTTTGACATGCCGGGCGTGAGTACAAATATAAAAGTAACTCCGGATGGAAATTATATTTTGGCCACGGGAATTTACAAACCTCGTGTTCGTTGCTATGATGTTAAAAATCTGTCCATGAAGTTTGAAAGATGTTTCGACTCTGAAATTGTTAAATTCCTCGTTTTATCCGAAGATTATAGTAAGGTATGTCCGTTGATGGTCTGGCTGCTATGTGTATGATGTGAATATGTGAACATATTGAATTTGGTTACTCCAATGTAAATTTAATGATGATTCGTAATCATGTAGTATTATCTTAGTTGGTCAGATCATTTAACTAATGGATTGATTGTATTTTGTCCTTGGATTACAGCTAGTATTTTTGCAATGTGACCGCTTCATAGAATTTCACGCTCAGTTCGGTCGCTACTTTCGAATGAGAATCCCGAAATTTGGAAGGGATTTAGCGTATCATACACCCTCCTGTGATTTATATGTGGTGGGGACGTCCAACGAGGCGTACAGACTAAATCTTGAAATTGGGAGATTTAACACTCCACTTCAGACGGAAGCCAGATGTATAAATGTATGCAAGATCAATCCTCTTCATCATCTCGTCACATTTGGAACTATTGATGGAAGAATTGAAGCTTGGGATCCGCGCTCTGAGTCTAAATGTGGCGTTTTAGATTGTGCCATGGATTCTTTATCTGGAAATATGAATGAGTAGGAGTTCCACATTCCAAAGTTCAACATCTTCGTTTAAGATATATTCATTTTTAAAATTGTCACTTGTAACTCTTATTTTGTTTCTTGTAGGGGCGGCGGCTTACCAGCAATTACATCCTTACAGTTTAAAGATGGGCTAAAATTAGGCGTAGGGACTTCCACGGGACAAGTTCTGCTGTATGACATTCGGTCCTCTAAACCTCTCCTTGTCAAGGATCACATGTACTCACAACCCATCACGAGCATTGAGTTCCACAAGGAAGAAGATCTCGTCATGTCCATGGATAAGAAAATTGTCAAAATTTGGCATGAGGAGGATGTATGTTTCATTTTTGCAAAGTTCTGTGCATGAAGTTCTGTAGCATTTTGAGTTTCTCACAATAAAACTTTAAAAATTTTCCTTCACTACTTACTGTTGGTTTTTTATCCTAAACTAGTCTACCCAGTTGTTTATTTTCATGTTTTTTTTCTGATTTTTTCAATTGGTTTGTTGTAGGGAAAACCATATACTGCAGTGGAAGGTGGGGAAACGGATTACAATGACCTTTGTTTAGTTCCTGGAACGGGGATGTTCTTTGTTGCTAATGAGGACATCAAAATTTTGTCATACTATGTACCAAGTATTGGTCCCGCACCCAAGTGGTGTTCCTTCCTGGATAATTTGACAGAAGAGCTGGAGGAGCAGGACGTTCAAACAGTGTACGATGACTACAAATTTGTGACGGAAGGGGAACTTCATGATCTTGGCCTGGGTCATTTGATCGGGACAAATTTACTTCGTGGTTACATGCACGGATATTTCATGGATATGCGACTCTTCCGTAAGGCTAAGAGTGCTGTTCAACCATTCCAATTTGACGAGTTTAAGAAAAAGAGAATTCAAGAGAGATTGCAATCAGAGAGGAAGAACCGGGTGAAATTAAATGTAAGTTGTGAAAATTTGTTTTTAAGACTTTTTTTTGTACCTGCTTATCTTGACGTTTAATTTGTGATTTGTCTCTCAGACCCTACCGCAAGTGAATAAGGAGCTTGCCCTAAAATTAATGAGTGAGCCGATTCGAAGTGCCAAAAAGAAGAGTGGAAATCTGTTGGAAGATGATCGATTCAAAGACATGTTCAAAAATCCGGATTTCCAAGTTGACAAGTCCGCTGCCGAGTTCCGTCTTCTCAACCCTGTCCTGTCCAGCATGGAAAAGAAGCGCAGTAAGAAATTAGAAGCCATGTTTGCAACTGTGAAGGAGGGTGAAGACGAGGTTGAGGGGAAGGACAGTTCGGATGAGAGCTCCTCGGATGATGAGAAGGGCTGGGTGGAAGAAGTGCGGAATGAAAGGTTCAAGCTCAAGAATGAGGAGCGGGTCAAGAGAATGGAGGAAGATTATCAAGCCCAGATCCAGCCGAAATTCTATGAGCTCAAACCTGGTGAAGAATTTAAAATGCAAGATATTCAAGATGGAGGAAGGAGGAAGCTTTCTAGGTAATTATTTCGTGAAAAGTTTTAAATATTTCCTGTTTTCTTTCTTATTCAGAATCGTACATAACTTTAACTGCAAGTAATTTGATTGGTTGCTTCTAATCGTACATGATTTTTGTTGTAATTTGTATTAATTGTTTTTACTGTATTATTTGAAATAGGGCTCCATTGGGTGATCGAGTAGAGAAGGAAAGCATGTCGGAAGTGAGGTCAAGAGGACCCTTAGGTGCACGTGAAATGACGTTTACTATGAGAGCGGTATGGGATATATTAATTAGCTTGCTGCTAGTTTTTTGTATATACCTATGATAAGTGCACAAGGCAATAACGCTAATTATTATAAAATAATATTTTTTTTTATTTTTCAGCGGAGAGTGGATCGATCCCGACGAGATGCCCAAGAGCATCACCAAGAAAGAAAGCAACTCCGTCGTTCTGCGGGTGGACTTAAAAATAAGAAGAATTCGTGGAAGCGTTCATAATCAATCATTTACTCTATTCTATAGGAGAAAAAACGAAGATTTTCTATTAATTTTACGAAATTATTTTATTTAACTTGGCTCAAGAACTACTTTTTTTCATATGTATGACTTGGGCTATGGATCACGTTTTTTTTTGTTGTCGTCTGTAATTACTTGCCTACCTATATAATTAGCTCTGCAATTGAGTTGCTTACGTTATGTTAAATAGTGTTCTGTCTTTTTATTATATAGGTTATAGATAGCCGGATATGTGTACCGGAAGCAAATTACATATGTACCACTCGTAGCTTATCCGTATTTAGAATTATAATACTATTTAATATCATCTCTTTTTTTGCGAATTTCCTATTGTGAACTATATTGTGAAGTAGTTATTTAGAATATATAATGGACGGAACATAAGTAAATAACTCGAACTAATTTCAAAACACACCACATTATAGATTGCGTGAATTGTGAATTCGGGGGGCCATGAGAAATATCTCACAAGGCCTCTTTTAGAATGAAAAATAAAGTACATAGTGTGAATCGATAAATTGTTTTATTCGTACATTACACAATATGTTCTATTTTTTGCAAAAGGTTGGTTCGTGTTATAAATATTTTTATCGTAATCGAAAAAATAAAACAAATTGCTTAGAAAATTGTTCTGACTTAGCATCCTTTTTATTTTTGAACATTTTTGGCAAATATAAATGCATTTACATACTTAATTTTAAGAAACTTTACGTGACATACAAATCTATAGCTGTGATATTCTAACTACAGACCTATTTTGAATCAAGTATTGCCATATCCATTTAATTTACATAAACCGAACATATTTTGTATTTCCAAAAACTGACCGAGTAGATTGGTTTACTAATGCACTGCTGACTAGTATAGTGCTGACAACTTCTGTAGTGTAAAACTGAATTGGAAATCATTCACAAAGAATGTTATAGATTCCATGACGTTTTTATGAGTCACCCACCCATTCTAACAAGAGATTGACAGGTTTATTAACATTGTCTAAAATCCACCCATCTAGATAATGACATCATTTACGGACGATTTCTAAAGGGACTTGGGACTGGGACGAAGAAAAAAGGAATGTGATCTGAAGTTGGAAAAGGAACCTTGTCGAGGGAAGATTCAAATTTTCCACAATGGCTTACAGAACAAATTTAGTTTCGGTTGGGAAATTATTAAATAATAATCTAATTAAAGTTAATAATGCCCGTGGAATGGTGGCCCTGAGTGGGAAGAAATTGGGCAAGAATGATTCCGAACCCCCAGAGCCTGTAACCCACACAGGACAAGTAAGTTTTTGATCCATTTCCAAATGACCTTATTGCGCTCTATTTTTTTCTATACTTTTTCAATGCAATCACTTGGTAGCAACTAACAAGTTAGAAACAACTCAGTAAATCATAAATAAATTTCGTGAGCTCGAATTTAACTTCTTAATATTGTAAATGTGTCTAATAACTAGGTTCAGGTATACGAGGTATTTTTTTGACATGATTTATTTTAGTTTCTATTAATTTACCAATTTACCTAAAGAAGCTTAACCCGTTTATCGGATTTGATTATAATTAGTATGCTAATCAAAATTTTATTCTTTTAAGTAGCGTTCAGCAAGTGGTGTGGAGTGACATGATGTCATAATTACAGTTATTAGGAAATTTCTTGTGAAATCATTAGGCTTACGAACCGAATGACTACCGTAGAGTACGATTCATGGATAAGCAGAAGCAGGTGAATCCGAGATTTGCAATTGACTTAATTGCCGAAGTTCCACCCAAGGCCGTAGATGCTCGAGTGACTTGGTGTGATGGAGGCGGTGGCCCAACTGGACATCCTAGAGTCTACATTAACTTGGTTAGTACAGAAATTTCTAGCATGTTACGGGCTTTAGTTTGATATATCCTCAATTTCAATCAATCAAATGAAGCTTGATGTTTTTCATAAAGTAAAAATGTTGTAACGGGAATCCAATTTAAATATTTCGATGAATTATTAAAATAATTATTGCTTGTATTTCTGCAGGACAAACCAGGAAATCATGACTGTAGCTACTGCGGTTTAAGATTCTACAAAGCAGACCATCACCATTAAAACAGAAAGAAAAGAAGAAAAGAAGACAAGAATTAGAAAATCCCGGATTGTTGAAGTAATAAATTGGAGATGTCGGATGTCGTCGTGGATTGATGATTGAGACTATATTGAGAATACTATACTTTCATCCTGTCTGTAGTATTTAAAAATATGAATATTATTCAACTATTCTCTAAATTATGTACATTACATTTAAATTAAAGAATGTAAGGGAAAGTGTAAAGTAGTTGTAACTTCTTATAGAAGCTCACCGTTCCGTAGAATTATTTAATAATAATTATTGCATCAGTCATTTTATGCACTATCTATAATATACAACGCAGTATATAATATGTTTAGTTCCACAATTTAAATTTGAAATAAACTATTACAAATAAACAAATATACTGAAAGTTACACACTATGATATTGCTATTACAGCTAGTATTTTAAAAGTCTCAATTTTTTCCCAATTTTCAGAATTATTACAGCTTTAACATAACATTTCCACGTTTTTTTTATGTTCACCATTTACCAAGTAAACATCAATCATCAAAAATCATCAAGTCAAAATCAAAACTTTAAAAAAAGACGGGGTTTCGGATTTTTTCCATGCTAACGGATTCTTCACTTTCTACCGTGACCGTGATTCATGCTAAAAAAGTTTTTTTTCAATTTTTAGATTCACATAAACAAATAATGGAAAAGTTAATTTTGTATTAAAATTATTGATAAATTTTCCAAAAATCAGCAAAAAGAGCTCTTTTCAACAAAAAAGTATCACGCGATTTCGGCGTACCCAGTTGTCGCATTTGTGTAGTTGTGATTTTTTTTGAAGATGATGCTAAATGCTAAGTTTCCTGAGTTGCATTATGGGATCGGATCCTATATTTGAAATTTGAACTCTGAACTTGAAGGCGTTAAAGTGCGGATTTAGCTGTCTCGAAAAACAAAGGTCAAGAAAGAAAAGGGGACAATGTACTCGGCGTTTGTGTTACTGACTGCGGGGACAATCCTGGCAGTGACCCTCCTGCCCTCCTTGTTCCTGAAGCACAGAGTGTTTTCTATTGTTACCAATGTGTAGGCGACTGCAAGACCCAGTCGACGATGCAGTGCCTCAGAGGGGGTGTCTGCGTATTATACCAGTCAGACGCCACTGGCAGGATAGAAAAAGGCTGTAGTGCTAAATATACCCATTCCGGATGTAAGCACTTTAAGGTGACCCCGGAAGACCCGACCATTGAAGGGGGACAGGTATGCACTTGCTCCACCAATCTGTGTAATACACAAAATGCTCCTTATTAGTCCAAGAAATCGTATCACCATCAATCAACCCAAAGCAATTCATTAATACTGGACTTGTGTCTTACTTTACATTTTCTACAATACGAGTCTCTCATGGAGAAACGGAAACCCGAACCGAACCCAGGATTCCGGATCATTGCAAATTCCAAAAATTGTGCCGTTTATATCTATTAATTAATTGTAAAGTAATAAAATAATGTACACATAAAAGTATGGACAAATCTCCGAAAGTCAGTACTTCTTTTAGTTCTAGCACAGCACTAGATCCATCAAAAAAAAGCGGTTGCAATCATCAGCCAGTATTCCGATTCGCAATTATTATTAGAATTTTTTCGCATTCATATTTTATTTTTATTTTATGCAATTTTTTTGTATTATTTTTGGTTCTGATTTGTGCCTCTGCCCAGCTGCTCCAGATTCGGTCAGATTCCACATTGTCATATTGTCATCCGTATATAGCCGATATCCCGATATCCACAGTGGAGTGAGAGGGGCTTTAATTTTATTTTCGTATTCGTTTTATGTTTTTCTTACTTGAGGAATCCCGCAGTTCTCTTGTTTTCTCCGAATTCTGAATCAATGACAGGAACTATGCGTGGGTCTCAAATTGAAGATCCAAAACCGTGTAGAATTCTCCAAGCTTTCTGATCGCTGACTATTTTTTTTAGTTGTAAGTACCTATAGGAACATATTTTTAGAATTGAGACCGAGGGGAAGAAAAATGGTCAGATTCTGCATTGATATTATCATATATCAAATCTTGTCCTGCCATATCGTGTGTGAAGAACCAAAATGACCCATATCCAATTTAAGCTACAATCAAAATGAGTTATGTCATGCAAACAAAATGACATCCGTAAAATGTTAAATAAGCGTTTTTGAAAAGTGTAAAATGTTCTATTTACATGTTTTTGAAAAGGTGCAAAATGTTCTAATTCCATCTTTTCGAAAAGGTGCAAAATATTCTATTTACATATTTTGAAAATTGCAAAATATTCTATTTAAGTGCTCTCAAGGCATATTTGAATATTTTTGTAGATAGTGGATATTGCTTTTAGCTACAAATGGATATGGGTCATTTTGATTCTTCACAGACGATATATCAAATCGTGTCATGCCATTTGCATGTAGGAATTTCCTCCAGAACTCAACCGAGAATAGAATTCGGCGAAATTGCCTCCGTTTTATCTGGTCATTAGTTATATTTCCCGAATATCAGGAAGGACAGGACCTGCGGAGACAGTCAGACAGACAGGATCCAGCGGGAGACAGGGAGTGAAATGTAATTCATTCAGATTTATTTGTGTCGGTGTGTCTATATGTATAGTGATTGTGGATATTTTTCATGATTTCTTTTTTGTAAATATTTCTATTGTTTTGTTTTTTTTTTGTATTTTTGTGTATTTATATATCGGGAGAAAAAGGAAAGCTAATAATTTGATAGTCATAGGCATCTTTTTTTGACATTTTGAAGGCTTCGTTTTTTAGTGTATTATATTGGTCTCATCGTCTTTCTTGCTGTCTTTCGCTCCAATGCTGACTCATAATTGCCAAAAGTCCAAAAGTATTTTTAGTGTGTGCATGCGATGTAAGTACAATAAGTATGTGACTACTACCGTGTATTAATTAGAATCAGATTGGAGATATATCAGTTTAGCACTACAAATATACTCATATGATATTATGTACCAGCTTTTTAATTTTGTTGTTTGTAGGACAATAAGTAAAGCACAGCACGGTTCTGATTCTTGTAATTTCGTTTTTGTAACGTCAAGTCTCTGTGTAAGTTTATCACGCGACAAAACAAATTACGATCTAAGAAGCATGTAAATGGAACAATTTGCACTTTTCAAAAAGATTCAAGTGCAATTTTTTGCACTTTTCAAAAACATGTAAATAAAATATTTTACACTTTTCAAAAACATGTAAATGGAATTTTTTGCACTTTTCAAAAGCATGTAAATAAAACATTTTACACTTTTCAAAAACATGTAAATGGAATTTTTTGCACTTTTCAAAAGCATGTAAATAAAACATTTTACACTTTTCAAAAGTAATTAAATGGAACATTTTGTACTTTTTTGAATTAACAATTTTAAACATCTTTCTCATTGAGTGCTTTTTGACAGCTGCTTTTGATTCTAACAATAAGCAAGCGTATGGTTTAATTTTGGATATGGGGCATTGTGATTTGTGATTGTTCAGTCGAGATATTAATGCATTATACTTGTGTAAGTGTGCCCAATGTTGAAAGTATTTGAGAAGTAAACACTTGAAGTTTCGCATCGTTTATTAGTGTGAAAACATTTTCAACTATTTGTATTTAGTTTAGTATGCTTAATAATATGCTTTATGCAGACGCAGACCACTCTGGTTTCACAGTAATGTGCAATTGGGCTTATTTTTGGGGGCGTACTGCGGGCGGAAGGAAATGTCTACTTGGAAACAAGGGGTAATTTACACCGTTCCTGTAAATTGTGTATCGAACGTTGATAGTAAGTACCTACCTACATATTATGGTTGATAGTATAGTAGATGTTGATAGGACATTTTGCCCGGCTCATCTTCGTGATTCCCACTTTGTATTCTTCGATTTCTACCCGATTTATTGTCGTCTTCCACATCCAGACTTTCCGCCTTGACTATTTTATTGGAATGGAAACTCAAACTGCGGAACTGGAAACTGCGGACTGAATGGGGGATACCCAATATTTATTCAAAATTGCGAAGCAGAAAATGAGACACGAGACATGGAATTCTGATTATTCTCTCTGTGTAGTATATAAAAGTGAAGAGTTACATACTTGTATATGTATGAAGAATTTTTTTGCAAAACAGGTCAAGTCCACCAAAGCAGATTTCACATGAACAACGAATAAAAGGCCACAAAATTATTTTTTCCAACTCAATTTTGTCTACAGGTACTGCAACTGACGAAACGTTATTTCAAGCAGTTTCATAAATCTGGACTCACTCTGGAATTTTTTAGAAAATTTTGCAAAATTTTAATTTGTGGACTTTTTCCGCTTTGCCTCAAAATCAATAACTTAACGTGGAGTCAAAAATCCGTGGGATGAAATTTTAATCGTAACGAGTGAAACCAAACTTTTTTGACTTTTAAACTTTTTCCTGCATAAAAAAATTTAAGCACGGAAATTGTGTTCTACAAACTACGAAAACACTCGAAAACCAAATTTGAATCAGAAATACATCTTTTATAGGTGCACTTACCCTATTTTGCCGGAAATCATTTAATTGACTTTTTCCGTTTTGCCAAAAGACGAAATTTTGACAATGTAAAAAAATTGCTTTGGTTGAGCTTTGACCTTTGTCAGTGAACATAGTGGTAGTTCTAGTTGAATAGGTCACGTAAAGCAAAATAATCTCCTCTTTACAAAAAAATTGACACATCCCGTTTTGTCAAACAGCTCGTCATACAGCGCAATGGGATTTTGAGGAGGGCGGCTTAGAGGGTAAATTGGGTAGTTTTGAATACAATGTTTAATAGCCTCGTGCGTCGTGCCTCATAAAAATAAAATAGGCCACACAAATTCCAAAGAAGGGATAATCAAATTATATTATGGTGGAAATGATGATCAAATTGTTGTATGTAGATCTCATTCAAATAGTTCCGGGAAAAAAACACGAATTTATGAAATGAATTCTACGTGTCCAAATCCAAATCAGAAAAGTTTATGCTGCAGTACTAAATTAGTAAGTATGTATATACTTAGGCGGTTGGTCCAGAGACTACCATGTGTATATCTGTAGTAGTAGCCCCTGTATATAAATTATTTTGTGTGGATAGAACCCAAACAAAATATTGTAGTGTTCATGAAGGCTGATGAAGCATGTGGCATGTAGTATTAGTAGTATAGCTACTTACTATAGTTAGTGCTTTGCTTAATATAGATTGCAGATGAATAAAGTTTCCTATCAACGGACTGAACGGACAGATGTCTACTCACAAAATAATAGCATTATCATAATATGCTATATGTATCGTGACTGAAGAATCAAAATGGTCCATTTGCAGTTTAAACCAGAAATAAAAGAGCTATATGTCAAACACACTACATAAGATAGATGCGTAAAATGGAGATTTACGAGTCTTTGGAGAGTGTAAAATGTTCTAATTGCACGTTTTTGTAAAGTGCAAAATGTTCTAATTCCATGTTTTTGAAAAGTGCAAAATGTTCTAATTCCATGTTTTTGAAAAGTGCAAAATGTTCTAATTCCATGTTTTTGAAAAGTGCAAAATGTTCTAATTCCATGTTTGTGAAAAGTGCAAAACGTTCTAATTCCATGTTTTTGAAAAGTGCAAAATGTTCTAATTCCATGTTTGTGAAAAGTGCAAAATGTTCTAATTCCATGTTTTTGAAAAGTGCAAAATGTTATATTTACGCGTTTTTGATATGTGCAAAAAAATTTATTTACATATTTTTAATAAAATTTCAAAATGTTCTATTTACGTACTTTTTAAATGTATGAAAAACATTCTGTTTACATGTTTGTGAAAAGAGCAAAAATTTTTATTTACATGTCTCTGAAAAGTGCAAAATGTTCTCTTCGCATGTTTTTGAAAATTGCAAACTGTTCTATTTACATGTTTTCGAACAGTTAAAGTTGTTCTTTTCATTTGCTTTTAGGATGATGCTAATTAATTTGACTTTTGTAGATGTGCATTTTATTTTATTTCCAGCTCAGATGGGTATGAACCATGTTGAGTCTTCACTCAGGATATTAATGCGTCAAATTGGTCAAACATTATAAAGTGAGCTGAGCCAGAAGACACAAGTCACCATTCACGATGTCAGTCACTCGATTGTCCATGGTATAGGTGTAAAATCCCTATATGTAGAGTTGTCCTAAGTTATGTAGGTACTATATAGCTATAGATCCCACGATCCCCCAAAAAAGAAAACAATATCTAATCGATACATTCTTCTATATATTGGACATGCAAACAGAGGCGAGGGCGAGGGGCTCGGGCTGTCCTATCAAATAATCAAAGCTAAATCAAAATTAATAGACATTTCCTCGTCTGTCTAAACCCGCACCCCCCACCAACACCAACACCAACACCGTCTGCAGTACTACAGTCCATTCTCAACCTCCGAAAATGTCTATCTCCAATTATTGTAGATAGACAATATTGTAATATGTAATTACAATTTATTATTTCAAATCCATTCGGAGCTTTACGGTACCTGCTGACACTAGAGCATATTATGGAGTAGATAGCTTGTTTTGCCCATACTACTTCCAAGTCTCTTTTCATTGATAGCCTTTGAAATATTTAGATGTTGATTGAGCGTTTCTTATTGTTTATTTTTTTTATCCTTGTCCTCGATCGTGGATCATTTTTAATCCGAATTTCCTCAACTTTCCGAATTTTCCGAATCAGATAGAAATAACATATATGATTAAAGAAGACAGATTGAGTCCAACTCAACAAAAATCCGAATCGGCTCCGTCTATAGAAACCTGTGCAAGGAAAAGTACAAGAAAAATAGGGGAAGATCCTTTTTTTTGTGGGGGGGGGGGGGATGTACGCTAGAAAATTTAGGGTAGTAGGGCTGTAAGTGTAAAGTATAGAAAGCTGTAATTTATTGAGCTGGAACTATAATGAGGCGATACACACCACGCCAAAGGCGTCAAATAAATAATACAAATGCAAATACCCGACAGACCCAATAAGTCCGAAGAATCCGAGTCCCGAACGCCGAACCCCAAAGAAACCAAAACAGACACCGATTACCATCTGTACACTTGGGTAAAACCTGATTTTTACTAGTATCCAAAATCCACACCAAATCCAAATCGACACAGACACAAATCCAATTTTCAACTAAAACCGTGACCGTTACCGTTACCGCTGCCGTTACCGATACCGATACCGATACCGTCACCGTCAACCGGACGACCGTAGCCTAACCTTGTTTGTTCCATACTGAGGCATACAGAAGCCTATATAGACTATAGTTGGGCCTAATAAATATTACGGTCAAGTCAACGGATACTACCGGGCGTTATAGATGACAGTATCCACCGAAACTGGCACCGGCACCGGTACCGGAGCATCCGCAGTCAGATTCAGTTTCGGCTCTAAAAAATAAATCTTTGACATGTATCAAAGTGGAGAGTGGCGAAGCGTGACAAAAGCCATGAACGAAAAGGGAAAATTGTGTAAAATTATAGTTCAATAATCAAAAAGGGACACGTAAGGTAGGCGGAAATCCGGGCTTTTAGGAGACGCGGTCAGACTGTGAATAGGACACACGGGAAGTGACAAAACAAATACTTAATAGATAATTGAACATGGTCTATGAACCAGGAGAGAAAATTAGTGGAGCACTTGTTCGACTTGGACTCGTTCCGGTGACGGTGACGGTGACGGTGAGGAGCAGTAGAGACTGTGAGGACAAAGATTGGGACTGGAACTGGAACAGGGATTATTTTTATTGTTGGAGATTAAAGTTGAATAGTGCCTACAGAATAGATGCTCCATAGTTGATTGTAATTAGTGTGTGGGAATGTGTACTCATGACTGTGTACATCTTGAGAACGAGAAGAAACAAAGAAGAATTCGGGTTTATTTATGGCGTTAAAACTTGAAGACTTACTCAATAAGAAGAAAGAGCCCGGGAGTTCCATTCTAGACTTATCCAAAATTAAAATACGAACTAAAGAAGAATTTGAAAAATATTATGATAAAATACCTGAATATAAAATCAGGCCTGAGAAGGTATATATTTTTATTTTTTCAGTATAATTTTTTTAAGTAGTACATTATTTTGTGACCGTATTTCCTATGTTATAGTGATATTATTGTTGACAAAAAATGGGGTCAAAACTAAAAATAACCACAAAATGGGGTGAAACATTAGTTTTTTCGCAAAGGAATACCGCGACCGCGACGTTAATCAGCACCAAATTCTACATTACATAATGTGTTAGTTTTACAGTAATGCAACGTAGCTTAGTTTTTGACCTTTGACCCCTCATTTCATGTTTTTGAAAAGTGCAAAATGCTGAATTTACATGTTTTTTAAAAGTGCAAAATGTTCTATTTACATACTTTTTAAAATTGCAAAATGTTGTATTTACATGACAATATTTTTGTGGAACTTATCACCTTTTTTTGGCATCTGTTGAAAGGTCCGCTACGATGACTACAAGATGAGAGACACGGACTTTACGTTCGCCTTTAATAAGAAGGAGGCGAAGAGTGTGGCGAAGCATGAATTTGCGTACGGTGACCCCGTCCCGCTGAGCATGAGGTCAGTTCGGATGGAGGACTTGGCGGCTGTGGACATCAACTGGAGGATGCTCACGATGGCCCGACCGAATAACAAATTGGAGGAGGACATCTTCAGTCGCCTCGTGGAGCTGGGGAAGTTGCGGGTGAATACTCAAAAATTTGAGGCGAAGCTCCTGGCCGCCGCGACGAGCACGACCCCCGGCTCCCAGAGCATCTCGAACCTGGCCAACCTGGGGATCATCGTGTCCAAGAATAAGCGCGGCGTGACGGAGACGCGCTGTCGAACTTGTAAGGAGTGTGGGGAGGAGCTCTGCACGGGGGTGTGGTGCAAGGAGTTCCCCTACGAGTCCTACACCCGGATGCTCCTCGACAAGGATGAGCTGGAGCGGCAGGAGCTGGAGGAGGGAGGAGGGGCCCCGCCCGGCTCCCGCCGAGCCTCCAAAGTCAATGGGAAGGGGGCTGCGAAGGGGAAGGCCGCCAAGTCCCCCGCCAAACCCTTCAAGGGGAAACTGAAACGAAGGAAGAAGAAGAAGAAAGGGAAAAAGAAGGGGAAAGGGGGGAAAACTAGTGGGAGTGAGAGCGACTAAAAACTAAAAACATAAAAACATATTTTGACAATTTTTACTCTAATTATTTGTTCTACTGATAAATTGTATTCGCTTACCGTATTTCCTAAAATTGTAGACCCGCATACTTTCTACTGGTCAATTTCCGACCTCCCTGACCCGTCTACTATTTTAGGAAATACGGTACATATAATAAACCTCAACAAGTGCTGATATAAAAGTATATTGTGACCATTTTGAAATTGATATATTAAATTACTTATTACACATAATACTAATACAAATATAATATAGCGTCTGTGAAGAACCAAAATGACCCATATCCAATTTAAGCGACAATCAAAATGAGCTATATGTCATAAAAACAAAATGAGAAACATGCGTCAAATGTTAATTGAGAGTTTTTGAAAAGTGCAAAATGTTTTATTTACATGTTTTTAAAAAGCGTAAAATGTTCTATTTGCATGTTTTTAAAAAGCGTAAAATGTTCTATTTTTTGAAAAGTGCAAAATATTCTATTTAAATGCTTTCAAGACATGTTTCCATATTTTTGTAGATCGTGGATATTGTTTTAGCTAAAAATGGATACGGGGGTTATTTTGGTTCTTCACAGACGATATGCGTAGTAGGTACCTATATAAATGTGTAAGTGCTTCGCTAAAGCCATAATTAATTCATCTGTATAATATTATCTATTTATAAAATACATAGTCCTTAAGACGTAGTAAAATACGAAAAAATGTGCTTCTATTTCAAGTCTTGTAAATGCTTTTTGAAAAAGTAAAGTTGACACAGTATTCATTGAATACTATACATAATATGTACAAGTGACGCGACGTTCAATAATGTGTCATCAATGCTAATTTATGCTTTGTATGCTGCTTTTATTTCCATATTAATGAGGTTGCATATTAATAAGCTCATACTTTAAGTATTCAGTTTTTTCACAGGCAAAACATATTTTAACCTTTTAACACATTTTGGAGGTACTGGCTGCGTACTTAAGTGCTGACTAGTGAGATGCTGAGACCGTAAATGACCGAATTAGCGCCCGGGCGTTTATTAAATTTTTTGGACTGATGGCAGACCGGCGCTTATTGGAATTGGAGACCCGGCGCTCCTAATGCAAACATCCTACTAAAACCAAAAAATCAACTATTTTTTAGAAGATAAATATTAGTTTAAAGCTTTGTTGTTGATGTTTAATTATGCTGCCAGAACCAGAACCTGTGCCAACTGCCAGTGCAGAGCCAGTACTGCTCGATGGAATTGCTGGCTAAATGCTGTAGCAGCAGAAGTAGAAAATGTGAAGACGATGCGGCAAAAATTGTTTTTTCTGTGGTCCTCGTGCTTTTCTGTCTTCTGTCTGTCGGTTCTCAACTGTTTACCAATTTAAAACATTATTTACTGTTTACTGTTTGTTTCTCTCAGTCGTACTGTCGTCGGTTCTTTTGATTTTGGAGTAACCTACATTGTCAATAAATGCTTTTGTGTAGTAGGTAGATAGCAGAATTTAATTTTGTGGAATTTTAGTAGTGTATAATCTTCAAAGTAACTTTGAAAAATGGAAGTGGACGGTGCTGATGAAATTGGAGTCAACTTCAAATTAATAAAGCAAGGGGCTGAAGCAAAATTGTATGCAGGAACGTTTTTAGGAAAACCGACGATAGTTAAGGAACGATTTAAGAAGCAGTATCGTCACCCGGACTTGGATGATCGGCTCACAAAGGAGCGCGTTCGGGCTGAAGTTCGGGGAATTATGAGGTCTAAAAATGCAGGTGAGTCGAGTAACTTTTGTTTGTTGAAATTATGATTTACCTTTTAGTGTTAGAGTCAGTGTTACAATCGACAATAAACAATAAAGTTGTCATGTGCCGTGTGTTATATGGTTTTTGTTTGCGATTGTTCTACGTTGTACATGAAGGCTGAAAAGCAAGTAGTTTTCTTTAACTAAATTGAATAATATAAAGAATTGTATATTGCCTGATTGATGATAATGCTTATATTTTTAGAGAGTGAATTAATTTCTATTTCTGTTTCGAAAATTTGACAGGGATTCGTACTCCAGCTATATACATGATTCATTCAAAAACGAACAGTATTTACATGGAAGAACTTCTAGGGGTTCACACAGTAAATTCATTTATTGGAACTTTGCTCAAAGTAAGTTGTGCACTTTTTGGGGGGAATGATTGATTAATTTAATGACTAACTATAGCTACCTTACAATCATTACACCTAGTATATTTTTGTAACATTTTTGAAAGGGAGTACTTTTAACTTGCCTAATTTTTATATTATTGAATAATTGAAACTTGCTTGTCAAAGCAAAGTCGGTTTTACAAGATTGATTCAGGTGTTTGATAATTAATTGACTGGAAAATCCAAAAAACACTTTGTTGTACAAATGCTACATTAACCGTAGTTTAATACCCAAGTTGATTTAATTAATTGAGTTACTATTTTTGATATTAATTCAACTCAGAAACACGGTGGACAAGACAATGGAAGCTGCAGAAAGGAACTAGAAGAATTGGCAGTCGAAATCGGCAAGACTATTGGGAAGCTACATGAAGCGGGAGTCATTCATGGTGACCTGACCACATCGAATATTTTAGTAGAAGACAGAACATCCACTTCCGATGCAGTACAAGATGTGGTGATGAGGTAATTCATTTTTTTCAAATAAACCAAAATCTATAATAATTTCAAACTGTATAATATACTGAACCTCCAAACATCGACCTTTAATTTTTAATTTACTTAGAATATTTGATGACTGATGACTTTTATGTATCTAATTATGTATCTAATTTCACAATAGTGATCCTGAACTTAAGGAAATCCAAGCCGGTGGCGATAGAAACAAATCCAAAAGCTCCAAAAACTACGAAGTGGCTCTCATAGATTTTGGCTTGAGTCATGTTGATAATTCTGCTGAGGATAAAGGAGTAGATCTCTATGTCCTGGAACGTGCTCTAACTAGCACTCATTCAAGTATCGACTGGTTTTTTGAAGTTATCTTAAAATCTTACATGTCACAATATGCGTCAGGTGGAAATCAAGTGTATTTGAAATTGGAAGAAATTCGATTACGAGGAAGGAAACGCACTATGGTTGGCTAAATTTTATCTAATTTACCTGTATTCAAAATGTCGTGCTTTTTAAATTCAAGTCAGATGAACAACTGGCTGAAGATGAATGTCAGGAGATTGTTTACTTTTTAATTTTGCATAAATATTTATATATATTCGTAAATTATTCACTGAAACAACTAATCGTAAGTAAAACTAAGAATCAAGAATAAAAATGGAGTTTGAGTTTGACGTCAACATTTTATTATATTTTCTAATTACTACATCGATTTCATGTTGATTCATTTATTCCTTCATAAAATCTATTTTGATTACAGTAATGCCAAAACTAATAAATAGGTGCGCGATGGGGTTTCACGACGGCTGGTACCGGAGTCACCGACAGTGCAAAATTATGTAAATAACAAAAATGTCCCACCTGACTGAGGACCTGGACCCCTCAAATAATAATCTCACTGAAAATATAAATTGGAACGTATACAAATATATACTGGAGATAAAATTCAACAGTTATGGTTATGTTGTTATGAAGCATTTGCTATTGATTTTCAGGTTCGGAGCCAAACTCAAAGACAGAGTGGACAGATGGTAAACCCAATAACTCGGATTCTGGAGGAGTATAATATCGAACTGATCCGGGGTTTAGAATGCAGAAGCTTTTTTCATGTCTCCTCAAGTATCCCTTCGATAGCGGCTTGTAACAAAATTTACAATGTTTCTTCGCTGTATACAAAACACAAAGGAAGAAAATGTTGCTGGTTCAATTTTATAGATACCTATATAATTTCATGCTTTAAAAAAATCCAAACTTAAAATTCGTTAAGGTTTAATTTTATTACGTAATTTTAATTCTAGTATTAAATGGTAACAGAACTTACGTTGGGGCTGTCCAGTAGATCCACCACCATCGCTGGCACTGGCACTGACACTGGCGCTAGCACTGGCACTGACACTGGCGCTAGCACTGGCACTGACACTGGCGCTAGCACTGGCACTGACACTGGCGCTAGCACTGGCACTGACACTGGCGCTAGCACTGGCACTGACACTGGCGCTAGCACTGACATTGGCACTGACACTGGGAGCAGCAACATTGTCATTGTCATAAGACATCCTTCGTTTTGCACCAATTTTAGGCTCGATTCTAAAATATGTAATGTTTAAAATATGCGATTTTATGATTCTTTGAACATCAATTTTTTAAAAAATCTTGAAAACATTTCAAGAAACCATTATCATAGTTTAATAGGTATATACATGCATAACAGGTATAACATGATCGGAGAAAAGGACGTGATACAATTAATTAATAGCACGCTGTATGTATTTCAGTTTCAAGTTACTTACAATTGCTGGATACTGTGCTCCAGCTTTCCAATCCTGTCACGGTTCTTGTCCACTTCCAAAACTGTGGCAGCTGTAACAATTTCAACATTTTTAATTTTGTCCTCCGCCGTCACGACCCTTGAGAGCGCATCCTCATGTAATTGAACGAACTGGTTCTGAAGAGCATTCAGTTGCGAACTGGTTGACACATGAAGAGCATTCAGTTGGGAACTGGTTGACACGTGAAGAGCATTCAGTTGGGAACTGGTTGACATTTGTATTTGGGATACAATTTCATTAAAATTGAAATTGTTTAGTCCTGAGTATAGCTGCTCTTGCTGTCTCTTCAGATTCTCAACTTTAAATTCCGTTGCTTTTTGCATCGCAATTAGAACTTGGTTAGTCAGACTCTGGTCCATTGATGCTGCGACCCTATCCATTAATTCATGCCTGTGATTGATATTCTCAAGATTAATGTCCGCCCGGATTCTAGGCTCGATTCGTATTCCAGAAGAAGTCAAATTGAATACTTCATGCTACAAAAAACATGGCAAAAGATTTTTTAAAAAATGTAATATTCAGACTATGAACAATACCTAACTAATACCTAAAATCTAACAAAATTGCGCAAATCCAGTATAAAGATGTCAAAATTTTGAGCTTACTTACAATGCTAATGCCTTCATCATCTTTAGTCATCGTTCCTCAGTCACTGAATTTGAAGAATCAGATCCTCAGGAGTTAGTTCGGAAAAACCAAAGTAAAAACCTATTGGATTTTATACGTGGTTATGACAATTCCTTCAGTTTTAAATATTGAAATTTACTTAAGTAATGAATTCTATAAATTAGTTACTTACAGGACTAAGATGATACTATGAGGGACGAGTCCACGTGGCTGTCTTGAGTGAGTAAGACTTGGGGAGGAAAGAAGAAGATTACGAAAAGTTGGCTTGTCCACATGTGGGTATATAGATTTTTAAATTGAATTAGATTTGAGATGCAGAGAGGGGAGACATATAAAAGAATAGAAGTAGAGTAATACGCGTCCATTGCCCGCCCAATACTGTTTCGATTCTTGATAAGTCCCATTGATAAGTAACTTTGGGTTTGAAATTTGAATTCTACTTAAAATATGGGGCTGGTTGGGGACTAATTGTATAGCAATAGCAATCATATTCGCTCTATTCAAATGCAAATGGAATGCGACATGCGTATCCTATCCCCGTCCTCAAAATGATAATTTTACATACTTATCTAATTTATTCACTAAACACGATAAGAATTCAAATGGAATTTGATACATTGGTCTTGGCATCAACATTTTATTAGAAATTTCAAAATTTCTGAAATTACTCATTTTACATCACAATGTTTTAGACACTGTTGATTTCTTAAAAAGCTTTTAATGAATCACAATAATTAACTTATGTATTTTGAAAATACATACATTTTTGACCCCCTAAAACATAAGAACAAAAAATCTGAGCACATTTTACGACACTTTTAATGTATAACGTATAACAAATGGGAGTAGAGCACATGACCCATTTAAGTTAGTATGTATATAAGTAATTAAATACACATGAAAAATATATAGAATATAGAGAGGTTAGTTGTAATAGTAGGAGCGATTGATTGTCAGTCCTCATCCAGACAACTGACAGTTCCATGTATCGGTTGATCGGTTCCGGTTCCGTGTCTGTGATGAGCCATGTACGTTTTTTCTTGGATTATGCAACTTGCGGACTGTAGGTTACTGAAGTAGCTGCCCAGGTTGGAATTACAGCCTTGACTGAGCACCTCCAGCCACAACAATATTTTCACCTGTAATGAAAGAGGCTTCATCCGAAACAAGGAAGGAGACGATCCCTCCAATCTCATCTGGTGTCCCAACTCGGCCCAGGGGAATTGTCTCAACCACCTTATCAAGGATCTCAGGGTTCTCAGTCAACTAAAAAATACAAACACACATGTTATGATAAAATTAAGTTTAGGAATAAAAATGATTTCATTTTCTATTGCTCACACTTTCAAACAAAACGATTCTACAATCTACAATACACAATTTTAACTATAGAAATCTGTGGTTATTGGTAAAGCTAAGTTACTTGAGAACTGAACCGAGTTCTAATGACTCCTGGACAGATACAGTTAACCCGAATATTATCCGAAGCGACCTGTTGCGATAAAACCTGGAAAGTAAGCATGTACAAATGAAATAATTATGATGTATGTTTCCAATTTTTAGATTCGTTTCCTTAGACTGGAAAATATGACTTAAATATGAGTTGTTTCTGCACTACATATTATATCGCCTGTGAATAACCAAAATGGCCCATATCCATTTTTAGCTAAAAACAATATCAACTATCTACAAAAATATTGAAAAATGTCTTCAAAACATTTAAGTAGAACATTTTACTTTTTTCAAAAACATGAAAATAGAACCTTTTACTTTTTTCAAAAACATGACAATAGAACATTTTACTTTTTTCAAAAACATGACAATAGAACATTTTGCACTTTTCAAAAACATGTAAATAGAACATTTTACGCTTTTTATAAACATGAAAGTAGAACATTTTACACTTCAAAAACTCTTAATTAACATTTTAAGCACGTGTCTCATTTTTTTTTATGGCATAACTCATTTTGATAGTAGCTTAAATTGGAAATGGGCCATTTTGGTTCTTCATAGACGATATACTACATATGCGCACATATAGCTTCACATAGGCTTATTATTATTAAAATGTTAAGTAATTGAGACTTACTTTCGTTAATCCTAGTAAAGCAGTCTTTGACACTGAGTAGGCACCGAGGAGCTGAAAAAACAGAATCAAAATTACCATTACATACCACACTGTTTAAATACAGTAAACAAACATTCTGAATGAAATATTTACACGAGTGAAAGCTAGATTTGGTATCGCCATTTTCGGAGTCTTATTGCTCAGCTCATAACTTAACTGTATTACTTTACCTCAAAAGGCGAAAAACCAGCAATGGAAGAAATAAAGACTATATTTCCTCCTTTTCGCTTCAGAAAATGTGGTTGGACTTCTTGTGAGAGGAGAAATGGGACTTTTACATTGATTTCAAAGATTTTATCCCACGAAGATTCAGGACACTGAAATAAACATGAACATTTTTAAGTACAAACATTTACAACAGTTACAACAGTTTACGCCTCGCAAAAGAAAAAACTAATCAAAATATATATCGACACAGACATAGATCGTCGCCGTCGTCCAATTATAATAATATAAGAAAAAGTTTTTGTTTGTAGAAACTCGAATAAGGAACTCACATCCAGAACTGCTCCGAAATGAGGATTGACTACAATTTAGAATTCGAAAGAAATACACTATTTTAAATTTGGAATTGAATAAAACAATATATAATAACAACAGAGTTGTACATATAAAAGACTGAGATTTTAAAATTACCAGCAGCATTAGAGACTAAAATATCAATGGCTCCAAATTGTGATAGAGTTTCTGAAATGAGCTTGTCCCGATCCCCTTTATTCCCCACATGACACACCATTCCTCTGAGACTGTCCTTTGGAATACCTGCATTGTAGCTATCCTCCAATGCTTTCTCTACATTCTTGGCTTTTCGTGAGCTTATCATCACTTTAGCTCCATCCTTCACAAGTTTCCGAGCAATTGCCAGTCCAATTCTACAAGTACAATAATAAACAAAAACGGTTGAGTATACTGCTTGCTAGTTTGTATTAAAGTGGTCACACCACCAAGTATGTATTATCAAACAGATACCGCATAAATCAACAGAATAAAAAATAATAAAAAAAATATAGTTTACCCATCCGAGGACGCCGTCACAATAGCAATCTTTCCGTCCAACTTGCCAACAGAAGACATAGTGCGTTGTAATCTTTGTAATTGGAATGATGGTACTCTCGTAACTACTGCCTGGAGTCGTGAAAACATAATTAGCAACACTGGTTATCTACAATGAAAAAAAATAGCAAACAAATAATTATTTTCCAGATTTTTCACAAATTTAGAATTATTATATTTTCCGATATAAATAATTATTTATAGAACACGAGTAAAAACATAGCGTATCAAATTAAATTGATAAGCTATATGATACAAGTAAAATTAGACCACACCTGAACAATCGAACCAAATTACTACCGACAACGACAACCGACCAGAACTAAATCGAACTGATGGAATCACATCCAACTCATTAGGATGGAGGATCACTGCGATACTGATAATGTACATTTATCTTTAATTTGCGCCTATAAACCTCATATTGGTAAGCTAACCATTAACAAGATTGTATGATTTTGCATTGGTTTTCGACCGGGTTCACAGCGATTCCGTGTGAGGCACTTTAAGTACGTGCAATCGGTCCATTATTATCACAATGAGAGATGGTTAGGATTTTAGGATACTCACCAAATTTGAAAATTTTGATTTCAAATTTGGTGAGTATCCTAACCATCTCTCATTATCATCTCACCTTGCGCCTTACTCATTATTTCACGGTCCATTATTATCGGTGAACCCTAGTATAGATTCATACATGATATTTTATTAACATTTACTTACATGTTAAGTTGATGCCATCAAGTTCCAAGTGCTTTTCCAGATAATAAAAATACCTGTGTACCCAATATTGAATATATAAGTTAGCATTACTTATACTTTTTTTTTATCACTTGAATTTTGAATATGGTTGACAGCTCACAAGTATTCCTTATACTTAAATGAACTTTGACCATCGTATCAAGTTGTCCCACCATCTGACTAATTTTATTAATGGTACAGTCAGTGACAGCTATAGTCGCGTCGATCTGATTCCTAGTTCTGGTTTCGGGACGGGACCTAATTTATTAATTAAGCGTGGCCGACGGCTAATTGATTGTTTACACGCATGACAAAAGCCAACCGGTATATATGATACCCTTATGACATGACCAACACCGGCACCCCCGGAAATGGTCAGCATAGCGTAATTAAAACATAAAATAAATTAGTGTATTGATATTGATGATTGACTTAAACATTAAAGGCAAGGCTCCGGCTCCACTCAAACTCTACTATTAAATAATCCCCTGATCATTATGGAATCAGTAAATAAAAAAGGACGTCGAAAACAGTCGAGCCTACATTCTACAATTCTACTTACATAGGTGTTTAAACCCCACGTCAACGAAACAAAACAAATTATCCCATCTCCCTTGTTTTGCTTTTGCAACTGCAAGTTTTTCAATCCAAAACAAATATATTAGGATTTGTAATTACCAAGTACGTTTTCGTTTTTATTAAGTACCTACAATTGTACACATTAGAGAAAAGCCGTAATCCTCCTTACAATAAATTATTTTTATTTACAAACAAAAGTAAAAAGTGCCAACAACGACCACGACAAAGCTTCACAAAATGTTACTTACTATTAGGAAGTTGAATGTGTGACTGACTGGACTGGACGTCGATTATTGCACAGTGATTAAATGAATTGTTGCAAAAAAAAGTTAAAAAATAATCCTGTTAATTCGCAACCGTCAACCGTCCGTCGTGTGTTGTGTATCGTGGGAAATGTGGGAATTGGAAATGACTTTGACGCAATGGCAAATTCTACATCAGAATTAAATTAATCAAAAATCAAAGCTACAGACACAGGGCTTAAAAGCTGCGGCACGATATTTTAGTATGTGAACGTGAAGTGTGTCGAAAATACTTGAGATAGAGACATTTCCAAGGCAAAAACGTCTATCTCCATAATTATTAATTCCACACATGCAAAACCAAACATTTCTATCTATGCCTTAGCATAGGAGACTGTGCACGGACGAAATGTAGATAAATCAATTTTCGTCTAACGAGGAGAGAGAGAGAGAGGCGAAATGGAAATAGTTCAAAAAGTAAAGCAGAGAAGGGGCTTCCCATAAAAAATGTAAATATCATTTGCAGGAGGAGTGCTAGTTTCCCTAGGCTGAACAATGAAGGTTTTCCTGAAGTAATTTAGGGACAGCCCTGTATGGTTACGTCTTATTCCACGACGACAGTGTTGTCAGCTGTTGTTCAAATTTATGGACTCGTGCTTTTCCAAGTAGGAAGCGTCCAAAAATTGCGTCATTCAAAATTCTTACGATTTTTGACCTCCCCCTTCCCACCTTTTTTGGTATAACTAATATGCTCGCCAATGTACAAGGATGGGCGGCTGGACTCTCCAAACTACGATACGTAAGTTATGCACACCCCCTAAGTCCACTGTCCGCTCTCTCTCCGTCAATAATACAAGAATTTTAAACGTCAAGAGATTCTCGCTCTCATGATGTAAGCAGAAGAATTCTTCCATTTTATTTTACCTTCGCCCATATTTTATCATGTATTTTATAAAATAACATGAAATTATCATCTTTAGTTGAAAAGTTAAAAATAAATCTAATGTGATTCTGTGAAAGGGGGGGGGGAACATAATTAGTAACGTCATTTGTGGAGACACGGGGGGCGTAAAAGTGTACGAAGTAATGTATGTACGTACCTATGTACTATAAGGTCTATAGTAAAAAGTCTGTACTTCTGAATGTGAATCTGGCTGAACGTGTGTGACGACTGACACTGAATGAAGAAGTGAAGGCAAAAAAAGGGAAGTTGGAAGTCAATCTGCATAGCCAAGAAAGAAGAAGACTAACAGCTCTAGAACTGAAAAAACAAAATTCTAAAATATTATAAGTAATCGAAATTCGAAAATAGTTAAAATTTTAATTAAAGTAAGTCATCCTCATTTTGTTATCAGTACGCTTTTGACCCTATCTTATAAATTGGGAGGAGGAATTGAACTCACATTATGGAATTTTGAAAATTGTGGTTCATATTTGAGCTGACTAGTGAGTCAAAGTTGAAAGTCTGTTCACGTAAAAGTTTGTGTAGAGTATCATAATATGATAATACATCATAATAATGAAAGAGGCAGTTTAGTTTTTTGAGTTTATGGAAGTTATAAGTTAATTAAAAATTCATTCTCACAACTTTGGCTCATGTTTGAATTGTTTGAGTTTGACATTGTGATTGTTATTGGTCTGTTAGTTTCACAATTTCAACACTTTTGAATTTCACTGATAATGCTAAAATGTCATGTCCATAGAATTCAGAATGGATTGAATCATAAAAGTAAGTGACCATTATTAGTAAGGTCAAAGGTAGTTTGACATAATTACGACATCGCAAATTCATCGGATTGTGTAGAACAGCCCGGAACTAAAAAAGGTGTAGTGTAATTATATGGAGGAGTAAAGCTCCAATCGCTTTACTTTCAAATTTCAACATCCACAATCGAATATTAATAATCCATATTCAACGATGGCCCCACTGGCCTCACTCCCACTTTTCCTTCAGCTTCCAACTTTCATAGTCAGGTTGGAGGTAAATATATCGTCTGTCACCAATAGTTGATAGTTAAAGTGTGGAATTAAATCCAAGTGGTTGGTGGCTAACATATGACATAGTTTGATTGACTACAGGTCACTTATGACTTATCAAGTATAGATTGAAAGCTAAATTGTGAATTTAAATGCCAAACCATTAACTAATTAGAAACCGTAGTCGACTATCACTATGGATCATTTCAGTCGTGTTGTTCTCGTTACTTTTAGTCATCATATTGATTCTACATCGTATTGTTTTAACGCCGCTGTTGACTTGTATACGTTTAATTAACTCACTAGTCAGTACCAGTCAATAATATATCGAGTATTAATAAATTAGAAGCAACACCAAAAATGACAAACTGAATAAATATGTATTATTTCAAATTGCAGTATTATGATCATTTTTTGCCAGCCCTTTTGCCTTTGTGGGAAATATTTGTTTTGTTGTTGTGAATTATTGTTCCGTCATAAGTCATAAGTCGTAGTTCATAGGTTATTATTTTTGTTTGAATTAGCGATCGAGAGTTGGGTTTTTTGGCTATATAGTGATAGTAACTTATTCAGTTAACAATGCAGTTAAAGTTTGAACTGGGAGTAGATTCGACCCAGTCAGTGAGAACTGAAGGTGCTAAATGTTAAATCACCTTGGAATTCCATTTCCATCTGTTCTGTTTGATTCGCTCTTCCCAAGGAACCATCCCAGTGTTAGGGATATATATAGGTACCTATATAAATATAGGAACACGATAAAGATAACGATTGACGGCAAACGATATGGTAGTCTGGATTATGAAGATGAAGTATCGCTATCAAATCAAAATTATTTAAGTTATATTACGATTTACGATCAATTATATGTATATACAGTCTCAGTATCCTTTACTGTTTTACGACTAAGATATTATGTGTGGTTTTATTTTATTTATGAATATGATGAGCCATATTCATTGATTTAAAGACCTACATTATTTACGTAGGTACTATAATATAATATATATAGGTGTGCAACATTTAAAGTATTTTTGAGTGATTCTTATTTGTTCTACTAGTTGATATACTGTTTTTGGTTTTTATTTTAGTTCTATCAGAATTTAATTCATTTCGTTGTTTACCAAGCACAGTCAACGCTGAGGCTAACAGCTCCTGGTCTTTTCACATCCGGCAGTGACAACATCAACATCAAAGGAGTAACTTTCAAACAAAATTCAATGTGAAAAATAAATCAAAGTTTTTTCAATTTCTTGCTTTTGGTGAGTGCGAGCAGCTTCCGTGTTGAGGACGTTCCGAAGAAGAAGAAGGAGGTGTAAAATAGGAAAACGGACTCATGCAATGCTTGAACATGGTCTTTCCATGACTGGGTTAAATTAATGATGGTCAGCGGGGTGACCTACACGAAAGAGATGTTTATTATACGGGCATTGGAAAAGATCCTGAGTGATCGGGAGATCAAGAGGTCACATCATGCTCAACTCAAACGAGCTTGTGAAGTCGCCCTTGGTCAGTCTCTCATTTTCATGAATTTTTTTGAAAAGATTCAAACAGAACCAACAGTATAAATATTGGCATTGAAATTAAAAACTGTGATGTGGGATGAAATATAGTCCATTAATGTGTTGCTTATTTCTATTTTGTTGTTGTTTTTATTTTGCAGAGGAAATCAAGGCTGCACTTCTTGCCCTTCAGGAAAGCCAGAATGAGGAAGAGAGGAAAGGGAAGGAGGGTGGAGGCGGGGAGTTAAATTCCTCTGCTCTCCCCTTACCCAAATCCGATCAATCCATTCCGATTGACTCGGAAAAATATTTTGTACCTTTTGAACTTGCTTGTCAGAGTAAGACTCCGCGGATTGTGGTCACTGCACTGGACTGTCTTCAGAAATTGATTGCATATGGTCATCTCACTGGGAATTGTGAAGACTCCACCGCACCTAATAAAAAACTTATCGATCGCATTGTAGAAACTATTTGTGGATGCTTCGTTGGTCCTAATACTGATGAAGGAGTTCAGCTTCAAATAATTAAGGTACATTATCAAAAAATCAAATCGAACAAATTATAGGTGTTGCTTTAATCCTGTAATATGTGGCGGTGGGAATTAGTTTTAAAAATCATTTTGATGACTTTCTTTTGTGCAGGCATTATTAACAGTAGTAACGTCGCAACATGTGGAAATTCATGAAGGGACAGTCCTCCTCACAGTTCGTACATGCTACAATATTTATCTGGCAAGTAAAAATTTGATAAATCAAACCACAGCTCGTGCCACTCTCACCCAGATGCTCAATGTAATTTTCTCACGGATGGAGAATCAACATTTGTTAAGTAGACATTCAAGCAGTGCAACCAGCGTCTCCACTCTCAATAATTCTAAAGATTGCGACAGTGAAAATAATTCTAGTGCTAACAGTCACCAGTGTGAACAACAAGTTCAACAGCAGCAACAGTCCCAAGAGCAAAATTCACATTCCAATCACATCACAACAACAGCTAACAATATTAATAATAATAATAACAACAACGAAGACACGAGTGATAAATCCGAAAAATCACCAAATAGTGAGGATAATAATAGTTCAGCCAAAGTAACAACAACAACTGGTTCGGAAAATGAAAATGGAGGAAGTCAAGACATTAAAGAGGAATTAAAACGGATTCAAGAGGGTGTCTCTGTCGAAAATGAGGATACAGCTGAGAGCAATGAATCCGGCCAAGGAGATAATCCCCTTGGATCCAGAACCGGAACCGGAACCGAATCAGAGGAACAGTCGCCACCATCTAATGAAAATGAAACAACTAAAGTCGCAACGAATGGTCCCAAGAATCCATTTGAAGAGGATGATGAGGAGGGGAATGTGGAAAATGTGAAAGATAAGGAAAAACAAGCTTCCGTGAATACTAATCCGTTTGTGGAAAACGGATTAGTAGCTGAGGATGGAGCGATCGAGGGTGAAGGCAATCAAGAAGTGCTCCTTCTCAATGGAGGCTCTGAAGAAGGTCAAGAGAAAAAGTCTGATGATGTCAACAACGTGACTACTAAGAGTGGAATATCTGCACCCAGCAAAGAAGAGACAGATGATGGTGCCAAGAAAAATGGGGATGTCCCTAATATCGTCATTCAGTCTCCATCACCTTTGGAAGTGGCTGAAAATCTTTTGGAGAAAATTTTGGGTAATTTTTAGTAAAACATTGAGTAGAATAAATAGGATGGACTCTTAATTATATACTTATTTTTTTTATTAATTTAAAAATGCTGATTCGAATTTTCAAAATTTTGAATAATAATTTAGATGAAACAGGATCGAAAGAAAGTGGTGCTCGTACAACTCCAATTCCAAATCAGTCTCCAGCTCCTCCATCCAATAATTCCGAAGATTCTTTGTCCAGTCAGTTTAATAACCAGTCGTCTTCATCACCCAATACACCAACGATTACGAGAGTGCCTTCACAGGTATGCTCATACTTTTATTTAACCATATTTAATAACCATTCCAATTTAGTTATGATATATAGTATCCAGTAGGATCCTACCTTACGTAGGTATTGGTATTGCTATTAGCCAATAATCCTTACAGAATCTACCGCCATCAATTATTTTATAAATAATCAAAAAACACAGGGACATATTAGACATAAGTAGTTGAAAGTAGACCTGTTTCGGTCAAAGGGCAGAATTATATATTTTTATGATAAAGGATTTGGTTAGGAAAAATACTAAAAGTAAAAACTTTTGAATCTTAATTCTCACAGTATTTTCGCATCATGATGGATGTAAAGGTGATTTATTCCTAACAATTCTCGTAAACATTATGACTTATAGATAAGTGCGTTGTTTTCAAATAAGTTTCTTTTAAAATGTATTTTTTCTGTTATTTTTAGTTCAATTTACAATTTTTTTAAACATTTTTTCCATACATGTTTCATATTCGTATTTTCACTTTCGTTTTTCTAGCCGTTTTTTATTTAGTTCGCTAACTATAAAATGAATTTCAATTTTGTGAATCCTCGTTTGCTACGAATTACCTATACTTTTATTTTTGAGTTACATATTTCCGCTGCTTTAATTTACTCCGTTAGCTTATGTCCTGCTGCCTTCTATTGCCTCGTACTTTTAACCTTTTGTTATGTAGAACTTAAGCTTTGAATTATTCTTTTTATAGTTAAATTTAAAAAAAGTTATTTTTTGTGTGATTACATCCATGTTGACTATTCCTCTATCTATCTGCTTGGAGACGATTTAAACGGAGTGAATTATTGAGGAAGGATAATTGAATAATTGATTGATTAATTAATTTGGAAAATATACTAACAATAGGAAAGTATGGAGACCTCAGTGGAGAATGAGAATGCTAGTGCTCATTTTGTTCACATTTTACAAAAGGACGCATTCCTCGTCTTCCGAGCTCTGTGTAAATTATCCATGAAGCCTTTGCCGGAAGGAGTTCCAGATCCAAAATCCCATGAGCTCCGCTCTAAAATCCTCTCCCTCCAACTCCTCCTCTCCATCGTTCAAAATGCTGGAGATGTTTTCAAATCCAATCCAATTTTCATCACAGCTATCCGACAGTATCTCTGCGTGGCTCTGTCCAAGAATGGTGTGTCCTCCGTCCCGGAAGTCTTTCAATTGGCACTCGCAATCTTCCTCGCACTCCTCGCCAATTTTAAAACTCATTTAAAAATGCAAATTGAAGTTTTCTTCAAGGATATCCTCCTCCCATTGGTCGAGTCTCCCGGCTCCTCATTTGAGCACAAGTGGCTCGCCGTCCAAGCCCTCACCCGGATTTGTGGGGATGCGCAGTGCATCGTGGACTTGTATGTCAACTATGACTGTGACTTGTCGGCTGCGAATATCTTTGAGAGACTTGTGAATGACCTGAGTAAGATTGCTCAAGGACGGCAAGGAATTGATTTGGTCGGGAGCAATGCTATTCAAGAGAAAGCCATGAGGATTAAAGGGATTGAGGGACTCGTCGGGATTCTACAGTGTATGGTCGAATGGAGTCAGAGCCTGTACGTCAATCCGCAAGTTCAATCTAATCTCAGTAAGCCCAATTTAAAATATTCATTAGTATCATAAGTAATCATGTTTTATAATTGTAATATCGAATCATATAAAAACCAATGGAAAAATTTACATTTTTTTTCAATTGAATGAATACATTAAAATCATACTAAACAAAAAATCTAGTTCAAAATGTTAATGAAGCCGCATCAGCTGATAGACCAGGAGAAGAAGATCCAGAATTAGGAAATAAAAAACTAGATGTGGATGACAATCCTGAACAATTCGAAGTCATTAAGCAGCAGAAGGATATTTGGGAGCAAGGAATTGAATTGTAAGTATTGGCTCGAGGCAAAACCAATCACATTCGTAAAGTATGCTTATATGTTTCTGTTGTGCAGATATTATATTATGTATTACACAAATTAGGTTCAATCGGAAGCCAAAACGTGGTTTGGCATTCCTTCACGAAAGGAATTTATTAGGTGATAGCCCAGAAGAGATTGCTTACTTCTTTCTTACGGATGAAAGACTGGATAAAACTTTGGTGGGAGAATTCCTCGGGGATCCTGAAAAGTATAATAAGCAGGTATATCTTTAATGCGTACGGTTGTTCTAATTCACCGAAATGTGGTTTTATTTGTTTCTGATAATATTCAAATAATGTTGCTTTGTTTCTAATATAATAATTGATATCATTGTGTGTGTGCAGGTTATGTATGCATACGTGGATCAGATGGATTTTAAAGACAAGGATTTTGTGACGGGCCTCAGATTGTTTTTGGAAGGCTTCCGACTTCCAGGTGAAGCACAGAAAATTGATCGGCTCATGGAAAAGTTTGCAAGTAGATACTGTGAATGTAATCCCAAGTAAGGAAATAAGTAAAAATATTTCTTTTATTTAAGAACAAGTACCGACCTACCAACATCTTTCATTTCTAGTTTATAAAAATAAATAATTGTAAAGATAAAATAACTGTCTACTTTCAGCAACGGAGTTTTTGCGAGTGCTGACACGGCCTACGTCCTAGCCTACTCGATAATAATGCTCACCACAGACTTGCACAGTCCACAAGTGAAGAATAAAATGAGCAAGGAGCAGTACATTAAGATGAATCGTGGGATAAATGACAGCCGGGATTTACCAGAAGAGTATTTATCTCAAATCTACGATGAGATTGCTGGGAATGAAATCAAAATGAAAGGTCTAGCTAAATTTGGGAAGCAACCGAACCTGGCAAATGACAAGAGACGACGTCTCCTGTGGAACATGGAGCTGGAAGAATTGGCAGCCACGGCCAAGAGTTTAATGGAGTCTGTGAGTCATGCTCAAGCTTCCTTCACATCTGCCAAACATTTGGAGCATGTTCGTCCAATGTTCAAATTGGCTTGGACACCCTTCTTGGCCGCCTTCAGTGTCGGACTCCAAGATTGTGATGATACTGAGATTTCAAATCTCTGCCTTAATGGAATGCGGTGTGCTATTCACATTGCCTGCATTTTTCATATGAAGGTTCGTTTCGTAGAACCGTGGAGGTTAAATACAAAATATGGCATCAAGGTCATTTATATGCAGTGTTTTAATTTTGGTGTGTATTTACTGTGTAGCTTGAGAGAGATGCGTATGTGCAGGCATTAGCTCGATTCACACTTCTCACAGCGAGTAATTGCCCACTCACAGAGATGAAGAGTAAAAATATCAATACGATAAAAACTCTCATCACTGTCGCTCAGACGGAAGGTGAGAAATGCCTTTTCACCGGTAATTCCCCGTTTTTTTCTTTTCTTTTCGTTTTTTTTCTTCATTTGCTTTGCTTTTTACCTTTTTTGGTGACGGGATGCCGGGTACTTCATATAACAATTATTAAAATATTATACATATTATCATAAAATATAAATATCTGACTGGTTGCTGATTATAATTGCGGAGTATGAATAAACATGTTTCTAGGTAATTATTTGGGAACAGCATGGTTGGATATTTTAAAGTGTATCAGTCAGTTGGAATTGGCCCAGTTGGCGGGAGCGGGTCATCGATCAAATCGGGATGGCTCGAAGAGTACACTTACATGGGCTGCTCTAGCCGGGTCCATCACAGAAACATCTCATGATCCCATGTCGCTCAATTTAAATTCATTGGATCGTAAGTTTTGAGAATATGGCATTATATCTCAGAATCAAATAATTACCCAATTTTTAAAGAAGATATCGTTACTGAAGAAGCAAAGTTGCCGATCTCCAATTCTCACTAACAGCAAAATTGCCGTTCTCCAATGCGCGCTAAAAGCAAAGTTGCCGTTCTCCATTTATTAGTAGTAACGTATTAGTAACGTTCCTAATAAATGGAGAACGGCAACTTTGCTTTTAGCGGGCATTGGAGAACGGCAATTTTGCTGTTAGTGAGAATTGGAGATCGGCAACTTTGCTTCTTCAGTAACGATATGTATCCTTATTTTAACAGAACATGATTTATATTATTACTACATTTTTAAGGAGAGTGGGGCAGCGATACGAAAATGGAATTTATAAAATGATTAGTTGGTTAGTTAATTCATATGTAATTTGTCTGTTATTAGCGAGTGTGAAAGAGTCAATTGGAGAAACGAGCTCACAAAGTGTTGTCGTGGCTGTGGACAGGATTTTTACTGGCTCAACACGACTCGATGGGGATGCGATTGTAGATTTTGTCAAGGCTTTGTGTAATGTAAGTTCAAGTTTGTAGGAAAAAGACTCACGATAAGTTACGTTAGAAATGAGTGTCTCCACATGTTGTTTTATGTGGTTATCCTTACCATATTTCTTATTTGGATTTGTCATTATACTTTTGCTTCTGCAGGTCTCATTGGATGAGTTGGCCCATCCACACCATCCAAGAATGTTCAGTTTGCAAAAGATAGTTGAGATTTCCTACTACAACATGGGTCGTATCCGTTTGCAATGGTCGAGGATCTGGGAGGTTTTGGGAGAGCATTTTAATCGTGTTGGCTGCTCACCAAATGAAGAAGTTGCTTTCTTTGCTATTGACTCCCTCCGACAACTGTCTATGAAATTTATTGAGAAAGGAGAATTTGCAAATTTCCGCTTCCAGAAAGATTTCTTACGACCCTTTGAGCATATTATGAAGAAAAATCAGTAAGTTCCAACTCACAGTTCTTATATATTGCTCCACGCAGCTGAACGTGGTAATCCATGAACTCCAGCACTGTGCTTATTGTTTTGTGAGTTCTTGTGTTGAATGAATTGTTTGATTTGTTTTCAATTATTCACATGCGTAGATCTCCTGGTATACGAGACATGGTGGTGCGTTGTATAACTCAGATGGTGAGCTCACAGTCATCCAAAATCCGTTCGGGATGGAAAAATATCTTCAGTGTGTTTCATCTCTCAGCTTCCGACGTGGACGCTAATATTGTGGACATGGCTTTTCAAACTACGAATAAAATCATCGGTGAGTATTATGATGGTCATCAAAGTAAGTGGCATCTCCTCAATAGCATAATTTTGTAACCATTTGATTATTTCCTCCCCGCAGGAGAACTATACGAGAAGAATCTAGTAATTTTAGTGGATTCATTCCAAGATGCAGTCAAATGTTTATCCGAATTTGCCTGCAATGTTGCCTTCCCTGATATAAGTATGGAAGCTATCCGACTAATTCGACACTGTGCCAAATACGTCCATGAAAAGCCGCAGGTGAGAGACGAGACAAGACAAGACCAATTTCTACTGTATGTTTACTTTTGAAGTTTTGATTTGATTAATTTTCTGATTTTGTTGTTACAGCTTCTAATCGAGCATAGTATGGATGAGATCACGGTGGCGGAGGAAGATCGAATTTGGGTTCGTGGATGGTTCCCCATTCTCTTTGAGTTGTCATGTATTGTGAACCGGTGCAAGTTGGATGTTCGGACTCGGGCTTTAACTGTGAGCATAGAATAAAGTATTTGCCATCTGTATTCTGCAAAAAATATATTGTGCTTTGAAATGCTATGTATTATGCTCATGTTTTCTCTTTCATTGCTCAGGTTATGTTCGAAATCATGAAAACGTATGGAGACAGTTTTCAACCTCATTGGTGGAAGGATTTGTTTCAAATTTTATTTAGAATTTTTGATAATATGAAACTTCCAGAACAACATCACGAGGTAATCCATTACAGATATGTAATTATACAATTTTGAAGTTTGAAGTGCTATATTTTAATGGCACGCAAAGAAAGATTTGGACAATTATAATGTTCTAAATTAGTAGCCCTAATTAATAGTTTGTTTTCGATTGGTTTTTTTTAGAAAGCGGAGTGGATGACAACGACATGTAATCATGCATTATTCGCCATTGTGGATGTTTTCACACAGTACTATGAGGTCCTTGGTCCCCTGCTAATGGATGATCTATTCACGCAGCTTCAGTGGTGTGTTCAGCAAGGTACGTTTAGTTAATATTTAAACGAAATGTAATCTATACATGCTTTTCGTGTAAGGTAACTGAGCTAGGATTTCAAGTTAAATTGTATGGGAGCTGTAGTGTTTACAGTTAAGCTGCAGTAGAGCTGCAGTTGCAGTCATAGTGTTTACAATTGTACAACTAAAGGCAGTCTGTTGATGTTTACAATTGTGTAACTATAGACTAGGATTTTATTATGTTTACAAATGTCTGTATTTCTGAAGCAGATAAAGTTGTGTTGTGTGTTGTGATATTGATCCTAATCCTAGAAAACTATATTATTTTACTTCAGACCATGAGCAACTTGCCCGTTCCGGAACGCACTGCTTTGAACACCTCGTAATTTCAAGTGGCTCAAAATTTTCTCCAGCCGCCTGGAATTCAACTTGTAAATTTTTAAAGACAATTTTTACCACAACCCAACCTGATGTTCTTCTCACGTGGAAGCCCACCATGTCCATGCCGATGGGGTTGACGGGTGGAGAGGATCATGGCCACAGGGTAAATAGAACCTCACACTATACATACATACATCGTCACTTATGATAGAAAACAAACCATATTTTATTTTTGATGAAGTCACAAGACTAGACGGTAAATAAAAAAAGATGGGGTTTTCTTTCATTCTTAGCAACGGTGTGTAGAGTAGTTAGTCAAAATTGAACCGACCAATAATATACGTAGGCTAAATACAGTATTGTAATTTAAATCGTGTAGGAGTCCGAACACAATCATATCAATGAAGTGGGGAGCAAAGACGATCCTAGTTTTTATCCTGATCAGGCGGTTAGTGTATTAAAGTGCATTATGTATTTTAATTTTGAAATTCAATGCGCTTAGCATACGAAATGTTACGTTATGTGTGTACTTGTAAACTCTTCATTTATTGATGTATTGATTTTAAATTGACGTTGTTCTTTTTTTTCTAATCGTAGGAGCATGAACAGCTATTTGGAAAACTTTTGATAAAGTGTATCGTTCAGCTAGAGTTGATTCAGACTGTGGATAACATTGTATTTTTCCCTGCCACCTCGAAAAAGGAAGATGCTGAGAATTTAGCCTTGGCTCAGGCAGACATGTCTGACAAAAATTTGGCTCCTTGTGAACAGCAACGGGAAGAGCAGGGAATGTATCCCTTCCTGAGCAGCGAACATTTATTCATTCTCTTGGACAGCCTTTCTGTGTCCCACAGCTTTTCCAAACTTTTTAATCTTAATAATGAACAGGTGAGCTATGTTTCCATTGGCATTCCGACAAAAATAATGAAAAGTCCATCTTTATATATGATACACATGTCTTAGTATAAATACTGTGGGTCCTTGGTTAGACCTTTTATAAATATGGCTTCCATTCCATTTGTTTTTGGAATCGAAATCGTTGTTTTTGAAATGTTAATATTTTTCGACGAACCTTTATGTATTTTGGTTGTTTTATTTTGTAAATTTTGCAGCGTAACTTATTGTGGACAGCAGGGTTCAAAGGTCAAGTGAAACCGAATTTAATTCAGCAAGAGGTTCAAAGTTTAGCCACATCCCTCCGAATCTTATTTAGAATGTATTTAGACGAACTTCGGACGGATGCTCACAGTGAGATTGAGCGTCGTCTTATCGTTCTCTGCAAAGGTGCTTTAGAATATTTCCTGTCCCTCCCCTCGAATTCACATCGGGATACTTGGACCAATCTACTTTTACTCTGTTTAACTAAAGTTATTAAATTACCGGAAGATCGGGTATGACTTTGCATTTCCTATTTACGTAATATATCGTATGCCTCCTAAAAGTATGAATTGTTCCGTTTGTTTTGAATTGTCAGCCATGAGTAAGGTTGTATTTTTATATTTTCAGTTTAAAGTCCACACGACACATTACTATCCACATTTATGTGAGATGATTTGTCTGGATCTTAAGGCAGAATTAAAAGCTGTCCTCCGTCGTTACTTTATGAAGGTTGGTCCTGCCTTCGGGATTTGTCATGGGAATGCAATGACCTCCGGCAGCTTGGGAAATGCCCATGTGAACACGAACCTGAATCCCACGAACGTCAACTCATCTCATCAGTCCTCCGTCTCGTCAGGGAATCCAAGTTCATCCTCCATTGGAAGTGGTTTGGGTGCAACCAATTGACATTTGTTCAAGGTCAAGGCTAATCATATGACCATTTCAACTACCTCCCAACGGCCACTCTACCAACTCCTCTTGTCGACAACATCGACATCACCATCACCATCATCATTGCCACCACCGCCATCAGTGTCGTCGCCGTCTTCCTCTTCATCAGCAGTCCCAGAGCGAGAGTCGCCACTACTTCTCACCAAAATGGATCTTTTAGCTTCTGTCTGAAATTTTAAATTATTTACATTGTTTAGATTTTTCAAATCCCATTTGGGTGTAACTGACGAGTGATTGCGGAAAGATAGACAGATAATATGCATGGCTAAGTAGCATCAGTGAGAGTTCAGTGTATGAAGTATTATTGAAAGTTGTCTCAGTTTCTAAAAGTTGCTTGAGTTTTAAATTTTGATTTACTGAAATTGATCGTATTATGAACCATTATTGTTTTCCTTGTATCGTCCATTTATAAAATTCCGGTCAATTCGAGAATTGAATTTTTAATTTTATTATTAATTTTTCTCTAATATCTTTAAATAAATCCAGGAAAATCTATTTTTAAGTGTGCTTTTATTGTAGCGCCAAAATATCCACTGGGATTTTTTTTTAATTCATGTGATTTCAACTTCTTGGTTTTTATTATTATTTGTATGAATTTAATGGGTATTAAATTTTTTAAACTATAATAATAATACATGTTAATTATGCCTGATTTAATTTATTTGTACTTAAGTGAAGGTACTTGGATTGCATTGCAATAAATTCAAACTACATAGTACGTACTGCTATAAAGAGGCAGTGGGCAGATCATATAGATTAGAATTCAAACATAAATGCTGTTTTACTGAGTCCTTGTCAGCACTGTTGTTTGTTCTCTTTTCTTGTTGCATTTTGTTTTGTGGAATTTTGAGATGGTTTTTGTACTATTGCAATTTAAAAAAACAAAAATGACCCAAATAATCATGTAAAAAATGTATATCCTGTTTCAAATTAGAGCTACTATTTAATATTTAATTGCTGCAGTATTCAATTTATAGTCAACTGTTGTGGAAGAATAAGACAAAAGAATAATTTAAAATTGATGTGAATTGCATGAAATGTTTGGATTTTAAATAATTTGATTTAGTTCAATTTGTTCAACAAAAACTTCAATGATGAGTAATTATGTATGATTATTGATTATAAGACGAAAAAAAAAAGACTTTTGAGGAACCATTGTGAGAATCATTCCATTCTTGTTATTTAGTGAATTTTGATGGATGTTGTTTACATTGAGAACAGTTCAAGTGTCATCATCAACTATTATTTGTTATAGTGTACTGTGTGTGATTTGCTTTTTTTGCTTTAGCTTGTGCTAAAATATAATCAATGAATAATATATGAATATTATTATGTTTTAAATTATTTTCCATGTATGTACATTATCATCGTGTGGACAGAATGCAACTTTAAACTTATGTTTTGATTTAGTAAGTAACTCTGCAGGAGTAGAAAAAAAACTAATCGTTTTCTATACAAGTACTGGGAGGACGTAATGGTGTAGAGGATCAATTAAATTAATTATTCTAGTTAATTAGTCTATAGTTACTTAATTGAATGATATAATATTAAGTTTAATGCGTATGATTATCCTGTACTACTGTGCATAGTACATATACTAACTTACATATTTAATTTTTGGAAAATTTTAATTTTTTTTCTTGGATGATAGAGATATTTGTGTTGGATGCTGGATTGAAAAAATGTAATTTGTATTTATCCTATTGCTTTTATTTGTAGAGGGAATAATAATTACCAAAAAACCGAAATAAGTGTATGTGTAAAATTCTATATGCCTATTTTGCTTTTATTTTTAACGATGACAGCGAGAGAGAGAGAGAGAGAGAGCAAAAGTGAAGTATTATGAAAACTTTTGAAATTACTTTTAAAAAAGTAATTTTATTCGTAATCTTAATCGTAGTTGGCTATGGATGCTGGATTTAATTTAGACTCAATTAGTAAAAACTATGTCATTATTTGTAATGGTTTTAATGGTTAATTATCTAACAAGGTGTATTTTATTTTATTTTTAGTTTTTTTGTGGTTCTTTTAAATATGTGCGTGCAATGTGCAATAGCTTCTGGTTTATTTGTATAGATATAGGAATTAGGAATAGAATCGAAGGGGTGATCCAGAAGAAGAAGAAGAAAGAAAAAACGAAAAAAAAATTAAAACGTGTTTGGAAAACGAAATTCGAATTTTTGCATTTCGTATTTGTTGAGTTTTCGCGCAAAAAAAAATCCTTTTAGATTTAGGATCTTTAGGATTTAGGACTCTTAGATTGTAAAATTACCTATGTATAGAAAGAGAAAAGAGAGTGCAGTGCATTATTGAAAAAGTTAAACATTATTATAGCAAAAAAAAAATTCAATAAATTAAATTATTCGTACACTTAAAGTTCCAAAAAAATGTGTGTGTCGTAAAACAATTCTTTGAAGCATACCTACTTGTAGATGATTTAGTAGTCACCTTTTGCAGTTCAGAACGCAGACATATTATTATGATATGGCATTTTAATAAGAGGTCCTATCAACCTTGTGTGTTGATCCCAGTTAACTTTTCCAAGAATAATTAAATTTTTATTAGTTTTGATATATATATATATATAATTTTCTTTTTCTACATAATATCACGTTGACGCTTATAGTTAAAAATTTCAATTTACTCTTTGAACATTATTGTATATAATAAAGATGACAGCGTAAAATGACATCGCTGATTCTTCTGACGACGAGTTTCCTCTGCTTTTGTTCGTTTGCTCTTAAATTTTGTTTCGTAAAATCGTAATCTTTCATCGTATTAATGATAAATATCAATGAGTACTGTAAGCTAATAGTAAGTAAAGACAAAGTTATTAATTACAAGTTATGTGATTATTTTGTTTTAATTAATTTAAATCCTACGCACATCTATAAACCTATACAAAAACAAGCTGATAGGTTTTTTTTCACATCTCGTCTGACAATAATGAGAAAATTTTCCTGTTTCTAAATATACTGCGCTATACAGACTACAGAGCTACAGACAGTCCTCTATAGTAATTTTAGTGATAGAATATTATATAACATCTGTTAAGGTGTAAGTATGAAAAATTCTATTCATGCATAATATATCATATGTAATATTATATGTACATTATACATTTACAAAATTCATTTCCAATTTCAATATGATACGTTAACGTTGTGTACACTTTCTGCGAGCAAGAATACGTAGGTATCTTCAAATCAATTTATGTTACTTTTAATATGAAGGTAGCATCAGAACTTAACAAGCCTGAAAAGCCATATGTGTTTAGTCTGGGTTTTCATTTCGTTGAATATTTTTTAAACTTAAAATTACTTTTATTGTAACTCCATTTGTATTAAGCTACTCAACATTGCATTCATAATAATTAAAATCTCAAACCAAATCCATCAATGATATTTAAGTGAGAGACATCTCACAAGTTCACAACTGCTCAATCGAATTTCGAACATAAAGGTACTCGTACAAAGCTCAAAATAAAAACAGACGGAAGTGAATACCTGTCACTTTTTGTTTTTTTGTAATTTTTTATATAGTACACTCAATGTTTCAAGTATTCAGTAAGTTAAATCCTTACTATTATTATTATAGAAAAAAACAAGAAAAATTTTATTACTATACACTATAAAGTTGAAGCTATTTAAGGAAACTAATTACTTCTTTTTTAGATGTTAATTTTTATTGTGCATTGCGCATAATATTATGTTAGTTGAACTAATTGCATCAATGTCCAAAATGTAAGTACTTACTCACGCACTACAAATTCCAGATTCAATTTCTAAACATTGTTTGACTTAACATTCATGACACATATATATTGATTTTGTTGACTGTTTTTTAGATTTTATTCTTTTAACATTTCTTTGTGTACGTAAGGAGTTCCTGTCAACCAAGAAATATAACTACACGATCCTATACTACACTACAAGGCTAAGAATTTTTGCGAAGGTATTAAGAACTAAAAAAAATGGTTAATTTTTTTTGATAATGATAATATTAACTAAATTATGGTTATACAGTAAAAAATAAAATCAATTCTTTTTTCGATTTGCTTGTATAAGTTTAGATTACTATTATTATGATCTTTCTCTCGGTGTCCCGTCTGGATGTTGACTATTATGTGGACAAGAATGACCAGTTCTATTTTTTGCTCAACTTTAATTATTCAAAATGCACTTCGGATGTAAAAAGTTGTATTAGGTTAATAAGCTTCAGTTTTCAGTACTGACTAATCGCCAATCCCCACTACCCATAATAACTGAAGAAAAAGCATGTAGACTTTCAATCTATACATTATAATGTTTCAATTATTTGAGTGAATACTTGGTAATCATTCCCCGTTTTAGCTCAATTTAATTTACAATACGTACAATCAAAATCAATACTTTCAAGAATTCACAAGAATTGTCTCAACTATGTATAAACCACAAAATGCTGAAGACAAAATTCGATTTGGACTTCAAATCGCTCTTTTTTTTATTATTTTTGTATATTTCCTTATTAAAGGATGGCTTCTTCTTACATTTCGTTTCCTATGTCAATTAGGTGTGTGAATGGTAAGTACACGATCAACGTTCTTCTTTTATCTTTTCCCATTGTAAAACTTGACAGAATATTGGCAGTTTTATGTATGGTAGTAGGTACCTTAAAAACTCTTACTACTTACGTTAGGATGTTTTTTTTAGATTGACAAATACAAGGATTTATAAGATTTGTGTCTCTTGAAATATATAGGTGTATTAAACCTAAATAGTCAGATACTACAATATTGTTTCTTTGACTTGTAACTATAATTTATAGAGTAGAAATGAGAAAAGGGTTGTGATTTGATTAGAAAATTTGAAATAAAAGGAGGACAGAATTTAAAAAGTAAATGCTGACTGACTTTTGAACGTAGAATGATTTATAGACAACGAAGGAGGGAAGGAATATCATAATAAAGGAGTTAAGTGTACATCATTTCCGCCATGGGAGACATTTTCTTGGGGATATACACAAAGACATCCAAGTAGCTCGCAAGTTCATCAATGGTCACATCATCCACCGAGTCCATATCCCGATCACTCCCCTGACTCCATCGACTCCCCGACTGTGTCTCCATCAAGGCTTGTTGACTACAGTTGAGATTGGGGCTGCTCGGCGGGGCTGTGGGGCAATGATGATGAGGGCTATTGAAATTATTCCCACTAAAGCCTGACTCGGAGCTGTCCTCTAAAATGGGGGGGAGCGTCTGTTTCTTCAAACTACCACGAATTCGACTCTTCCATTTGGGTGTCCGGGAAGTTTTTCTAGATCGAAAATTTGAGTTGAAATTAGAGTTTGCGTCTAATTTGAAGTGGCACAATGCTCCCCTCAGCTCAACAGCTGTTTCTAGAATACTTCTCTGATTGACGGGCTTATTGAGTGTTGGGTGGGAAGAGTTGGGACCCACGTTGTCTCCTCCCGACAGTTCGTCACTTGTGAGTGAGAGCAATGCGAAGTCTGGGAGGGAGAGGGAGGACTCGATATTTGGATCTGGCCTCGTCGTCGTGCTCAGACCTCCTGGAACTGGGAGTGACAAAGTCGTGAGTGCTCCGGGTCGACTGGTTGTGGCCGTCGTTGAACTGGAAACATGACCCGCCACATGATAAACACCGTTGACGGTGACAGTGGAGGGAGTGGGCAACTGCTGCTGCTGCAGAGTGGAAGAAGAACGAAGACTTGTCTGAATTCGAACTATATTACTGAAGTTGTCGGATCTTGTGGATATGGAAGCACTCGTACATTGTTGGCCTTGGATCTGGTTTGGGTCCTCCCCATCCAATGGAGCGAGTAAGGTTGCTGTGAGTGAGTTGGATCCATTGCCGGTTGACGATGGCGATGAAGATGCTGCTGCTGCTGAGGTTGTTGGACCCACAATAAATTTTAACTTAGAGGGTTGAAGGATTTCAAAACTTCCACTAATTTTTCGTCTGGACAAATTTTTGGATTTGACAAATGGATTTAATTGCGTTTTCCTCCAAAAGTATGGATACGGCGTGGATTTCTTTTTATTGCTCTCATTCTTCTTTGAAGAGGGACAATTGGGAGAGGAACAATTTTGTGGTTCGTCACAGGAGCAAGAGTAGCCTAATTTGAGATTTGCCATGTCAATCAGTGGTGCTTCCAATGGTTCTAATTCAGCGAGACCGTCTGGTCCTAGTATGGACATCCTGTGTGGGCTCAGTCAATCGCCTTCCGCACTGTAAACAAAGCAAGTGAATCAAAATCATCAAGTTCTCAAGTTTAATTTTTTTCACCATAATTCACACCATGAACTTCAACAACGACCATTGGATACTTGCCTAAGCTTGAAAAATATTTATATTTTGCTGGAAAAATACTTTCAGCCCTGTATATAAATAATACTCGAATATCGTTAAATTAAATTTTTCTTTTTAATTTGTTTATTTACAATCACTCAATGTAAAACTTATTCTGGGTTTTCGAAAAGTAAAAAAATACAACAATTTGATATATTTCAGAAAAGAATAATAATTATTTCAAATTTCAAAAACCCAGAAATGCCTTTTTAGTTAAAGAAGTGTGAACTGAACATTTTGTGAAAATCAAATGTAAACAATACAAAGCTCTAGCTCTAGCGTGACAAAAATGAAATATTCGAAATTTTTACGCTACTTAGGCTGCGGACATTTAAACTGGTCAAAATGCAGATTAATTACATGGCGCATTATTATATTACTTGTAACATTATAATTATAGAGCAACCCAAGACACAGTTACAAATTATTTCACGCTTTCAGCCTTCCGGGGTGCGATTTGAATATCACTCTTTCAAAGTCTTCCCATAATCTGAGCATTGTTTTGTATTTTGTCCACCTAGGTTCAAAAACCGATCTCTGCAATCAATTAAATCCCATTAGTGTAGTTTCAACTACAATTTTAAAATATTTCGGAGATATTTTAAAATTGTAGTTAAAAACTATTATTATAATTACGATTATGGGAAGGCTTTGAGCGTCATTCAAATCGCACCCCTGCTAGGGAAGGCTGAAAGCGTGAAATAATTTGTAACTGTGTCTTGGTTTGCTCTATAATTATAATTTTATAATAATGCGCCATGTAATTAATCTGTACTTTCGAAAATAATGCGAATAAATATAAAAAATTCAAATCCTTTACACTTACGTGGGCTACTGTGACCAAACAGCGCAAAATACAATCGAGATGTTTGAGATCTGCCCTATACACTAGACTAGGATTTTATTAGGATAGAAGAATCGGTTGTAGACAATGTAGACAGCGTATTTCGATTTCGAAGCTGGGTGTATCATACCAGCAGGTTCCTTGAGAGATCACGAAACCTGCAATCACAGAATTTAAAATTATTAGTAATTTGTTGTTGAGACAATGGACAAAAGTGACAAGTGTATTTATTAGAGGCTATAATTATTAGTACTTTAATGTATCCTCAGTTTCCTCATTCTCACAAATCAAAAATGGGAAAGGACAGATACGGAGGTACACCACATGTCTGCTAAATATTTTATGGGAACAAGCCAAAAGTTCAATCTAGCCGATTTATTTTTTATTTTTTACACATTTTCGCCTAAGATACAAACGATGATTGATGATGTTTATAGAAATTTGTGTAACCAATATTTGCAAAATTATATTTATAATGATAACAGAACGTAACAAACGAAGACTATAATTATATCTGCCGCCGCCGCACTAATTGATTGCACACACAAACAAACTCAAACCACAAACGGAAAGATGAATGCATTGCTCGGTGAGGTGAAAGTCAAAAGTAAAGTGTTTACTTATTAGGCTCTAATTTGCAAGGAACACAATTATTCAGCCGTAAGTTTAAGGTTATACCTACGTTATCAGTTATCTACCAAATAGTAGTACACAATCACAAATCAGCAGTAACAGTCAGTATATTCTTTTATACTTCCACCATCATTATTCGGATTTCAGACGAACTCATAATAAAAAATGGGCTAGATTAAACTCAATAATCGGGATTGGAGCTTCCGGGGATGAGCAATTAATGTATTTATACCTAAAACTATGAACTATAACAGCTAATTAGATATTCACCTTTCTTCTCGGCTTAGTTGGTTGCCTGGCTGACTGTTAGTTAACGATCAGCAGGTATTTCACAACAGTTGAGTGTATATTTTATTATCATTTACTGAATTTTCATTGGCACAGTCAGGACCAGCAGCAGAGCGCTTACGAACCGAAAACTACTGATTAAAAACTAAAACGACACTGACTGCAAATTCCACAATATCAAATATGAAATACGTCAATCAAGTATCAACAATGAGTCAGTCAGTATTCAGTATTCTCAGACCATGTACAATATATAATCAATCATGAATGAATAATGCCTTTAATCATGTTGCATGTATAATGAATTTCGATTTCCGATTCCAATTTTAACTCCAATGATGACGGCGACGGTGATGGACTGGAATTTGGAATTTGGATATTTGATTTGAAAACGTCACTACACTACACACTATTATTAAATGTATTTTTTTACCACTCACTCAATAATAAAACAGGAACTAATTTTGTATTTTGCTTATACCAAAATAGAGTTGGCAGAGTACGGTTGACGGTGGCAATGTAAAACCATAGCCTAGGGTAAAACGATGACGAATATAGAATTATAAATAAATCGGAATTACAATAATGTAATTACAAATTAAGTAAATGTAAGTGTTTTTATTTAGAATTTAGATAAGCTTCCTTCCTTGGGCTCAAATCAAATCGGGCTAGCTTGGCTTGGCTGATGATGATAATTTTATAAAACACTACGTAAAATACGTAGTAAAAATAAGTAACGTTGAGTAAGTACACAACTACGTGTTTCTTTTCAATAATTCCAATTCCAAGACCATTCCTATTAAAACCATTATAAAATTACTACTATTATTATTATTTATGGTACACAACAAAAGTCCACTCGTTTTGTTTTGTCTGCACTGCACAATTTCATGGAAATAGACTAAAATACTCTCGAGTACGCAGTAAAAGCGCCAAGTCACATACATACGGAACACAGTCAGGTACAAGGTGGCCTACGGGGGGCTTCCATAAATTACGTGCACAACGCTGACTCATTCGCTCCTTTCCTCCCCATAGTCATGTACATGCGGGAAAAGAGAAGGGTGGGTGGAAGACGGATGGGGCCTTGTGTTTGTAATTTATGCAGGAGCTGTACTGCGTCTCGATTTGCTTCAAGTGCACAGCGTACAACATAGTAGGTACATAGCTAAAATAACATAGCATAGTTGGGTTTACTGGGAACGGCAACAGAGAAGCTTCTAGCAAAAAAGCGAAGGAAAACAGAGACGCGATGACGACAGCAGTGGAAAATTACCCCCAATTGGCATCACTGCACTCCACTTGCCCCCTGGCTTAGCGTAGCTATCGTACTCTATGCAATTACCACCAGGGGTCACCCATAAAAAGTGTCTTTACAGTCCAAGGACGTCTGACGTCTCCGCTGCAGTGCTGTTTTAAAGGCTGTAAACGCTCTAATTCTAATTCTAATAAAGGGAAGCACAGGGCAGTGTAAAACGACCGTAAATTAAGAGCGAGGACGTTATGACGTCATGCACGGACAACCCCAAAGGTGAATACGTAGCAGGTGAACGCGTGTATAGAAGAGCATGTACCTCCACCACTTCAATGCTTTAGCGTTTTTAATAATAAAACCTCACAAGGGAAACTCTCCAAAATATACTGATCGTGAGCTTCAGTTCAGAAATCCACCCACAATACAGCGCAAATTTTTATGCATAATATCACACAAACGACTTGCATTATTTGTCCCCTTGAAGGCCATAAATAACCTCACCACCAACATGTATAATTTGCCCGCTTGAGCCTAAAATAATAATAATAATAATGATTTATTGTCAGGAACAAACATACGCATACGTGGAACAAACACCAAGATTACAAAAACAAAAGAGTGCATAAAAAGTAATAGGTTCAAAAGGTAGCCGACATTTAGCTAGGTAAACGATATAAGACAAAAAATAATAACAAATATATAATAAAATAACAAATGAGTTTAGTAAATTTTAGTAAAAGTAAGGTAATGAGCTATGAGTACAATTTAAGTAAGTAAATTATTGCCACAATCTTAATTATTATTTTAAAAATATTCTTGGGGTTGATTAATGCTAAAATGCTTTTTTTAACAATAATAATATAATAACAGTATCAATGCATAATTTGTACCCTTCGTGGCCATAAATAACCTGCAGCAACAATAAGTGCCACAGTAGCGAAAGTTCCTTGAAATTTAGTAATAACCCCAATAGCACGAACCATGTTTACTGACAAAATAGTAAAATGTGTAAACATCAAAACTCGACGAGTCCTAATGGGATGCGGAGAACTTCAGTCATCAAAATTTCGATGTTTTAGAGTTAGACACTTCTCTCGACTCAAATATGCAGAAATTTCGATTTTCGAATTTCCATAGTCTCAACTTTTCTTTAATATTCCGAGTTTCGATATATTTACGGATTAATGTGGACATGAATATTCTAAAAGTTTCCTAGGTGTTCTCAAATTTCGATATATTTTTACACTAAATTCAACTTCGATATTGGAGTCTTTTTCTTGATTTTCTCCAATTTCAAAATATTTGGACGCTAATATCGGCTTCGAAATGCGAGACTTCCTCGATATTCCCGAATATATGTATTATGAAAAAACTAGGACTTTGATGACTTGCATACACTGACTTACTATAGAGTTGCTGTTACTATAAAGTGTAGAAAAGGTATAGATGATTGTGTGGGTACTGGCCGTACTGGGTACTGGGAAGTCCGATATCAACCTTAACTTTAGAGTGGAAGAAGGGTTGTTTCATAAAACAACAATTCGTCGTGGCATCATTCCAGGAACGGGACACAGCTCTGTTTTCGTGTTGGATTTCCTCACATGCATTCCTCAACGAAACTAACTAGTAAGAATGGGAAAAACGATACACAGTAAGTAAAATCTGCCTAAAATCTCAAGCCTGTAAAATCTGAAAAAGGAAATCCAGTACTCGCTGAAGCTCGTGATAATAATATGTCTTTCTCTTAATTAACGTCGCATTTCGTGAAAACCTCGAAAACTGAAGAAAGAAGCAAAGGCAAAAATACGTGCCCGATTTACTACCTCAAATCTGCTATCAAAGGAAAAGCAAATCGTCGGTTAAGAAGCAAAGCCGCATCTTTCCAATATTTTCTAAAAGCAAATCCGCATCTTTCCAAAAATGTTCAAAAGCAAAACCGTATTTTTGGATTTGACGGCTAACTGCGGACAACTGGTGCAATGTGCAACCGAATTATTTCAGGGCTGTAGTACACGTGTGTGGGTGGATCAATTTACTGTCGATAGCTGTTTTTGCCACACTATACTCCTTTATAATGCTAATTATATGGAAAGACGCGGTTTTGCTTTTAGAAAATATTGGAAAGATGTGGATTTCCTTCTTCACCGACGAAAAGTTGTATGCGTAAAAATCGAATGGAAATTAAGTAGTACGCCTACCTGTTATTAATACATCAACGTTTATTATGCATTTCTTACGAGCTTTGGGACATTTTGAAGCGATTATGATTATAATTAAGTTGTAAGTGTAGAATTGTACACGTAGGCTAGGTACATATTGTTAAGGTAGCAGTCAGTGCAGACTAATTAGCGCTGTCTAGTTAGATGTCTTGACTAGGGCCTCAGGCCTCAGTCGGAGGTTCTGCGGGCTGGGGACCGTGCTGGATTTTGTTGAACCGTTTGTTTGCCGTCTACTCTGAAAATAATTGTCTGCTATTATGTTTTAAGCGTAAGTAATTTAAGCTTACTTTTGGAATAATTAAGTTGTTTTGCATGACTTGGAAATTTGGATAGATTATGTATGTTATGTTGAAGTTAAAGTTTAATTTTTGATTTGCTGGCTGTTGTTTGTACTGATTGATTGATTGATTGATTGAACTTTATTTACGTGTTATTTAAACCAATTTGGCGCAAAGCCATTCTTCCATCGGTAACACAACCATAATATTCAAAATTGTACAATTTCAGGCATAATAAGTAAGTAGTAAAACGATAACAATTTACGATAACAATATAATAGTAAAGAATCACTAACCGGATTTGAGTAATAAAATTTGATGCGTCATAATGCTGCCGTTTTCAAGACTGTTTGACTGATGACTGACTGTAAGTCAGTAAGTCACAATCATAAGTTCTATAAAATGATTAAGTTCAAACTGGTAATTAATTAGACCTTATCCTTGTACCTGCATGTTTGATGTTGACTCACTAGTCAGAATTGTTAGTCATCCAATAAGTTTTTGTCATTATGTCATAAGCCATCAAGTTATTATAGGCCAAAGGTGGACCTCCCTTAGTCAGTGTCAACTAACCAACTCCAACTAAAGACAGTTGGAGGGTTGAGTGTAACAAACTACAGCTGGAGTTATAATTATACGTTTAATTGCATGGTGATTAGGTTTTAGGTTGGCTCCTTTCAACTTTTGTCAAACTGTCGTTTGACTTTGTTATCGGTCTTAAGGAACTATATAGCTAGGTCAAAGTAATTTAAAAGCATAAGCTAGCAATAATAGTAAATAATAAAACTATCAATCGACAATCTGTAGGGTTTCTTTATGCTGTTTCATCTAGGCCTAGGCAAACATTTGAAGACTGAAAAGCGTAGTAGTCAGTTAGTATCATGGATGACTATTCTTAATAATGGAAACAGCCCTACCCCCACTCCCCCACTTCGCTATTTCTTTACGTATATGATCACCAATAATAAGCAATTGGCAATCTTTACAATACACGACTTTAATTTAGAATTTTAATTTTTTTAATGGCTGTCGTTGTTCTTTGATCAACAGTGGTTTAAAGCTATGTTGTTGCTATGCTGTCAATGACTATATATGAAGGACTTTATATCGCAGGAACAGGAAGGAACGGTTTCTGATGGTTGACAGACCACCGGTATCAGTATTAATTGTATTATTGTATTGCTTTTTACCTTTCTTTTAATCCGTCAACGAATGATTATTAATTATTTGTAATTAGTCCCGCAACAGTACAATCTACCAATGTCAATGTCAAATGCGGGGACAGTTGTGTCGCTTTGAGGTTTTAAAATTTATTAGTCTATTAATATGGGGGCCTCATAATGTGCATCTAACAATAAGTTCATTGGTGTCAAATTTTATAGTTTATTTATTTATGTTAACTCGTCTGTCTTTGTTTCTTTAGTAGGTATGTAGGTTCTTCACTTTCGCTGTCAGAGACATCAAAAGGATGAAGGTCTTTCGAGAGAATGTCTCAGCCAAAATTCATGCAAAACATATCGTGAGTGAAGAACCGAAATTACCCAAATGATCCATATCCATGTTTAGCTAAAACCAATATCAACTATCTACAAAAATATTAAAACATATGTCTTGAAAGCATTTAAATAGAATATTTTGCACTTTTAAAAAATGTGTAAATAGACCATATCACACTTTTCAAAAACGTATAAATAGAAAATTTTACAATTTTCAAAAACATGTAAATTGAACATTTTACACTTTTCAAAACTGTGTAAATAGAACATTTTACGCTTGTCAAAAACTCTTATCATTTTCCGGATGTTTTTCATTTCGTTTTTATGACGTTACTCACTTTGATTCTATCTGAAATTGGATTTAGGTCATTTTGGTTCTTCACACACGATATGTCTACACTTACTAGTTAGTTTATCAGTCAGTTGAGTAAAAAGATAAAATGGGGGGAGTTTTACTACCAACGTAAAGTAAAATAAGTAGTTAAATTGGCCATGTTATGCAATGTTCTTGAAAACTTCAATTCTAATATATTAATGTTTTTTGTAATGTGAATGCATTTAGATCATTTTATTGGAGAAGGATGTTACCGTTTACTACTATGGGATGCCATTACTGACAAAGCCAGCTATACTGACATTTAAGTATTTCATTGGTAGAAAACGTCATATATGAAGTATTGAAAATGGAATGTGATTGTGATTTTTTTAGCTCAAGTCTGATATTGATTTGGATGTTGTTCCGTTGTTAGATGGTGGATGTTAGAGTTTTAATATTGATATGTTCATATTATATCAGTCTTCATGTTTTCGTTCATGCTCATGATTACTTTGCACATTTTTTTTTCATTGAGATTCTTTTTTTATTCACCCCTTTCCTTTGTTTAGGGTTGCGAGCAACAGGTAGCGTTGAGGAGTCGCCAGTTCTCAGTCTTCAATCTCATCGTCAGTCCACAAATTCAATCTTTCATCCGAAGGAACTAAAACTCTAGTAAAAAGTAGACAAGAGCAAGATCTGCGGACTGAGCCAAAAGTGAGAGAATCCTGTGAGAGCCAGACAGACAGGTAGACGAGAGGAGGGGAGATAATAATAAAATTGATTGTAGGAATCTTTCCTCCTGGAAATTTCTCATCACTAGTTAGTACCGAGGAAATTTTTCTCCCGGTACCAAAATCATAAAACTAAAATCAACTAGTGTTCCTTTCCAGAAAATGTATATCGTCTGTGAAGAACCAAAATGACCCATATCCAATTTAAGCTGGAATCAAAATGAGTTATATCATAAAATCAAAATGAGAAACATGCGTACAATGTTAATTAGGAGTTTTTGAAAAACGTAAAATGTTCCATTTACATGTTTTTGAAAAGGTGCAAAATGTTCTAATTCCATGTTTTTGAAAAGTTCAAAATGTTCTAATTCATGTTTTCCAAAAGGTGTAAAATGTTTTAATTCCATGTGTTTGAAAAGCGTAAAATGTTTTATTTAAATGCTCTCAAGACATGTTTGAATATTTTTGTAGATAAAGGATATTGTTTTTAGCTAAAAATAGATCTGGGTCATTTTGGTTTTTCACAGACGATATGTATTCGGAGACACTCTTAACATGCATTGCATTCTGGAAAGGAAAACTATAGTTAATTTTAGTGCTGTGATTTTGATCCTGGGAGGAAAACTTCCTCGGTGCTGACAATGAGTTGGGAAAAAGTCCTAGAGGAAAATGTCCTACAACCAAAAATAATTGTATGGTTAAGATAGGGATAGGATAATCACACACGCCCTCGACTAGTGAGTCTCTCTCATGAGAATGGGAGTAGGTACATAATTAATTGGCTATCGGCTGTGTGGAACTAAGGATAGATATTATAATCATGCACCTATATAGTAAAAGTATGTTGTATGATTTTTATTTGTATTTCTGTCGAGAGCTCCCGGCTATCTTTGAAATATAAATATTTAGCTGAACGATTAATTCTACTTGTCATTTTCATGTATCTCCACAAGTACAAGTCTGAACATGCTTCACCGGAATAATCAAAGTCATGTCAGGAACTCTCACGTGCTCGAAACATTAAGATTTCGGTCGGGGGTTATATGAGTTGGACTCGTGTGGATATCGATATGATATAGAATGCATACTACCAAATATTTTTCCCGAGAAGTAGTACAAAACTATAACAAATGATATGAGGTTTAAAATATACGTTTTATTTTGCGCATATTATGCTTTTTGAAAGGTGCGTGATCACCCATTTACGTACGTCTTTTTTCTTTTTGAAAGAGACAACTTAATTACTTGTTTAACGTAAAAGTTTATTCATTTTTGCTTGTTTCTGCCAAAGGTGCAAAACTCCCTTTTTGCATGTTTTTTTTGTAAAGGTAGAACTTTGCTATTCTCGTATCTTCCACTTAACACCATTCAAAAGATGCTAAATAACTGAAATGTGTAAAAGGCGTGAAAAACGAACCTTCTGACCTCTGAAATCCCCTGTTCTCATACTGTCCAGCAAAAATGGAAACCCGTTTATTTCAACATTTTGAACTGCATGTGAAAGGTCAAAACGTCCTATGTCCTATCTTTATCTATACCCACTATGCACACAAATTGAAAACTATTCCATGCCATTATTGACTTGAAGCTTTCCAAAATCAGGGCCGGACGAAGGAATTGGTTTTAGGCAGCAATTTTTTTCCATACAAAAACCACCATTTTGATTTTATTGATGATTTTCTTTGGTAAACCAAACTGTTGTTGTACTTCCATGTTTTAGAAAATTGAAAAATGCTCTATTTACTTGATTCAGAAAAGTGCAAAATGTTCGATTAACATGTTTTGAGAAACGTATTAAATGTTTTATTTGCATGTTTTTTAAATGTACACCAAATTTTATTTACTTGTTTTTGAAAAGTGCAAAATATTTTATTTACATGTTTTTGAAAAGTGCAAAATATTTTGTTTACATGTTTTTGAAAAGTGCAAAATATTTTATTTACATGTTTTTTGAAAATTCAGGGAGCGGGGGCTGCCTGCGCTGACCGCATTATCCGGCCCTGTCCAAAATATTCAAGAACATTTAAGCATACACGCTCACGTAGCTCCTGGAAGCTACTGTCTGAATTAATTATTACACCCAATAAATTTATTGAATGAGTATGCGCCTGTCTACATTTGATTAGTATTTTAAATTCATACTTTACTGGGTTGATTTTATTTAAATGGAATAAAAGGTTGCAGGACCTTTCCTACCTGAACTTTTCCTATCCAGACATTTCCTATGTAGGTAGTTCTCATGTAAAAACTATAATTATATCCCGCCCATACCCCGCCGTTTCGTCCCTGCTCTATGTCATACCCCGTCGACCGTTGATAATGTAGTTAGAAAAAATATGGATCAAGTGTTACAAGTTGGAATTTTAAAGATGAAAATCACAAAATTATCAATTTTTTCAGCGAAATAACATATTTTAGGGATCGTCCACAAAAGATATCATGGGCATGGTCAATGAGTCTACTTGGCCTTCTGATGACATCCCATGCTAAAAATAACCATTTACGCAATGGTTAAGCTGATATGGTTTAGCAATGGTCCTAGAGTCCCAAAATGACGATTTTTCGATGAAGCCATTTGTAGACGACCCCTTTTTCTTATCAAAATATGAGCCTGTGAGATACGTGTATGCAGTAAGTACTTCATTGTTGAATGTAATAACTCACGGAGTCATTTTAGTAACGCGATTGCACTCTTTCATTATTGTAATTGTTCAAATTAAAATGTTTTGTATTGCATATTTTCTGTCCGTCTAATTCAGGTTTCTTGTTCATTTGCTGTTCATGGCTTGTGGGACTTTGAATATTTGAGTGTGGGAAAATGCTTGAAAAAGGAGAATTGCGAATTAGATGAGAATTAGAAGTCATATGGAAGGGGAAGGGTGATGGTTAGTTGTACAAATATGATATCTACTTATTCTACCTTTCAGGACCGGAGGAAGGAATTGCTTTTAGGCTGCAATTTGTTTCCATACAAAAACCACCATTTTCATTTTATTGGTGGTTTTCTTTGGTAAATCAAAATGTTCTATTCACACGTTTTTAGAAAAATGAAAAATGTTCTTTTTAATTGATTCAGGAAAGTGTGAAATGTTCTATTTACATGTTTGAGAAAAGTGGAAAAATTTTTATTTCCATGTTTTTGAAATGTACAAAAATATTTATTTCCATGTTTTTTAAATGTAGAAAAATTTTATTTTGTATGTTTTTGAAAAGTCTCAATATTTTTTTTCACATATTTTTGAAAACCGTAAAATGTTCCATTTACATATTTTGAGAAAATTCTGCCTGCGCTGGCCGCATTGTCCGGCCCTGCTACGGCTGCTACCTTTGCACTTTGTATTTTGTTTCTGTTCAAAATACTTTTGTATTTAGCTGCCAATAGTAATTATTTATGTGAAAAAAAATGATCGCTGAATCCGAGTCGATGTTTTGATTCTCTTGTTCTTATTTTTAAGTATTTTTGGTTTGAATCTGTTTTTTAACGTTTTATAGTGTCGTAAGTTTTGCCTTTTAAAATCTCTTTAAATAATCTTTATCTTCATGTATTAATTTGATTTGAATTTATATTATACATATTTCTTTAGCTTTGGATCGTGTGTCTCACTTGTCAGTTTGGAGACCAATGTGGAAGACTCACTTGAATTCGGCTTTTGGATTCATCACATGGACATGGACTCGTAGAGATGTTCATCTGGATTTGACATGGGAGCAAACGTATAAATCTAAATTACAATTTGGAAAAAATTGGCTTATTGACAATTCTGTCCCGGAATCGGAGAGACATTCAGAGACATTTGATATTGTCCTTCCTTCAAAAGTGTAAAATGTGCTATCTCCATAGTCTAATTTACTGTGTATGGTTTTAGTTCTCTCATCATCATACACAGTTAAATTATATGTACCGTATTTCCTGTAATAGGTGACCCCGTCTACTATTCAAATTCCGACCTACCAGACCCGGCAACAATTACAGGCCCGTCTACTGCCATATAATAGTGCGCTATTAAATAGAGCTGCCTACTGTTGAAACTCCGACCTTCCAGACGTGTGTCTACTATTACAGGAAATGCGGTAGATTTTCAAGTTTTTAAAAATCCGTGTGCTTTGTTCCCATCGTTTTGAAACTTGTAATGTATGCCGCCAGGTACCAAAGTGTAAGACCGCCGAGCTTCCTTTTTTTTGTTTGAAAGGATCCTGTTACGGATACGGGATACGGATTACGTGGATTACTACGTCCTATTCGTAGGTTTCTGGTATGTTCTATATGCATTTGCAATTTTGAAGTATTTAGAAAGGCAGGGCCGGATAATGTGGCCAGCGCAGGCAGCCCCCGCTCTTTGAATTTTCTCATAACATGTACATAAATGGAACATTTTGCACTTTTCAAATTGTAAAAAGAATATTTCGACTTTTCAAAAACATGGAAATAAAAATGTTTTTGTACATTTCAAAAACATGGAAATAAAAAATTTTCCACTTTTCTCAAAACATGTAAATATAGAAAATTTTGCACTTTTCTGAATCAAGTAAAAAGAACATTTTACACTTTTCTCAAACATGCAAATACAACATTTTGCTTTACCAAAGAAAACCATCAATAAAATAAAAATGGTGGTTTTTGTATTGAAAAAAAGTTGCTCCCTAAAACCAATTCCTTCGTCCGGTCCTGTAAATAGGTTTTAAAACACGAAGGTATTTTCATTTTTCATGGATTCAAAGTTTCAGAATGCCCCATTTCAAATTGTCCAATCTGGGGTAAAACACCCTTCCCCTTTTATTACAATGCTCATGTTTCTTTTCAAAATCTAAAAATCTACTTAATTACGCATTAATATTCCGCTAAGTGTTCAGCTCGAACATTGTGACCTTTTTGCACTTGGAATTCCTTCATTCCGTAGCCATATCTCACAAAGTAATGCGCATAGGATTTAAGTTTAGAGTGCCTCTTCTCTCTATAAGGGATCGTCCATAAATGATGGCATGGAAATATCTCCATTTTTACTACACTTTGCCATCAATTTAACCATTGCGTACAAATGACGATCTTTAACATGGGATGTCATCAGTATCCTACCGATGACGCCATTTGTGGACGACCCCTAAAAGTAAATAAAACTCTGAAAATGAGGTAATTAATTAAATTGTGTTGGATGTTGAGGGGCGCAGTAGGGAAATTGACTTGTTGAATTGTGATTTACTTGTCTTGAGGATTGTAAGATAAGGTATGTAAACTGAAACTAAATAAATTATTCACATAAAATCAGTTCCCTTTCATCTTTGTCACTCTGTGTATTTCGGATGGCGGATCCGATTCGGATTCCTTCTTTTGTTGTTGGTAGGTGGGTAGGTAGCTACCTACCTACCCACCTACCAACAACAAAAGATATTACCGACGTACCAGTACCGTTACCGGTCCCAGTACCGGTAATTATAATTCCGGAACCCGGATTCCATTTTTGAGCTTCGCCTCTCTCTCTCTCTCTCTCCTCCCCTCCTCGTCGGCCACGACTTAAGTTTGTGTCGTTTGGTTATTTATAGTCTCCTTCTCCTTTTTTAATTCCCTTTGTCTTGTGTGAGTATTTTCGTGTGACGACGCGACGGGGAAATAAATGGAAAGAGACTGACATTTATAGGACATTTAATGGATTCGGCTTTTACGGCTTTGGGGGCCACATACACACTCACTATATCGTCTGTGAAGAACCAAAATTACCCATATCCAATTTAAGCTACAATCAAAATGTGCTATGTCATAAAAACAAAATGAGAAACGTGCGTAAAATGCTAATTACGAGTTTTTGAAAAACTTAAAATGTTATATTTCCATGTTTTTGAAAAGGTGCAAAATGTTCTAATTTCGTGTTTTTGAAAAGGTGCTCAATGTTTTAATTCTATGTTTTTGAAAATTTGCAAAATGTTCTAGTTCCATATGTTTGACAAGTGCAAAATGTTCTAATTAAATGCTCTCAAGACATGTTTCAATATTTTTGTAGATAGCTGATATTGCTGTAAGCTAAAAATGGATATGTGTCATTTTGGTTCTTCGCGGACTATATGTGCTTTCCTGCTCAGGAGTAAAAAGTATAAAAAAATAACTTTCATATAATATGTTCCCTGATAGATATTTGATTTCGCCATTTATAAAGTAGGTACCTACTTAACTTGTGCATGACCCCTTAGATTCAGATTTTGATACGGTAGGTAGGTAGGAGATTTGTGAGTAATTCCCTTTGCTACTGCTACCTATTTATTTAGACGTATGACTCCATCGCATCGTCTTGTAAAATATTATGAGGAAAATATTGTAAATTGAAGTTTAACTGCGTTGTTTGTCGTTCCAAATGATTGAATTCCATTGTAATAGTATTTATATATTTAAATATTTTAGTAAAAATATTATTATTCTATTTTGTAAATTGGAAACAAAACAACAATTAGCGAGGGAGTCATAAAATGACAAATAACTTTTCATTATTCGGAAATCTATAATATACTTGATTTAGTTTCTATTATGATGATTGTCGTTGGTAAATCGTAAAATTATTGTTTATTATGATCGTGTTTGTAAATTTTTATGTATTGTCATTCTGAACTTGCTAAATACTTTACATAATTTATTTTTGTTTTTACGATTCACATAGTAAATACTTTTAGTGCTTACTACTGACGAAGAAAGTTTTTGATTTTTACAACTATACATATAGCGCTATGCTACTATAAAGCTTTTCATACAAATTTCGTTTATCATGATTTTTGTTAAAAAAATACAAGTTATTACATTATTTTAAATAAACCTAGTGAAATGAGATTAATCAAATGAATAAAGTAGGGGATGGTCCGTAAATGATGTCACGGAAATTATAACTATTTGAAGACCCGCACATTATGTCATAATTTTAAAGTATTACTTAAACGGATATCTTTAGCACATGCCTGACTAGATCCACCCACTGCACTGTAAGGATGGCATTATTTATGGTCGATCCCCAGTGCTCTGCACTCAATAAACGTGACGGTATGTACATCATCCTCATGCTCAAAGTATACAGACACATATTTGATTTTGCACTTGGATTTTTTTGCGCTTATCTGTTCGTCCATTGTACTCTGTTCTGTGATTCTGTGATGAGACTGTATTCCATTGTGACTTTTGAAATTGTAAATTGTAAATTGGAGTGAAGAAGATCCAGACAGGGCTGACTTTATCCTATGGGGAGGGATGGTCCATAAATGATGTCATCCAAATTGTTACTGTATTAGGGTCCACCCAGTCAGCACTAACATTGCGTAAACTGCTATGTTCATCAATCTCGCCCTAGCGGTGAACTCATTTATGGACGATCCCTTAGGAGTGAGTGTGGTTGGTCTGGTGATGATGATAGGGGACCGGTGGTCGAGATTCTTCTGCTACCCACAAATTCACGTAGCACCATTCCACTACTACAGCATTAACTCAAGTGCTTACCTACTGTACCTTAAGTTTAATACCGATGCGAATCCAAATAATCTTTTATGAATGCACATTTGCAGATGTATGAATTTGAATATGGAAACTGAGTATGCACATGCACCTACTACATAACGTATCCCCCCACCATTTGTATTATTCCTTGTTCGCTAGTGTTTGTAGTAGTTTGTAGTTTCATGGGTCGACTTCGACAATAGACGGTTACACGAGTATGATTAGGAATCCTTCATAAATGATGTCATGGAATATCCCCATTTTTAGGACCCTGTGACACTCCCGTGTTATCAGCTTTTAAGCATTGCGTAAATGGCTAAGTTTAACATGGGAAGTTTTCAGTATCTAAGTAGACCGTACCGATGACATCATTTGTGGACTACCCCGTATGGATGTGCCTATATAATACAATAACTGTACGTGTGGATTCTACTACAGAGTGTGTGTTTTAGCTTGCGAGCTTGTCATTGAGTGGCTCAGGTAGTTTTACTATTAAACGCGGCTCTGGCTCTGATTTCAGTGATTTGGGCCTATAGTTTTGTTTTGCTCTGCTCTATAATTATGATATATGAAATAATTATTATGTAACTCCTACACTAAACAAACATTCCAAACCCAAAACCAACAAGTGCAATTTTGCTACTGTATCAGTAATTAATTATTAATTATTTTTTAATTTTTAAACTCGATCGCACTTGGCTCACCTCTCTGAATTATACGATGGAAGGATCAAAATTTGTGAGGTATTTTCTGTGATGAAGTAGGTAAGGGATCGTCCATAAATGGAGTCACGTGTGGGGTCAATGGGACTCCTTGGATATTGATGACATCCCATGTTAAAGATAGTCATTGCCGCAATGATTTAGCTAATGACAGAGGGGTCATTGGGTCCTAGAAATGGGGATAATTTGATGACATCATTTATGGACGACCCCTTACCCTCCATGCTACCGGGCCTCAGCCGTAACTACTGCACACAATTCAGAAGAATAGGAGAAGGATCTCTAATTATTTATGATTTGATGTTAGAATGAGCAAATAGTAGTAGTAGACACACATAATATAATAGTACGTGAGCAGCTGTAGTCATAATCATAATCGTCATCATAAATGTGATTAAGTGATCGTCCATAAATGATGTCACGAGTAGGGTCATTGGGCCTCCTTGGATATTGATGACATCCTATGTTAATGATAGCCACATTTGTGCAATAGTTACGCTGATGACAGGAGGGGGGGGGGGGTAGATAGTCCTAGAAATTGAAATATTTCTATGGCATCCTTTATGGACAACCCCTTCAACTACCGTCCTACCCATGCCATGCAAACCCACCTATATGAAGGAATGTTATGTGGGGAGTGACGGACACCGACTGACTGTGGACTTGGACTTGGTGGTGTGGTACTACTACACGAATGTAAAATGAGCTATGTACTACCGTCAGTTATTGGAACCGGCATCGTCATCGTCACCATAACCGTGACCGTAATGCTTCGAATCAGAGGCCCACCCGGCTTCTCCTTCTTGGGCCGGTGCTGGTGCCGGTGCAGGTGCCGGTTACATTTTAACTCCTTCCTTAACTTTTGATTTAAGTAAAAAGTACATGAGTTAATGGTGCAAAATGTTACTTGTGAGTTTTTGGGAAAAGTGCAAAACTTTCCATTTACAGGTATATGAAAAATGCAAAAAATTTTCTATTTACTCATTTTTGAAAAATGCAAAATGTTCAGTTTACGTGATTTAAAAAAAATGTAAAGTGTGCAATTTACATGATTTTAAAAAGTGCGAAATTATCAATTTATATGATTTCCAAAAGTGTGAAATGTTCAATTTACATGATTTTAAAAAGTGCGAAATTAACAATTTACATGATTTTTAAAAGTGCAAAATATCAATTTGCATGATTTTAAAAAGTGCGAATTTTTCAATTTACATGATTTTAAAAGTTTCAAAATTATCAATGTACATGATTTTGAACAATGTTCAATTTACAAGTTTTCAAAAAGTTTCAAATTTACAATTTACACGTTATAAGGATTTTGACATTTTGACTGTGAGAGCCGCAGCTGTCTGTGGAGAACGGTGTGGGATGAGGGTACGGGTTCGGAGGTGGGCATCGGTATTGTGTATTATGATAAAATGTGATTATGTAATAGAATGTAATCTTGTTTGTGTATCTTGTTTGTAATCCAGAGTGCTCCTGAGGAGAGCAACAAACGGCATCAGGTATGAAGTATGAAGTAGGACGAAGTGGAAGAGGGAAATCCAGACTGATGAAGCCTTTTCATTGAATTGAATTGAATTTGAACCTTGCATTGTGACTGACTGACACTGACGACGTGAGATGCTGAAGATGTACGTGGGACGCGTCGGCCTGCGTCTCTCTTCACAGCTAACTACTAACTGGAGATTAAAGGTTGGCTCGACTCGGAACTCAAATATTGGAGAATAATGTGTTGTTGTTGGGGATGTTGGTGGTGGTGGTGGTGGAGCTGCTGCTGCTGCCACGACGACGACGACGAGGACGAAGACCAAGTCAAAGTCGACGAGCGTATTGTGGGACTGGGACTGGCGGCTGTGGCTCCTCTCTCCTTTAAAACTCTTTTGCTGACATGACGATGCACCACCACACTCTTCTGTCTCCTCCTCATCATCATCATCATCATCATCCTCATCATCATCATCAGCAGGAGGAACACAAGGCGCTCTCGCAGTTTTATTCCTTCGAGTCTCTGTCAGTGGACGCGAGAGAGTTGTTCATGTTCAGCTGTGCTGCGAAGTCTGTTTAAGGTGACTTCAATCCGCTTTTTTTTCTATACTTCTACTCCTGTCTCTACACCACCACCACCATCAACCACCTCCACCACCGCCACCACCGCCACCACCACCACCAAGTCCGTCCGGAGCATATGGGATAGAACTTTTCTCAAAGTCCACACACACACACACACTCTCTCTCTCTCTCCTTCTCCCTGTCTCTCCACGTATCAGTTTTTCAAAACTCTCCTCAACATTCATCCAAACAGCTCTTCAACTTTTAAGTAACTTCCCTAACAAAAAAAGTTTACTATTTCTTCACAAAAAAAATTTTTGTTAAGGACAATTTTTTGGAACGGTTTGAAGTACGGTTCACTCACAGTGTGTTATTTGAAATTTACTACAGTTTTTGGACAAGTATTGTGGGAGCCGGAGCCGAAGCCAAAACCAAAGCACCTCTGAACCAGAACGAGGATTTTAATTTTTGAATTTTGACTACAAGGTACGTGAGTGACTTACTATTACAGAATTATTTTCATAAATTATGATGGATTATTTATGAATGAATGAATTAGTAAAAATACAAATGTGGGGATGGTTGACACTTGTTCTAAGATACTTGTGGAAATTACAATTTTGAAAGATAGCCTATGGCTCATGTTGTTTTTGTTGTTGTTGTTGTTGGGAGGTACTAATTAATTGGATATTGTAGTATTGTAATTATAGAAAGAAAAAAAGAAGCCGTACAAATTGTAGTGGTGGAGGGGTATAGGGGTTGTTGTAGGTTTTAAATGTGTGAATTGTTTGAGTATAGTGTGCCCCGGTGGGGACTGTTCCCTATGCCCTCTCCTATATAGTGTATTGTTTGTCTCATGATATTATGGTTTGAAAGTCGAATTCGAATTCGAATTCCAAGTTGAAGTTTTGTCTTTGGATATAATTTTTATTTTGTATAATATTCTGTATTCTGTCTGTTCTTACGGTAATACGGTAGTTGAGTTGGTCTGTTCAGTTGCTCGAGAGTCAGTTCAGTTTCAGTTCAGTTCTCTACCTCAGTCAGTTGTTGTGTTGTAGTTTTGTTGTAATAAGTTTAAGTTTGATATATTTTTTTTTCTGTCTGCCTGTGTCTATGTGCCTGGGTCGGTTTGAATAGTTGGATGGTTGGTTTTGGTTGACGTTGACAGTACTTGAGACTTGTTGTAGTAGTGAAGTAAAGTAACTTGTTCCAAAGTTGTGCCTCTCTTCGTTCTCGTTCTCCCTGCGTCTGTGTGTGTGAGTAAAGTCCAAAAAGACTCTCGCACTCAGGTTCGGTGTCGACCAACAAGTGTGGATGTGGAAGTGAAGGATAAATTGAGGTTTATTTGAATTTTTTCTCTCTCTCTCTCCACATTTTGATTATTTTATCATTTAATATGTTGTTACTTTATCCGACTTTTTTATTGTGATATACCATTTCGGTTTCGATTTCGATTTCCGTTTCGATTTATTTTCCAAGTCAGTTTTGTTTTTGTATAAATATTTTTTTCCATTTAAAGGGGTTTGAATATAACATTAATTATTTGTCGATTTCGACAGTGTAGTATTTAAATGTGTTGTACGTTTTCCATTGATTGAGTTAGTTTTTTTCAGTCTACGCTATTTGGTTTTGTTGGATGTATATTTATAGGATATAGATTTACTTTTAGATGTAGGCAACTCTGGTTGTAAGGTTGTAGGTTATCTAATACTATGTTTACTCAAGTTCCTATTCCGTTTTTTTTATCGCTTACAGTTTATCATATTTTGATTTCAAGGGGAACAATTACTTAATTATTATGTGATTTATTTAATTGTATTTGATGGAATTATGTGGTTTAATAAATTTGCATAGGTAATTTATTATAAGTTTTAAAATTATAAATATTATTATGACGTTTTTTTAAAAGCTTTTATTGTAATTATTTTTAACGGGCTAAATTCCCGTATTAACTTGACTTTTTTGCACTTGTGAAAAAATTCTAAATTATAGCAGGACATTTTTGATAGGCCAATTAATAATCTACTTTGATAAATATCTTGAGCGTTTATATGCTAATTTAAGAAAGTTTTCATTTGACATTTTTCCACCGTTTCAAAAGGTATGAAAATAATTAATTCGATATATTTTTGTTGGGTAGTTTTAGAAAACTATGAATTTTTCGAATTTGTATTTTTTAAAAGGAAATTTTTTCGAGATTTTCCAAAACCCCCCAAAAAAAATATTTCATTTGAATGACTGACAGTGTGTACTTACATAAATGATTTGAACCAAAAGGAAGATTCAAAAATGTGCTATGTACTATAAGTACCTATACGTATAGTTTAGAAAAAAATGTTTAATTTAATGAGTATAATTCGTTTTTGTTTTTTTGTATACGTGGTGGAGGACTGGAGCGGTAATTAAATTCTAATTTAGGAGATTAATTATTTTGTTTCGGGGGGAGAATGTTTGAGAATATATAATTAAATTGCGGGACTGATACAGTTTTTGCTATTCTCGGTCGGTCTCTCGGTGTCTCCGTGTCTCGGCCTCTCGCTCCTCCGGCCACCCAATGACAACATGTAATTTACATACTTAAGCACACAGATAGAACATTTCAAATTCCTTCCACATGTGTCTAATTATGTTATTATGTGTAGACCTACGTACTTACGAGACTCATTTTATTTTCGGCTTTCCATTCTCCGACTTTTTTTTTATTTCCTTTCCGTTTTGATTATGTCAAGTTGAGTACATGTCGTACATAATTACTTGTCGGATTGTCGGATTCGGATTCGGAGCGGAGACATGAGTACCTCCACCGTTACGTCCACCGTTACCGTTACCGGGACCGGGACCGGTACCGTGTGGTTAGTTGTGTGCGTAAAGCTATAAGTAGAGAGAGCGGGCTTTTTCCTACTTTCTGCTTCTATTTCCAGTTGTGCCTTTTTTTCTTTAATTTTATTTATACACTTGTTGAGCTTGAAGCGGCTCTGACTGAGCTCTTCTGCTCTGGATTTTGAATTAATAGAATTACTTAAATATACGTGTATGTACAAGGTGCATATTAGGGATCGTCCATAAATTATGTCGTGGGTAGGGTCAGGGATCTAGTCGAGTAAGTACGGATGACACGCCATGCTATAAAGATACTGAAATCTGTTTTCGTAATGTTAATGTAATGACATGAGGTATGGCGGTGGGTGGGTCGTAAAATATTTTGGGTTGACATCATTTATGGACCATCCCTTACGTAATATTATGTCTCCCTATTTCCAGTCAGTAGTCAATATACAGTGTATACCTACCTACTGAATTAAGACTACAGACCAAGTGTGTCTTTAACATGGGATGTCATGAATATCCAAGAGTAGACCCATTGCCCCTACCCGTGACATCATTTGTGGACGATCCCTTACCTATTTCAATTGTTCAATATCAAATTGAGATGAGAGGGTATAATATTATAGAACTGTTTATTAAATAATACGCTGGATCTAATTGTAGGGATTCCCATGCTCTTTCCTCCCTTTGAGGTCGTCCCTAAATGACGCCTTCAAATCAAGTTTACGAGTGTTATTCGTATTTATATTGTAATTTTGATCCACCAACCCTTACTCTCCTTATGGACGACCCCTCTCTCTCCTACTCAGGATTAGGATTCACACGAGTGAGTTTTGGAGCTGGGAGAGAGAGAGAGAGAGAGGGTCGCAGGCGCATCCCTGTCCGCCGTCACAGCTGGTCTACAACACATTTTTTGACACGCTACGAATACAAACTACAAAATCATACACAACCCACACAGACAGACAGACACACGATACGATCCACTAACTACCTCTTCTAATTTTCATCAAAAACAAAACAACAACAAATCTCAGAAATCTAAAAGTAACCGAATACAAATAATACACAAAAAATAAACAAACTTTAAATAAAAATGAAATCTAAAAGTAATTCAACGTCAATATTGTGAGTACTCCTCAACTGGAAGTTGTGAGTATTTACAATTTACAAATTCAGATTTTTGAGATATTTTATACGAGTATTTTGACTTTTGAATTTTCAATTTTGAATAATTTGAGTTCAAAGTTCCAGCGTTGTTCAAATGATGTGAGACAATTTTACAAAATTACAAAATTCTACAAAATATTCAAACGATAATAAGTCTGTCGGTATAAATACTTTTGCTTAAAGCGACTTAAAGTTTGAAGTTAAAGCCTTACAAAATTAATCAGTATTATACAGTTAATAAATTGCCACACAAATTCTTGTAATCAAGTGCGTGGTCTATTTCTATTTCTGGCGATTGTGAGTCTAGTGATTGTGATTAATTAACGCGCTAATTTATTGTAATGGTAAATTTTGAACATATTTAAATAGATTTGATTTTTTAAATTTTTTAATTTGTTGTTTGTTTCTGTTTGAACAGTTCTATGTGGACAAGTCAATTTCGTTTTCATTCTCAAGAATTTCTACAACCAATAACATCAGTGTGATTCATATTTTTGTTCCGAGAGAATTTTGAAAGAAAGTGAAAGTTTTTTGAAGAGGAGGTTTGGTGAATCAAAAAGAAGAAGAATTTGAAGAATTTTCAAAAGTTAATTAATTAATTTTTTTGAAGAAGTAGAAGATGGATCTTCTGACGAGTGTGGAGCCACAATTGGCACTTCCAGTGGTGGGTGTCGTCCTCTGTGCACTCCTTGTCTATATTTTTGGCTTTCAAAAAACTCAAGAGCCCAGCTTCCAACATTTAGCCGTGCTCCAGGCGTCGGGGAAGGGGAGTCGGGGTCAAGGTGGCTCCTCCGGTGGGGGCCTGAGGCAGAGGAGCTCCACTCCGAAAGTGGGAGGTACGCCTGGGAAGAGTAGCAAAGAGAAGACTGTGGTGAGCGGGAACTCGAGCACGAATGCTTTGTCTCAACCACAACAGGCTACAACTTCCGGTTCCGGAGGTCAAGAGAAGGCGAGTCCCAAGCCGAACGGTGTCATCAAGTCCGGGGCTAAAGTGAACAAGGACGGGAGCAATAAGGAGAATGTCCGACCTCAAAAAAGTACACCCAAGAAGGAGAAGGTCCCCAGGGAGGCTGCTGAGGACCTTGAAGCTGGTAAGTACTAAACTTTACGTATATTATAGTCTAATATGGTTAGGGGTCATCCGTAAATGTTGTCATTGAAAAATCCTAATTTTGTAAACCCTATGACATGACCCCCCTGTTGTCAGCTTAACCATGGCGTAAATGGCTATCTTTAGCATTGGATGTCATCAGTAGCCAAGTAGCGACCCATTGACCCTACTGATTGCGTCATTTGTGTACGACCCCTTAGACGTGTTCCACATTCATTCATGATCAACAAGCATTGTTTTGGTTTGGGTGTTTTTTCAAAAATTGTAATGTTAGGAAATTGTGGCATTTTTGAAACGCATTATTTATGTTGCGCTTTTCAAAAGCGTACAATTAGAATGTTTTACACCTTTCAAATTCATATATATTTTGAACATTTTGCTCTTTGGGAATTGTTTCATTTAAACATAGTTGTCACTTCTCTGAATGGACTTTGTTACAAGTTTGTCCACTTTCTAAAAAGTAAAATCAGGTATACAGTTAGAACAGAACGTTTTGGACTTTCCCAAAAAAAATTAAATTAGCAAGTTCAAATGTACTGATTTTTCTCTTTCGTTCAATTCAAAGGACTTAGTAATTAGTATTTCTAGAAGGGCATCAGAAATGAGGATATTTATTTTGATGACATCATTTATGGACGATCCCTTACCAGTGTTGTATGAGCTGAAATCAAACCGACAAAATGAAACATATTTTTGTTATTATTTTGCTAATTGTGTGATATTTTTGAATGTATTTTTTGAAGGTGACTGGATTCAAGCTCCATCACGAAAAGACAAGAAGAAGCAAACAACGAAAAAGGAGAAGAAGCCCACGTCAACGAATAGCACTGCTGTGACCTCAAATGGCATCACAGCTGCCACTTCGGGAAGTGATGACGATTGGGATTTCCCCGTTTTGAAGGATGCTCAACTCCAGTCTCTCATCCAGCAGCAACAACTCCAAAACAAACAACAACAGCAGCAACAACAGGAGCAAAAGGCCCCAGTTGAGTCTGCCCCTGAAAAAGAAGAAGAGGAGGAGGACGAGGAGGAAGTGACGCCGGAGCCAGCCGCTCCAGCTCCAGTCCCCGTCAAAACTGTAGCACCTGCTGGAAAAACAAAGAAAACTCCCGCCTCCGTCCCATCCTCCGTCGAGACCTCACCCAAGAAATCCAATGCCAAGGCAAACAAGGTCAAGGAAGAGGTCAAAGTTGAAGCCCCGGTCCAAGCTGCACCGGCCGCGGCTGCCGTGAGCAAAGAAAACGCATCGCCGGTGAAGAAGGCGGAAGTGGCTGCTGCTCCTAAAGTTGCTGAGGATAAATCTTCAGTGAATGATCCTAGAAATAATATTGCTTTTGATGAAATGGGAGGTAATTCTACTCTCAAACTTTATTTCTAATATTTTATTGTTTAGTTTTTCAGTATTTATTTTGGTTTCTTTTTTGTTTGTTATTTTGGAAAAAATCCAACATGGATTTTATTTTATTATTATTGTTTAGGGATCCTTCACAAATGACATCATTCAAAAATCCCAATTTTTATGACCGTATTACCCCCCCCCCCCCTCCCCTGTAATGAGCTTACCCAGAGCGTAAATGGCTATCTTTAACATGGGATGTCATCAGTTTAGTAAATATTATACCCCTTTGACCCTACCGATTACGTCATTTGTGGACGATCCCTTAGACGTTTCAGTCAGTTCACAATGTAGCATCGGTGAAGAAGGAGCATTGTGGCGTAAGTCTAAAACCAAAACGCTACACAATGTTTTGAAATTCAACACTGTTATGTAACCCTATAGATTTTAAAAGTACCTACTCAAACTATAAAACGTGATTTACGTCATGTTTACATTTTTAAAACACAAGCCAAACTGGCTATACCAATTTCATCCTTTTTTAAAAGTACCCAAAAGTTGTTATTTAGAAAACATTTTCGAATTTGAAAAGTATAAAGGAGAACTGTCAAACTCTGTACCTAGTTATTAAACCAAAGTACTTGCTTACAATTAGAGAATTAGACGGAACATAATATCTTCTGTGAAGAACCAAAATGGCCCATACCCATTTGTAGCTAAAAACAATATCCACTATCTACAAAAATATTGAAACATGTCTTGAAAGCATTGAAATAGAAAATTTTGCACTTTTAAAAATATGCAAAGAGAATATTTTGCACTTTTAAAAAATATGTAAATTGAACATTTTACACTTTCCAAAAAACATGTAAATAGAACATTTTGCACCTATTCAAAAACATGGAATTAGAACATTTTGCATTTTTTTAAAACATGCAATTGCAACATTTTACACTTTTCAAAAACTCGTAATTAACATTTGACGCATATTTCTCATTTTGTTTTTATGACATAGCTCATTTTGATTCTAGCGTAAATTGGATATGAGTCATTTTGGTTCTTCACACACGATATGTTAGAAGATGACTATGGGAAACGTGCCAATCTCCTCTCGTGTCAATTTTCATATTGATTTGTTATTGTTTGTTATTTGATATTTATGTTCGTAGTTGTCTCACTCGTGTAATGACTCTTCATGTTGACTCTCCTCTCGGTTATTTTTGTAGATACATGGGAAGAAGCAAAATCTCGCGGTACGAAGAAACGACGAGCCCGGAAGGACTAAAAGAAACTATTAAAGAAAAAAAACAAAAAAACTAGACTAAACTATAAAATTAAAGCAATTGAAATTGAGAGGAGAAGCGTACAATCAACTGATAAAATATATAGAGAACACAAAACTACATACATGTAACATTACCTAAATGGAAGAATACAAAGAAGAAGAAGAAGATAATTAAATCTCTCTCGAGATCGACACAAGAATTAAAACAAAGACAGACTACAAGAAGAAGATGAAGAAAACAAAAAATGGAGACAGAAAGAAGAAACACACATCAAAAGGAAAAGAAGTCAAGCCAAATTAAGACTATCATATTTAATTTAAGCTAAAATATTTCTACACACGCACACACACACACACACACACATACACACTCATACAAACGAAAAAACAAGTTTTAAAATTTAGGAAAAATCAAAGTAGCTAAAAGAAAAGGTCAAAGTAATTAAGCATGGCAATCAAAAAAGGAAAATTCTTTTAAAATCTGTATAAATTGTACCTACCTAGGTTTTCAAGGAAAGAAAGAGGGAAGTCTTCTCAATTTTAACAGATACACACAAAAAAACTTGAAGTTTTTGTTGTTGTGGTTGATGCCCATAATATAAGTTATATAAGCCAAAGCTCAGCGAGGAAGCGAGAAAAGGCCAAAAAAAAATGAAGGATTATTGTGTATGAGTAAACGATAAATGACATTCAGATAGTTTTCAAAAAAATAATAGAAACTTATAAGTATAGGTATAGGAATCACCAATCATTTAAGAAAATCGATTTTTTGATTGATTTGAATTTTTTTCGTTCATTTTTTTTTGTCACTCCATACAAGTAATTTAGTAAGATAATTATTTAAACTTAATCCCCGAGGGTTAATTATAAATAGTAATAAAAAAATTACTCCTGAGGTTGATATATAGTGTGATAGTTAAAATAGATTTAAAATCTTCAATAAACTTCCATAAAATCCATAATAATATTAGACTATGTTTAAAAATGATATTTAATGAATCTGTATGAGTATCACTAATATACCTAGTAATTATATTGTGGTCACTATTTCTAGGGATTTTTTTGAAAATTTGAAAGCGGATTGGATTTTTGAAAGGAGATTTAAAAAAAATCGAGATGATATCTCAAAAAGGCATGAAAGAAAAATAGGAAAGGTTATTATTAATAAGGATATATGAGACTTATTCTAATTGAATAATTTATAGTAATTAATTATACACAAATTAATACTGAATTTAATTGATTAATTAATCCTGCACAAAAAATAATTGAGTATTATTACATCGTCAATCCTTTTACACTATCGATATCAAATTGACTTCCACTATAAAAAAAAACAAAACTAAGTTTGTGTCACTGTGTTATGTTGTTATGATCCACGGGAGTGAATTTCTACGTTGTTTCTGAATGAAAAATTGAAAGGTGCTTTTTTTTTGGTTTTGTTTTCTCTCTATTACAAAAAAAACAAAATGTTTAACATGCCTCTTTAATTAATAATTTATTAATGAACTTTTACTTACATACTTTGTAAGCTCTGTCTGTAGTAGATTTCCTATATATTATACAATCATCCTGTGTACGTACTTACTTTACCTACTACACCTACCTACTATATCTCTATATCTATTTTACCTATATACCTACCTATATAATATATGTAGATTGTGTTTATATCACGAGTACCAGTAAAGTAGTAGTAAGTATAGTCATTTAATTTGATGGGAAGATGCAAAAAACGACAAAAGAAATTTTTTTTAAATTGATTCATTTTTAAAGTAATTTATTGTGTCATTTTTTCTTCATCTATATTTTTTCTCTTGTTCTTCTTTTATAAAAATATAGTGATAATTTTTTTTTTGGTGTGGGAAATTCAGATTTTTGATTGATTCCAATTAAAGTTGACATTTTTTTTTCTCTCGTCCTTTAAAAAAAACGGAGCATAAAAGTATAGTAAGTTTTGCGTGTCCAAGTTTAAGGGAAAAAATGGAAAAAGTAATAATTTACAAAACAGAGCTAATACTGATTTACTCAAATGTAATTATATTATAGTAAGCTATATATATACCTATAATGATGATAATTATATAAAGAAAAAAAAATGACTATGTATGTATGTAATACCTCTATACCAATAGCCATAGCCATAATATATTGCTTACCTATTAACTTTTTTTTTTGATTAATTATTTTAATTATGAATAAGATTATTTATGTTCTAATGATTATTTGATGAAATTCATCGCTTTTTTGTTTTTACTTACTACTCATCTTAACTTTTTAATTTTTGCCTACTATGTAGAGTACCTATGTAGTTTTCACCTTATCACCTCTCACCTTTTTAATTTTTCTTCTCTGCTATATAGTTTTGTTTTTAAATTTCTGACCCTGCTGCTGCTGCTGCTAAAGTGCTACTGCTGCTCATGATGCTGATGCTGCTATTTACTCCTGTGTGATGCTTATAGATTTTTTTTTCTTTTTTTTTTTCTTAAACATTAATCAAACCAAAAAACCACAGACTGAGCGGTTTTTTTTGTGCAAAAATTTGATAATTCGACGCTGACTTTTGCAATTGTAAGAGAGAGAGAGAACCGAGTGATTTTTGATTGACTTACCATAAAATATATTAGGGATCGTCCAGAAATGACGTCAATGGGTCTACTGGGCCATTGATGACATCCCATGTTAAAGATAGCCATGAAAGCAATTGTTAAGCTGATAATAGGAATAGGAAAGTCCTAAAAATGATGTTTTTTGACCAAGTCATTTGTAGACGATCCCTTATTGGTATAGAGTGCCAGCCAGTTACTACAGAGTAGCACAGTAAGCATAAATGATTATCAGAATTCTTGAGAGATAATTTAACACAAAACAAAAAGCTATACATTTTAATTGATTTGAAAATTAAAAATTACAAGTGATTGAGAAAACGTAACGTGTGCGGCTGGCTGACTCCTGATAATTATTTGGAATGAATTGCAAAATTTTTGAATGAAAAGTGCTTCGTAAGAAATACGTATCTTGTACACTGTGAGTACTACTTGTGATAAGTTAAATCTTATCTTATGGAATTAAAATGAAATTCTGGTTCAGGTTCGTAGCTTCGGCTTCGGCTTCTCTGGTTTTGGGTTTGATTTTCCAGTGAATGAGAATTTCACAGATTAGTTTTGAGATTTGCAATTTAAAAAATTGTGAGTAGGTCAAAAGGAGCGAAAAACAATGAAGGTGACATAGGGAAATTAAATGTAAATTGATGATATTTTGGGATGTGAACTTGAGAATTATTAGCGATGACGTATCTGATTTCTTTACGATTTTTTTTTTAAATTGACGATTGTAGACAGTTTTTAGAGATGAATTATCTTATATAAGAGTGAACGCTTAGTAAAAAGCAACATGGCCTATCTGTGTACAACAGACGATCGTCAGGGATTCCTCCTGGAGCAAGGTTCAAAATGTTCTATATGTCCCAAACTGCGACTGCGCTACTAATGATTGTTCTCAATTAGTTAATTAAATTAAAAATTACTTAATTAATCTTAAATAATCTCGTAAATTAACTATGAATTTAATGCCATATAATAACTGATTACACAAAATTCATGAATATCCTATACACCAAAACACACAAAAACTTCCAAAAGTTTCAGACTTTTCCACACACACACACACACAAAACTTCTAAACTCTATATTCTACAAACAAGATTAAATATCTACTACTTTCAGTTTTAACTATAATTTAAACAAAATCTTTTACCACACTAAAAGAAAGAAAGAAAACTGCAGCAAAATGTGCCAAAAAAAAATATTTATGAAGTTACTATACATTATACAACATAGGTATGTTCAATTTACCAAGAGTTTTTCAAGTAGGAAATTCCTACCACGTTACTCGTTTTTCAAAATTGCAAAATAAGCTATTTCCGACTTTTTCAAAGTGAAGCAGAATATGCTATATATTTACACCTTTTTGAAGGAGCAAAATGAGCTATTTACACACTTTTTTTACAAGTGAAAAATACTCCATTTACATACACTTGTCGGTGTCTGTGTCGGTTGCTCGTCGTTCGTTAGCATTGAATTGGAAATTTTGAAATTTTTAGAAAAAAAAATTGTTTTTTGAAACGTGTTAAAAAACATTTTTAACAAAAATTTGGGAAAATTGTGAAATTATTTTGAAATATTGTTTTTTAAAATTGTTAAAACATTTGACTTTTGTTTTCGAAAATTTCCAAGTTTTCTTTCTAGGAATATTTCGAGAAATTTGTGAAAAACTTTTTTGAAATGTGTGTCTCTCATGCCGCCACCTTTTTGTAAAATGCAAAAAAAAAGAAATATTCTGTATGAATGAATATATTATATTTGTTGACTTTATTGTTATATACAATAAAAATTATTCTAGCATTCCAGAATCCTAAAAATCCCAAAAATGTATTGTGTAATTTTGCCTTTTCCCTATATATATATAATAATTCCTGGTTAATTTACATTTTACAATTTAAATTTTTTTTTGTAATTTTTTTGATTTTTCAAAACTATCATAATAATATAGTGTTTGAAATTTTATTTCTTTTTTTTGTAATAGTTTATTTTTTAGGATGTAAGAAATATAGCGAGATCACATCAAAATCCTCTTTTTGTTTTAAATGAGTTTTAGATTGGCCTTTTAAAAAATTGTTTGTGATTTTTTTTGTCTGGTGGCTTTAACTCTAATTTTAAAAAAAACATACAATACATTAAAATAATTTTATTACATTTAAGTTTTTAATTAATTAAGTCTATGAATGAAATTGTGATTGTGTTTAAGTTAATTAGTTAATTATTCTGATTGTGGTATATGGGCATGATAGCTAATAATGATTTATGGTTAGTATTAAATAATTAATTCATTAATTAGTTGTTAATTAAAAATATAAAATTAGTGTTTAAGGCAGCGTTTGAGACGCCCTCAAATCCGCAGGTTGGTTTTCGTTCAGTCTCCGAGAGAAAAAAAAGTCCGAGAATATCCGTAAAATATATGTTCGAAAAAAAGTCAAACAATGAGAAGGAAAAATATAGATTTAAAAAAAAACAAAATACAAAGACGAAGAATTGAAGCAAACAGAACAGAACAGGCGAGATCAAAGGTTTCGAGAAAAACGCGTACACATGTACCTTATTAATTTAGCCATGAAATCCAAGATGTTTTTTTTCTATTTTTCCACTGGAAAGGAACTGTGTTCCAATCTGAGAGTTAAATGAAAAAAATAAAGCACTTGTTTCATTTGTAAGTTTTTTCAATATACATTATTTAATTTTTTGAGTTGGTTGGTTTTGGTTGGTTGATTTTTTTTTAAATTATTATTATTCAAAAAATTAATTCCTTTTTTTAAAAATTAGTTCAGGTTTCGGTTCGGTTTTGGTTTCGATTTCGGTTTCGATTTTGAGATATTTTTTTCTTCAGGTGATGGTGTTATTAATTTTATAGTTGTACTAAATTTTGATAGTTTTTAGGTTTTATTTCGAGTGAAAAACTTGTATTGTTAATTATTATTGTTGTTATTGTTGTTGTTGATGAAGTGAGTACGTGGAATTGTTGACAATCGTTATCGTTATCGTGTAATAATTATTATTAGTTAATTAATTAATTAATTAAGGTGAAATCGTTGTGCGCGGAGGAGTCTGTTTGAATTAATGTTGTGGGCCAGCGGATCGTTGTGAACGGTAGAAATACAGTAGAGTCTAATAGGATATACAAACATTACGTATCCCGAGTGAAGAAACAAAATGGTCTATTTGCCCAATTTAAACTAGGATTAAAATGAGCTATATGTCAATATTCACTCAATGAAAACTATATGCGCTTTGTTTGTGCTTACGAAATTTGTAATTTGGGATTTTTGAAAATTGGAAAATATTTTATTTACACCTTTTTTAAGAGTGTAAAATATTCTATTTACACGTTTTTTGAAAGTGCAAAATTGTCTATTTAGAGCTTTTTTTAGGAGTGCAAAATATTCTATTTACACGTTTTTTGAAAGTGCATAATAGTCTATTTACAGCTTTTTTTTTAAAGTGCAAAATATTCTATTTACACCTTTTTTGAAAAGTGCAAAATACTTTGTATTTTTTTACACGGAAATTATTTCGTTTAAATATTTTAGATATGAGCAAAATGTTCCATCTACACGTTTTTCAAAAGTGTACAAATATTTCTAACTACATACATGTTTTAGAAATGTTCAAAATATTCTATTTACACTTTTTTGAAGGGTGCAAAGTATGTTACTGTTTTTGTAGATAGATCATTTTGGTTGTAGGTAAAAATTGGATAGATGGTTGATTTTGATTTTTGACTCCGGATATTGACATTACATATACAATACGATGGTTGTGGCAATTTAGATATTTTAATTGTTATTTAATTTTTAATTAATTAGTTGGAGTAGCTATTAAATACAGTAGTTGCTATCTACTATTATTTATGATTGGTTAATTTACAAGTATGTGGTATGTGTGGGCCGGGTCAGCTGTTGTTTTCGTTTCCGTTTAAATGGTTTTAGTAGAAAAATGCGCGGGTAATTTATCTTTATTCAAATTTCGAAATTTCCAAATAACAATAATTTATTATGGATAATTAAAGGAATGACATTGTTGAAGTTGGAGGTATGCATAAATAAGTATGATGAATTAATGAATGAATTAATGACTAGTTAGTTAAATAATTTAAATTTAATTACTGTTCGTAGACAAGACATTAGTACGTAAGTGGTGGGTAGGTTGTAAGGTGCTCGTCAGAAGGAAACAATCGAAACAGAAAATGATGATTTTGTTGAACTCAATGGTGCTACTAAAATAGTGAAAAGTCAAACTTTTACACAAATTCCCCGTCGCCTCATGCCTCAGTCCCGTGGATTCGGAAATTCCCATAATTCACTCATTTCCATCCTTTTTTCCTTTTTATTGACAATTTTTCGAAATTTGAAATTAATTGGAAAAAGAATTATTGGCCTTTTTTTAAATTAAAAATACGTAGCATGTTTCCACCTTTTTGAACAAGGACATACACACACTGTTATTCGACACATTTTTGAAAATGCTAGATAAGCTATTTATGGATTTTTGAAAGTGCAAAATTTACTATTGACGACTTTTTCAAAGTGCAGAATACGCTATTTACACAGTTTTAAAAGTGCTAAATACGATGTTCACACGCTTTTGAAAGTTCAAAATGCGTTATTTTATCTTTTTGAAAGTGCAAAATACGCTATTTCCAGCTTTTAGAAAGTGCAAAATGTACTATTTACGACTTTTTCAAAACGCAGAATACGCTATTTACACATTTTTATAAGGTCAAATTATGGTAATTACATATTTTTGAAAGTTCAAAATGCTCTATTTGCACCTTTTTTGACAGTGCAAATTATGGTATTTACTCATTTTTGAAAGTGAAAAACATACTATTTACAACTTATTCAAAGTGTACAATACGCTATTGGCCAATTTCTGACAGTGCAAAATTGGTTATTTACACCTAAAATGTCTTGATACGCGACTGAGGCTGAGAGTTTGGATAATTTTGAGAAGTTGATTAATTAATTTTAATTTAATTAGCAATTAATTTTTAGTATTTTTAGTCTCCCTTTTTGTTACACATAATTGTTTTTTAATTATGTTTACAAAAAATTACATTGCAAAAAGGATTGTGTGCAGTACACTTTAAGTAGCGTGTGTAATGTGAGCGAATCCGCGTAGTCTGCTTTAACAATCACATAATTAATTAGTGTATTATTTTAATTTTATTACTTTGATTGGATGGTGTAGTTGTTGGTTGTGGTTGTTTCCAGTGTTTTCAAGAATAATAGAAAATGCAAATGGCACTCTCTCCCAGTGCCTTTTTATTCTCTTACAAATATTTTAGATTTTTAATTTCATGTTGGTCATAATAATAAAAATATGTAAGTATTTCAAGTCATGTCATAATAATATGGTCACGGCATTTTGGTCCATGCTCACCTCTTGACCCTTGACCCTTCTGACCTTTGTCCCCGTCTCTGACCCCCTCAGAATGCTTGAGAATATTATTGTGTGTGTGTAGTATTTCTTTAGAGTTGGAGGAGGGAGCTTTTTAATCATTAATTAAGTCAAGTAATTAATTACTAATTACTAATTACGATCACTACTACTACTACTGCTACTGTTGTAAATACATATTTAAATTTTGTACATAATTTAATAGATAATTAGTTTGTATATTTAATTATTTTATAATTACATTTTCAATATTTTATATTCTAGTAGGATTTTTAAAACTGTAATGGTTTTTAATAATGTCAAAAAAAAAATATACAGAATTATCAACAAAAAAAATCAAGTAATTTAATAAGGATACGTATATTTAACATACATGTTATATTTAATTACAAAAAAGAAACTCTGGGCGGCTCTTTTCCCCTTTGTTCTGTTGTTCCGTCGTAATCGTAAGTAAAACAAAAGTTCTCTTTTGTGTGTGTTGTGTGTGTGTGACAAAATTAGGACATTATAATAGTGACCCTCATCCTGACCCCTGACCTGACCTCCTTCTTGACCTTGACTTTTTGAACTTGAGGACGCAGGAACTCTGTAGACGAAAGGAAAGAAAATGAAATCGTATACAATCATTAAGTAAAATAAATTATGAAATTATTGAGACATTTATTTTGAAAAAATGTATAAAAACATATAAATAAACGTTGAAATTATTATACATATACATATTGAAATTTAATTATGTATAAGGGTTGGTTCATAAGTGATGTCACACCAAAATTATCCCCCTTATAGAAAGATAAGCTATTTATGCATTTTTAAAAGTGCAAAATGCGCAATTTGTACCTTTTTGAAAGTGCAAATTATTGTATTTACACATTTTTAAAAGTGCAAAATGCGCTATTTACACATTTTAAAAAAAGCAAAATGCGCTATTTACACCTTTTTAAACGTGCAAATTATGGTAATTTACACATTTTTAAAAGCGCAAAATACGTTGTTCACACGCTTTTGAAAGTGTAAAATGCTCTATTTACACCTTTTTGAATTTCAAATCATCCCACCCTACCCATGAAATCATTTATGGATGATCCCTAACAACGTATAAAATAGACGGCGTGGATGGATATTATGTGTAAGTTTATGAGATAAATATGACTTAATATAAAACGAACTATAAAAGAAGGAAAAAAAGTAGGAAAATAAAAATTATTAAACTATTTTTATGACGTGTTAACAATCTACTGTATACTTACACATACACATTACATATTGATAAAATATATGAAATTACGAAAAAAATATTATCAAAAAATTGCAATGTGTAATTTAATCTTTAAAAAAAATATTTTGCGAGTTGTTGTTGTTGTTGTTGTTGTCGGTGGATGTTGAAATTGAAATTGAATCCTTTGATTATTACGCATTATAAATAGATACACATGATTGTGTGGTGGTTTCGCTGTAATTAGAAATTAAATTATAAGAAATTAAAGATAATTAATTAATTCATTTTGATTGAAATTAATAATCAAATAATAATGAGCAATGCAAAATTTGTCAAACTGTGAACGGAAAAAATCGAAAAGGAAAAGTGTGATAGAGAGAAGATACGTAAAAAAAAAGAAGAGAAGATGATTGAGAATTTCAATCTTTGTGATTTCCATATTATTATTATGTAAAAATGATACCGAATAAAAGTACACATATTAAATTATACAAAAAATATCAATTTTAACCCACAAAAAACACACATTAGTTAGAGAGTCCACAAGAATAATACATTTTTTAAGAGCGCTATACTTTTTAATTAGGTACATTAAATTACATCAATTATGTATGTATGCATATACTATTATACTAGAGCATAAATGAAATATGGATAATAAATTATAGGTAATTACTTATGGTAATTAAATGGACGGACACGGACATGACAACGGTCATTCGCGATATGTGTAATTAATTATGTAGTGAGATATTATGTAGATATTTGGATATAAGACGACACAAGTTACAACGTAAAGTACTCGAAAGAAATAATACTATACACAATAATCATTGTACACTCAAACGGAAACGGACATAATGAAATGAATTAATAAATTTAATGTTCAACACATAATTAATTCATTAATTCCTTTATTCATACGTATACTTAATTTACTATGTGCATCAATCATTTTTTTTTTGCATCATTCATTTTATAGTTCTATTCTCTTCAAAAGTGCAAATCCAAATCTAAAATTGTTAAACCTCCACCAACACTTAAGGGATCGTCCATAAATGATGTAATATCCAAGTACATAAGTACGGCAGTACGCGGCTGTGCAAACTGAAAGTATACACCCACATTCTATACACTGAAATATTATTGCCCTCAGTTTGGATTTTTAGAACTGCCTCTAAAAACTATATACTAAATCTAAAATTCAAAACGTAATAAAATATTATTGGAGAATTAAAGTAGAATTTTTTTATTCACGTTTTAATTTTTTACAATTACAATAATTAATCCACGATTATTTATTATTACACTTATATATTCTTATGATTACTTAAGTCTCAAGTACGATAGATCTTGATTACTGCCGAATCTTGATTATTAATCACACAAATTAGTTAATTACCATTGTTTCAAGTCCACATTCAATATTTAAATATTTTGAAGCCATTATACTTACTCCCACATCCACAGATCCACCGAAGGTTAAAAATTACATATACAATTTGCATAATCATTTTATCGTTTCTATAGGTAGTTAATTAAGTGGTGACTTTATTTTTAATTGTAATTACATCTGGGATATTGTGGGGCCGTCTTTCTTTATGTAATTTAAAGTTTATGGCATAATACGGGAATAGCGGTTAATTAATTACTGACTAGTGACTAGGGACCAGGACCTCTGACTAGTGAGATTGTATATATCGATGCAATTAAGCATATAGAAACTACTAGCAAAACTAAAAGTATTTTTCGTAAGGGATCGTCCATAAATGATGTCATGTGGGTGTAGTCTCAGTTTAAAATTCCTACAGAGTAAATGCGTAATACAAATACAGATATAAAAATGAATAAAAAATTGAATTAAATTAAATTCCATATAATTTACATAATATCAATGGTACGGTGTACTGCACTGTACGGACTTGGGATTCAAATAAAATGGATGAAAACTGAATACAAAATAAATTAGTAAATTCATTTCCTGTTCTACATAGTAATACGTATGGTTGATATAATTTTTTTGGAAGTAATTAATTAATTAATTAGTTAGTAATTAGTAATTTCGATCGACTATATTTAAATATTCAATTAACTAATTTCCACAAAGTAGATCTTATCTTTATAAATATCATATATTACATTATTTTAAGAGTTTGTTGCCAAAACGCGTCAAGTGGTCCAGTGGAGAAAGTGTGAGTGTACTTGCCGCGTTTTGAAAACAAACTCTTCTAATTTAATTATTTTTCATCACAAATCACATTCACAGCAAGTTTAAAAGTAGGACATTACAGTTAATCACACGATTGATTAATGACACATTTTTTAAAAGTTTAGGTTTATATAGTTTCGTTGAATTTTTCTTGCGACTGGAAATTCTAAGATTTCATAATAATAATAATAGTATTAAGTTTTACGAAAATTTCGTGAGTTTGTGCATTTTTTTCATAATCATATTATACAATAATTATTAGTAATTAGCTCATAATCAGTTTCATATTCACGGGATTCATAAATTCTTATTTTTCATTCTGTGAGTATAATTTCTTAAGTAGTTATTTGTAAATGTAGGGAATTACATGTAATGTATTAATTATTAATTACATACTTATAGATATACTCAGGTATTTTTTAAAGGTGATTGATTCTTTTTTGTTCTTCATAATATACAATTTTTTAAAAATCTACTTTTCCTCAGTTCCGCCGATGACTTTTTTAACTTTACTTACAATAATGCAAGGTTTCTTTTTTTTTAAGTCAGTTTTAAAATTCCCCGTTCCTCTAATTAGTGAACTATTCTACTAACAATTTTAGTTGTAGTTCAATCGTAATTTCTAAAATCTAAAGTCTAGAAGAATCAAGGTAATTAGTCTGACTAGCAATTACTTAATTGTAGTTAAAAGTGGAGGTGGAATGAAGGCCGCTGAATGGTAGTTTAGTTATTTAGTAGTTAATTGAAGTCAATGTTTAATTAATTATAAAGTTAATATATTTGTTACACAGAGTACGAATGAAATGTTTGAAAGTATGAATAGGTGGACTGTTTAGCTCAGTGCGGAGTATTTGCTGTCTTCGGAGGAGATGTCGACGGTGCTGCCGGAATGGTGATGACTCCGACTCAGACTTTCCTCCGCCGTGTCTTCTGTGTCCGACGGAATCACGTTCCACTCCTGTTGCTGCTGCTGAATTCCCTGCACACGGATTCAAACAGACAGATTTTTTAAATGTCTCATGTCAACTTACTTGATTACATAATATAATTTACGATATTTGTGGACATACTTTTTTAAGGTAGGACAGGTGAGCGAGGACAGAGTCTTTGGAGCTGTTGTTGGAGGCGGAGCTGGAGTCGGAGGAGTAGAGCCAGCGAATCGTCGCCCGTCGCCTCTCTGACATGAGTGGGTCCTTGTAGTTGTCGTAGTTGTCCGTGGAGCCTTGAGACTCGCCTTGGACGTGAGCGTAGATGTCTTGAGGATTGGTGGGGAGTCGGACGTTGAACTCGATGATTCCTTTCTCGGACAATTCACTGTCCCGGGCCGAGATCTGAGCTTGGACGTCCTTATTATTGATGACGTAGGAAATGAGCTTCTCCCTCTTGGACAAGTCCGTGTCTTGGGTGGAGGGGCGTCGGAGGCTCTGAACGGAGGCGCTCATGTCTCCGCCCCCTCCACCAATCTCCATGTGTGGGATTAATTTCAAATTGTCGTAGTCGTAGTCGGGGAGGTGGAAGGATCTGTAGTCGGCCATCACCTCCAGTGTTGTGGTTCGTCCGGAGACTCGAGGTCTGGCTGGGACGGTGGTTGTGGGGGAGGAGCGGTGGCGGGGATCCAGTTGAGGGGAGGGGGAGGGGACGGTGGGGATGTGTTTGGGGATGGGGATGGGGTAGGGGTAGATCGGCTCCCCGTAGAACTCAATGTCTCTCTCTTTTACTCCAGTCTCATGCCGCTCTTCCTCCTCGTCGTCCCCAGCCCCACCGACACCGACGCCACCCAATGACAATGACACGGAGGCGGACTCTTCTTCCTCGTCCTCCTCTTCGTCAGCTTCTTCCTCATGGTCTTCGTCCTCATAGGCTCCCACTGGGTCACGACCTCGACGATCCCGGTCCCGCTCCCGGTCACCATCCCCACGACCCCGACCATGATTATTCTGCATTTCTCGGTCATTCACCTGTGACTCAATGTCAACTTCCGTGAGGCTATCGTTGTACGTGTCATCGAGGTAATCTTCATCGTCATATTCAGGATCTCGCTCCAACCGGTCCATTCCAAGATTAATAGCGGTTCCGGGAACGGGACCGGAGCCGGAGCCCGTGCCGGTGCCGCTCTCAGTCGAGTCCTGCTGGCCATACGACATGATTCGTTGACGCTCTTCCAATTTCCGGGTCTCTTCCTCAAAGGATGTACTGTTCCGGACGGACTCTTCGTCTGCATAGTATGGATCCTTGATGTCCAGAAGCCGACCCTCGTCCTCCACGTCATCCCCGTAGAAAGGATCGTCTTTTGTTTGGTCCGTCATGTCTCCATCCGGATAGTTCGAGTCAATATCAATGTCAACACCTACTTCCTGCCCCATGGAGTGACCTTGGCGGGGATTTTGGGGGTGACGCTGGAGCTGGTCCTGATCCTCTGTGCTCGCACCCTGGTCCTCCGCTGAGCCGAAATAGTTTGGAGGGGAGGGCGGGGATAAAATATTGGAAGTATCGTCCGCTGTGTTGCTAATGTGAATGGAGGAGAGGGCGTAGCTGGGGTCGATGTCAATCTCGAGACCACCCGAGCTGGAGAGTCTACTCCTGCTAATGAGCGGCGGATTCCCTCCTGATTTCTGCCCCCTGCTCTTGCTCCGCCCATGATGCGACTTCGTTTGAGTCTGACTTTGACTTGGATTGTGTTGTGGAGCTTCTGCTGAGGCATGGGACGTGTCACTCTCCGTCTCGGCGCTTTTGTAGCCGGCGGAATTGGAAGAGGAGCCCGCTGTTGGAGCACGTGGGATCTCATAGAGAAGATCGTCACAGACTCCAAAGTCCTCAATGGGAATGCCAGCCTGGAGTTTCTTGAGGAGGGCGGGGACGGGAGGGGAGCCGAGTCTATTCGTGATGGAGAAATGGTTATTTGGACCCACAATCCCGCTCGTTGTGATCGGAATAGAATTCGGACCGAATTGCGAGAGCGAGTTCATCATGTTGCTGCTGCTGGTCATGCTCTGCTTCTGTTGGGATTTAGAGTTTCCACTTGATTTAGAATTCGGATTCGGATTTTGTTGAAGTGACGACGGACTGTGAGAGATGGTCATCGTCATCGGCTTCCTTTTATTAGCTTTGGATTTACTTCCGGACTCCTTAATAGACACTATTTTTGGGAGAGTGGTGGTGGTGGTGGAAGTGGTGGCGACGGCGGCGGTGCTGGTATCGTTAACATTACTCATGTGGGTGTCGATGTCAATGGGGTCGTCATTGTCATCGTTATAGTCGTTCTCATAGCCGTCGTAGCGGTTGCGCTCCCGCTCGCGCTCACGGGATCTGGAAACTTTTGATTGAGACGTCTGCTGGACTTGTTGGAGCTCCTCCTCTTCCTCTTCCTGTTGTTGTTGTTGTTGCTGCTGTTTGCGTGAGTGGGACTTGTGCTGCTTTTGTTTCTCCTTCTGAGCCCTGCTCGCTTTCACTTTCGCATTATTCCGCATCTCCATCTCCATGTCTTTATGGATAAAATCTTGAGCGTGTTCCGCCATCATTTTGGCTTTTGCCTTGGCGGCGGAGAGGGAGCACGGGGCATGGTCAGCATGTCCAATGACAGTCTTAGAAGTGGACGTCTTCATGTACGTCACTTCGTCACTGCTTTCCTCAATGATCGTGGACTTCTGTTGACTCTGTAAGTTGTGGTTGTGGTGGTTTTGATTTTGGTTGTGGTTCTTGGAGGTGGTGGTGCTGGTGGTGGTGGAGTTGATGTGGACCGAGTCTGTGGACTTGACACTTCTCGTGTCTTCGTAGTGGATCTCCACACTTCTGCAGGAGGATGTAATAATTCGACTCTCCAAATCAATCTCCAGATCCTCCTCCCCGCCGAGGCCCGTCCCCGTCCGCTGCTCCTCCTGCATGTAGTAGGAGTGTGTGTGGGTCTGGACATTCTTGGAGCTCAAGCTCATCGTGTCCAAGTCTAAGGACGGGGAGGAGTAGCGACTCGAATTACTATTCGCACTTGACTCTCCGCCATCCTGACGACCGTGACCCCCACCCTGACTAGGACCACCCCGAATCCCATAGCTTCCAATAATCCCATCAAAGTCCGGACCGTGAAGATTCGGTTTGAGGGGTCCAATGGTCCTTCCTGGAATGTCTGGAAATATTTTCTTGGCCCGTCCGCTAGAACTAGCATTCGCTGCAGTAGGAATAGCATTCGGATTCATATTCTTGCTGCTCCGGGTGGAGACGGGAGGTTGGGACTGGGCGAGTGGTGGAATCCTTGCCGTGGCTTTGAGTGGTCCTTGTTTTTTGAGCGCTGTAGAATTATTATTGGTGGAATTGTGGAGGGTGTTCCGACTTCGGAACCTTCCCGGAGGGGGTGAGCGACCGCGGGCCCGGTTGGTGGTATGAGCGTGGCTCTGACTCTGATTTTGGTTCTTGCTGTTGTTGTTATTATTATTATTTGAGGATGAGTGCTCTTCCGACTCGGTGCCGGTTCCAGTGTCTCCACTAAAGCCTGGGCCCCCACCCCCACTACTTCCACCCCCTCCACCATCCCCGCCCCCATTAATTCGATCTTCAAATCGCTTGAGCCGATCCATTCGTCTCTTGAGCCGCTGCTGGTAGAGCGGGTCCTTCTCAGACTGCTTCACATACTGCTTCTTCGTCTGAGTAGCACCCCATCTCGGCTTTTCAAGCTTTTTATTGCTCCGGTGCGGATTATTATTCGGATTATCACTACTATCATCCCCTGTGCTGAGCATTAATTTAGATTTGGAATTGGAATTAGAGCCTCCCAACCCTCCCCCTCCCCCTCCACCACCCTTCATTAAGCAATTGTGAGAGCGGTGCTTGTGACTATTCTTGACATTCAAATGGTTACTATCCCCTCCCACTCCTAAGAAATTGCTCCCGCCCGTCTCCGTCTGAATCCCGATTTCTCGGTGATGGGACAAACTCCGACTCCGCTGACTGCTACGATTGGACAGGGGACGACTCTCGCTGTGAACATTATCCGAGTGAAAGTGTCTGTCGCAGTCGTTTTCGTTGTCGGGTTCAATGTCGTCCTCCGTCTCCTCTCGGTTGTGAAGTTGAGGGACCTCAGCGTACTGTGGATATTGACGAGACACGTTGATCATGGACTGACTATTGGTGAGATAATTAGGCTCGGGGATCGGACCTCCTGCCTCGGACAGAATCCCAATTAACGGAGATCCATCGAGGGAGAGTCGACGGCCGGACTGGACACGCTCATGATGGTGTTGACTATCTCGGGATCGGATGGCTCGACGGACGTCTGCGGTTTCAGTCATGTCATTGTATTCGTAGGTCACGTCATCAGGGTCCTTAGTACAGGAAATATTATCACAATATCAGTATTAAAAAATTGAATTTCAATAGTAACACTGGTTAAAATATTACTTATGCTAATGTTCATTTTAGACTATTTTTGTCCTTAAAAAATTGTAATTTTGGACACATTACATAAATTTTCAAAAGGGTGCTACTGAATATTTTAAATTTTGAAAAATGTGAAATTTCAAACATTTTACAAGGCTCTTCTAGATGGTAAGTAGATAAGTTTGCCCTTTTCAAAAGCGCATGTAATTAGAACATTCTCTACTTTTTAAAACCATGTAGGTAATTAAAACATTTAGAATTTTTTAAAAAAATGTAAATAGAACATTTCGCGACTTTCAAAAGCGTGTAATTAGAGTATTCTGCACTTTTGAAAAACACTCACCTAGTTAAAACCAATTACATGTTTTTAAAACACTCATATTTAATTACTCAAGCACCGTGTTTTTTCTAATACTACGCGAATCTCTAATAGTAGTACGCGGGGGTAAATGACGTAAATGTCTCAGATTCCATAGTATTCGGATCTTTAACATTGTTTTCCCGCACTCTATTATAATGAGCGTGTCTCTAATTATTAATTATACGGGGGGATGAGACGCTTGAGTTATTACACAGGGCCCGTACTTTTAGAGAAAATAAAAATACGGTACGTAATAATGATCTGCTTCTATAAGTAATTTGTATTGTACATAAAAATGTGAAAACCAAATACGTACATCACCGGAATTGTAATATCCAAGTTTTCTAGTTTCTAATTCTAATTGTTCCAATTCACGGAGTCGCTGCATTTTGATTTTCTCTTCGTCCGCCATTTCTTCTTGGAGACGTTTCTCCTTCTCTTGCTTCAGGCGGAGTTGCCGCTCTTCAATCTAGTCACACAATAATAATTATATCAAAATTTAAAAGCAAATTTAATCGAAATGTTTAACACTGTTCAACTACATGTAATTAATGCATATCGTCTGAGAAGAACCAAAATGACACATATCCATTTGTAGCTAAAAACAACTATATCAACTATCTACAAAAATATTTAAATATGTCTTGGAAGCATTTAAATAGCATATTTTGCACTTTTAAAAACTATGTAAGTAGAACATTTTACACTTTTCAAAAATATGTAACTGGAACATGTTACACTTATCAAAAAGCATGTAAAATGTAAATATAACTTTTTGCACTTTTCAAAAAACATGTAAATAGAACATTTTACACTTTTCAAAAACTCCTAATTACATTTTACGCAATTTACGCATGTTTCTCATTTTTTTTAAGACATAGCACGATTTGATTGTAGCTTAAATTGGATATGGGTCATTTTGGTTCTTAACACACGATATTATTTTTTCAAAAATTAAAAAACTAAATATTTTGCTATTATTAGTATATATTACTTGTTTTCTAATGGCTTCTTGATGCTCCAGTGCAGCTCTCCGTTTCTTATCCTTCTCGGCGGAAATATCCGGGTCCGGTGGAACATTCTGACCCCTGAGGTAATTTCTGTAGAAACAATACAACGAAAGCGTATTTTTGTTAAATGAAGTCATTGTTTAAACATTTTCATATCATCATTAACTAATAAGGGATCGACCACAAATGACGTCATCGGTACGGTCAATGGGTCTACTTGGCTACTCATGACTCATGACATCCCATGCTGAAGGTTGAAGATAGTCATTTTTACGCAATGGTTAAGCTGATGAAAGGGGTGTCATACTACAGTGTCTTATAAATAGGCAAATTTGGATGACATCATTTATGGATGGCCCCTACTAACTCTTGATGAAACTATACTCTAATCGTAACAAGTTTAAAAAGGAAGACGATCTCAATAGATTAAAATTGTTGAACAAGAAGGAAGGAAATTATTTTAGGATTTTGTATTATGCTCTCACACGGATTATGAGGTCACTTTTGAGCCACTTTTGAGCGTGACCCAGTATACTAAATTCTGAGAGCGACACGTTATTTCTTACACAGTGCAAACAAAGCACCTCGCCTAATAGAATGTTTTGGGAACAGAGTACATATAGGAAAATGAAAAGTGTGGATTGGATACCAAACCGAAACCGAAACCGACTCCGAATCGGATGCATATGATATAGACATGAAAATGGTGAAAGCCCGCTGCCGGGTTCTTTCTTGTTGATCTACATTTGACATTATAAACACCCACGAGAATGTGTAGATTAATCCCTGAACAAAACACGAAACCAAAACCAAAACCAATGAACATGATTGAGCTCAATAAATAGGGAAAAGGGACTCAATTGAAAAATAAAATAGGTGGCTATGAGAATGTATTCGAATACGAGGGGCACGCACACTAACCCTATAGTAAAAAACAAAGCTCCGAATTTCATACCGTACTACAGTACTCTACAAATAACAACTCTTTACATTTAATTACATCTATCTACACACATATACATACCACGAGGAAAAGCATAAAGCATCTATCTACATACGTGTGGACGAAGACGAAGGAGGTCGAGATGTCGAGAAGCCATTAAAGAAAAGTGTATATAAGAATCTAAGTATTTTAGAATTCTAAGTCGAATTCGAATTCGAATTTGAGGCCAATGGTAGAGTTAAGTGTGGGAATAGTAGACAAATTCTATACCATAAAATACTAAATATATCCCAAGCCCGAGTCCTTTGTACAGTCCACTTATACGTCTACCTAAATAAACGTACGATTTACATCATTACATATATAACGTAACACCACATACTACATATAACTTTACACGCAGAAAGAAAACTTTAAAGAAAATGGGGACTCTCGTACAGGAGAGTGTAGTAGTTTCAAGACTTCCATTTCAAGTGTCTCCCCATTTAAGGGGGGGGGGGGGCAGGGCACAAATGGCGCCATACACTTTGAGGGTAGGTCAGTTTGAGACAGCAATTCACGCAATGCTTAAGAGGGTGAAAAGGTGGCTCCTAAAATTTGGTAATTTTGGGTGGCGTCATTTGTGTCCAGACCTCAATGCAATGCAATGTGCCTTGTGTGTTTCTTTTGAATGTAGCTCACTTTTGCAATCTGCAATATTCTTATGCATTTCACCTCAATTGCGCCCCATTTTAGTTTGAATTGTAGTCGAGTCTGAACAAGTCCCCAGAATAATATGCATTTTGAACAGAGGTATTTAGACCAGAGTGAAAAATGTGAATTTAAGATAGGATGATAGGAACAATACGTATAGAGTTGAATTGGAATTGGAATTGAGGTGGGAGTGGGAACGTTATGGAAGTTGGAATTGGAAATGCTCAAAAAATTCAACATGCAAGGAGCTCGTTAAGTCATTTACTATATGTCAAACTCAAACTGAGAACCGAACCGGACCGGGACCGGGACCGGGACCAGTCTGCGGACCAATAGAAAGAAACTACATACCCACATATAGGCAACTACCATAAATCTTAATACTTGATCTTAATCCTCCTCCTCCTCACTCAGCGTCGGCAATCATAAATCCAGATGGAAGAAAACTATACGTTTAAGAATTGAGACTGAAGAGCTTGGCTGGAACTGGAGCGGGAAACCGTCATAAATCTTAAAATTTGAGCGAAAATGCACAGGTAGGCACATATTTCAAAAACTCGAAAAATTTCCAGACTCCACAGTATAGCCACAAACCCAGACTCGAGATTACTCCAAGATTGACATAATATGGGACTTGCGACTGGACAGGAATTACAAATTAGGATCCCAAGTTATGCAGTGGCAACGGTAACGGTAGTGGTAAGGGTAACGTAACAACGGTGGGTAAAGGTTGTCGGAATTATTATATTGGCTTGAACACCATTGACGTTTTTGAAGTTGAAGGATTTTGAAGGCCATGCCGCATGCATAGGACCAGAACCGGACGGGGAAACAAGAACCAAGTCTACACTCAAGACGAACACACTCCTACACTCCTACAATTCTACAATAATTACACCGTCACTATTTATTTTGGTTGCTCCCAATCCCAAATCGAGATGTAAAAAATGGAGCTGGAACTGAAAAACTTCACTCAAATCAATTATAAAAAAATATATTGACATTTTACTACGTCGTAGGAGGTCAAATATTATATCCGTCCTGTACTAATTACACTACACGATCTTACATTTAACTTTCTAACGTATCTGCGGCAATCTGCGCAGTCATTTTGGGATTGTGTCCCTAAGTAAGAAGGACTCAGAAATGTAGTTAGTCTAGTTTGAATTTAATGTGAACTTGAAAACAACTAATTACACATGAACTCGGAGCCGGATCTCCTGAACTTTGAGAATTTTCAGACATGTAGGTACCTAACTAGTAAGTAGTTGTACTATCAAAATTTTCCAGAAAATCTGCACAGCGATATACGATTCGACATAGGGAATAACCAGGCGACGCGACAAGGGACGTCTACAATAAATAATTATGACATTTTTGATTTTGATAGTGAAGCATTATTTGTATATAAATTTTAGCTTCTTATCAGAGTCAGAAACAGGGCCAGAACCAAAGCCTGAACATGGACAGGGGCTATATACAAATAAAATACAGTAAATATTGGATTCTTTGATAGTGACTGGAAAATTTGCTTTTTAGTGTGCTCGATCGAGATATAAAAAAACAAACTTGTTCATAAATGATAACTATTTAGTATAGGGAATATAGGTACCTACCTACATAGGTACATATCTACACTCTACACTGTAGTTGATTTGGAATTAGATTGGGCGACTGGGAGCTGAGGATCAGTTACGGAGGTAAAGATGTAAAATTATAAAGAATTATTCACCTCTGACTCTCATTCAAATTATCCGAGTCATTGAAATCCCCGAGTCCGACGACATTTCGTAAGTCAATTGAACTCTGTGTGTGAGTAGGACCTTGAAATTCGGAGGATGACAGGACTGACGTAGATTGCTGCTGCTGCTGTGGTTGTTGTTGCTGCTGCTGCTGTGGCAGTTGTTGTTGTTGTCCTGGACCACTACTACTTGGATTGAATAGACTGGGCTGAGACACGGAGTTTTGGATCCTGGACAAGCCTTTCTCGAGCCAGGCAGGTGTTTGAAACTGCTGCTGAGCACTCGTCACGCTACTCCCGTCCTGTTCTCGACTCGGCTGAGGAAGATGATCATCGACAGAGGACGGATCCCAAAAATGACCAACGCCCACCCCCTTGTCACCCCATCTGTAATTTGACCACAAATTATTAATTTCATTCAGACACTTGATTAGCACATAAATTATGCACGGAATATTAGCATTAGCAGTGTACTTAAACAACAGGGATGGCAAATTTAATTGTTTTTCTCCTGTTGTTTTTAAAAACTGAGAACAGTTTTGAATTTCCCGCCTAATCTAAAATAGCAAATCCGCCGATATAGTATAGAGAGAGCAAAGTCAAGTGAATACTTACTTTGGACGCTTTTCATCTTTTTCCATTTGCTTCCGCACTCGCTGCTCCTCTCGCTGCTTGTCCAGCTCATCCAGCCATTTTTGCTTTTCCTGCACACACAAAAAAGATTTTTGTTTTAAATAAGTATTATATGGCTATTTACTCACAAACATTGCTCCTTAAAACTTATATAAACAAAGTTTTGCACTTTTTAGTCACCTGTAAATAGGATATTTTGCACTTGTAAAAAACATGTAAGCAAAACTATTTACTCTTTTCAAAAATGTGTCAATAGAACATTTTACACTTTTCAAAAAACATGTAATTAGAGCATTTTGAACTTTTCAAAAAACATGTAAATATGAATTTTTACTCTTTTTTAAAATATGTAAATAGAATATTATGCCTTTTTCAAAAACATACGTAGATAGAACATTTTGTACTTTTAAAAACTTGTAAATAGAACATTATGTACTTTTCAATATACAAGTCAATAGAACATTATTCGCACTTTCGAAAAACCCATATATAAATAATCAGCTTTGAATTGACGCATTGAATTCTATCTATCTTATTTAGTGTCTTTTTCATCGACATATTCTTGATTAGTGGGGCGCGCATTTAAAATTTTCTTTTCTTATTCATAAATGGTGATAGAAGATAGAACAATCGTAATCGTATTTTCGTATTTAAAATTCATAAGTACAGTACTAATAATGGAATTGAAAAAAAGCCGAAAAAGGAGGAGAGGAGCGCTCATCTCACCATTTTCTGTATATTTTTGTAGGACTCAGTGTGAGTGGATGAGTCGAGACCGACGGGGATGGAGCTTCGCATGGCAGCGGGTGTTGAATTGGGAAGGATTCCAGCCGGGTTTTTAAAATTGTGCGTTGTTGTGGACGTTGTGCTGGTGGACTCTGTGGCGACGGCCGTTTTGGAACCGGGTGGAGTTTTGGATTTTCGTTGATGAGATTTCTCCGGATGATGACCTGTCGTGTTATTTTTATTGTTTTTGTTGTTCACATTATTGTTGTTGTTGTTGGTGGCGTTGGTGTTGTGGATGGTGTCCTGGATGGTGGCTGTGTTGTTGTTGTGATGGTGATGCTTTGTTTTATTATTGTATTGTTTATTGTTGTTGTTGTTGTTGCTGTTGGGATGGAGAATGGAATCCCCTTGACCTTCATGTTGACTCCCACTGTTGAAGAAGGAGGGTGGACTCTGACAGATGCTCCGCTTGCTCAAGCTTTCCACGTTGATATTGTGAACGACCACTTTCTTGCTCCCACCCCCGCCACTTCCGCTCGAGGAGAGCGCATTTCGATAGTCCTCCTGAGTTATTACAGTTCCACCCCCAACACCAACTCCAACCCCAACCCCCATCTTAGTCAATCTCCGGTCATCCTCACTGCTCTGACTCTGAATCTGGTTCTCCACACTCAATTTCGGATTATTTCTTCGCGCTCCCTTCGGATTTGGATTTGGATTCGGATTTCCCGGGCTATCAGATTTCCGTGTGGAGCTTGACTCGCATCTTGGACCATCCCCACTCCCGTTCCTAAAAGTAAAGCATCATATTATATAGAATAGAATTTAATGGGACAGAAACGAATTAGATAATTATTACTAATTTACTGTCAAAATTCCAAGTCGTCTTTTGTGAAGAATCAAAATGACCCATATCGAATTTAAGCTAGAATTAAAATGAACTAAGTTCATGAGACAAAACGTTGAAGAGTTAGAGAGAGAGAGAGAGAGAGAGAGAGAGAGAGAGAGAGAGGAAAAGTGCAAAGTGTTCTATTTCCATTTTTTTTAATTGTAAAATTTTCTATTTGCATGTGTTTTTGAAAAGTGTAAATTGTTCTTTTTACTTGTTTTTAAAAGGGCAAAATGATCTAGTTAACTGTTTTTTGAAAAATGTGAAATTGTTTGTTTACATGTTTTTTGAAAAGTGCGAAATGTTTTGTTTACATGTTTTTTGAAAAGTGCAAAATATTTCACTTATATGTTTTGGAAAAGCGGAAAATGCTCTATTTATATGTTTTCCTAATTCTTAAGACATTTGTTAAAAGTTTCTTGTTGGTAGATAGTGCATTTTGCTTTTAGCATAAAATGGATATCGGCAACTTTGATTCTTCACAGACGAACTCTCTAATTAATAAGTAATTTAATCTTTCAATGGTGATGCTTTAAACTATAATCTCTACTGTGAACTAAATATTTGGTGCCTAATTATTACTGCCAATTACAACTCTGGGTGTGCGTAATGTACTATATCCACTATGCACTATTCAGATTCGGAATTCGGACGAATCGCATTTTATATGTATCAGCAATCAGCAATTAGCAATCATCATATCAGTCTGTAGAGGTACTTTAATTATCTAATTTTTCCTTTTATTAGCATATTGGTATTAGGAAACGTGAATAAATTACGCACGTGCATTTTCTCTACAGTATAATTTTTGCAAAATTTGAAATATTAATCATATTTTTAAGCTACATTTTTAAAAAGGAAGTGTCCATCTTTCAGTGTCAATTATTTATTTCTGCAATGCTGATAGAACGCAATCCTCAAGTAGCCTACTAGAATTTGAACGCGGCACTGCTACTACACAGTTTTGTTTACAGGGAATTTGGAGGTCGGTAAAGAAGCGTGGAATTTCAAATTTCAAAATGACAGCGAGCAGTAAGTAAGTGTACAGGGAATAATTTAGAGGGAACTACAGAAATACAACACGCAATACACGCACTAATGGGGTTTTGCATGTACACTAGCACGGTACCGGAAACGAGGAAAACTGAGGGTTGTATACGTAAATACTAAATACTAATCTAATAATATGCAAGCTACAAGCGTGTTCTATTAGAAAGTACTTTGGGCGGGAGGCGGGAAGATCATCCTCAACATTCCAAATCAACATTTTATTACCCCCGTCTATATTAAAATAAAAATATTGTAATCTATACGTGGCCGGACAAAAATGGCGTCACTCGAAATCCTCACATTTATGAAGCCCCCCTTTTCTCCTCACCCTCGTCTTCCCCTTCAATCAATTGCATGCTTAACAACAATTTCTGTGAGGGCGTTCCTCTTCCAATGACGCCATTTGTGTCCCGCCCCTACAGAACATGTGATAGTTGGTGAGAGTGCGTGGGAGGTGCCCACCTGGAGTGATATCCATAGTCTTCTCCATTACTCAAGAATCCATTCGCCTCACTCTGATAGCCAGAGGATGTGAAGGCTTCTTCATCCAGGGATGACGTCCAGCCCGTCCCTCCCCCACCCCCCTCCCCTTTCCTCCGCCCTGTCGCTTTCGTCGTATTTGTGGAGGTTGTGAAGAGTCGATGTTGTTGCTGAGTTCCGCCGCCCCCTTGTTGCTGCTTCCCCAGAATAGTGTCCGCGAGTGAGAGGGTGGAGGTGGACAACTTATTCTGACTCTGACTCTGATGATAGTCGTACTTGATGGGGGTGGTCGTGAGGGCACTGCTCAGCTGATTGTTGCTACTGATCATCACGGCACTGTTCACCACAAAGGAATCATCCATCCCGGGTGAACTCCGCCCCCGACCCATAATCCCCCCCAGATTCGGACCACTATGGTTGTTGTTACTGTTGGGGGTGGGGAGATTATTGTAGTGGACCTCCCCCGTGGTTGCATTGATACAGATGGGAAGTCCCGTTTTGCGAGAGAGCCTCATGGCTACACTCTCCTTGTCTATCTCCGAGGCGGTGGTCCAGAGGGACTTGGGTCCCCCCTGTTGCTGCTGCTGTTGCTGTGGCCCCCCCTGCTGCTGTGGCGGAGGAGAGAATAAGTGACTCCCACTCATACTACTCAGGTTCTGTCCAGAGCGGGAACTCAAACTGAGGCCCTGACTCGGCGGGATGGGGATCGGAGGCAAGTGACACTCACTGTAAGAAGGAATATAAAAAGGCACCACGCTCATTTTTAAGTTTTTTTTTGTGTATCACAATTAATTACTTTGAACCTTTTTTTTTCTTATTTTGTTTCTTTGCCACTCAAAGTTATTCACAACTTTTTCTCACAATCTCGAATAATTAATGAATTCTATGACTAAGATCACAACTCCTTGCTTTTTAAATTTGTATGACACTACCACTCTGTAACTTGAACTTTGATTTTGATGGATTTTACAAATGACTGAAGAGACACAGAAATCAGAAGGTCAGAAGGCACTGTACATTAGTAACTGTTGTGTAAATTAATTACTATATCGATACACTATACTACTGTATGAAGTGTGAACTACAGCCACAAACCCAATCAGTTTAGATTTCCCTCCTTTTTCAAAAAATATAATTATTCTAAGATATTTCGTTGAGGGGGACGACTGTGGTGGCTAAATGGTTGGTCCTGCTCTCGTCGTCTCTCTGACTGACTAGTGAGATAAATTCGGAATGGTGTCCCAAGTTCCCAAAGTTGGAGAGTAATGAGTAGTAAATGTAGTAAAACCTACGTAACTAATGTAATAATAATAATACAAATCCGCACACGGAATCGAAACGGGGCTACTGAAATCTCTTGACCTGTCGCGTGCCGTCGTTGTTTTTATTTATTAGTGGCTGTATTTATGGTGTGGCTCCTACATAGCATAGGGGCCTACTGATATATTCTGCCTATGCCTATATCTCCATGGACTGGACTATTGGGCTCCTTTAAATAGTCTGCTATTTTGATAATGTAATTAGTGTCGTTGTTATGATTGTTTTGGGAACCATGCTGCTAAACGTGGGTTGTGTAGAATACATGACGTAACTGAGACTGCAACTGGTTACTTTACTATGGCATTGGCACTAGTGTGATTTTCGACACGGTTCCTGCTTGGCTGTATTTCTATATTGATCACTACACACGCTCACTCAATTCAAATCAGACGCTGTCCACTATGTACATATAGCGTATCTTTAAAGGAGGCCCACTTTTATTTAACCAAACCATTTAACCCAAATGCGGGCCCAAAAAAACAAAAAGCTTTCTTTGATTTTTGAAATATGCGCGCGGGGCTAAATAGGCTGTAGCTGGATTAGATTATACACCTTCCGCCCCCGTCCCACGACAGCCACCTCACTTTCATTTGCTAAAGAAAACGTTTGACACAAATTCAGCCCGAGCTCCATTTATTACTGTTACACAAAGGGAGTGTCCATAAATTACGTGGTAAATATTTTTTCGTCAAATTAGTCTCAAGCTGCCTATTATTTTACATGGAATACCATAAAAAATGAGAGGGGAAAATACTGTTTTTGTAGCACGTAATTTATGCACGTTCCCAAAGAGAGAAATAAATGGTAGTGATTCTATGAGCTGTACAACTGCATTGTAAGTGGTACATTGAGAATGCATTTATTTGATTTTGCATGGTAAAAGACGCATGCAAGGAAATGCTAAAGATCAAAAATACCATGTGAAAACCACATGCACTAAATAGATGTACCATTATAGTATAATAGGTATTTGCTATACAAGTAGTTGAATTTGGAATTGGAAATGCTTCCACCATGAGGCTGAAGTTGGGGGGTGAAAGTACAGTGAAAGTGAAGGTGAAAGTAGTAAGTGGTGGAGGGGTGGGGTTCTTAGTTATAGGAGGAGATGAACTAGTTAGATTAGGAAACATGTCACGTTTATTCAGTTATGGGGGCAGAGGAGTCAGATATTTAATATGGAACACTCAGGAGAAAGAAACGCTCTGCTATACGGCTCAAACTCAACACTTTATCAATTAGGTAAATATATAAGGAAAGACAAAAGCATAGTTACAGTAACTATATATATAGTATAGCCAATACATATATCCAATCCAACTATCATTCTCACCATATATGCGTCACTGTAAATTTATATTATTCAATATATGGCAAACTCCGTAATGAACACATTCTGCTCTCATTTAATTTCCTCAGTTTTTTTCTTCCTTGTTCATTTTCTCCCAAATGTAATCTGGAAGTTTTAATTTCTTAACTTATAACAAGTTAACATAAGGACCTCAATAGCTATTTTGCTTCTTTCTCAGATCTGGTACGTGAAGATGCAATGTGGCACAAGTCCAGGTGAATTATTACTTTGGACTTGTGTCACATTGCATCTTCACCAGGAGCCATCTTATATAGAAAATAGACTAATTCAAAAAGAACAATTTGAAAAAAAATGAGGCTACTTTTAAATAGTACAGACAGATTCAAAATAACTCAAGTACATTTTGAGTTGTTTGATCACATGCAGTGGCCCGCCAATAAAAAATGAAAAAATTTTAAATTATTTAAAGTGAAAATAATTTTGAAAATACAAAATTCAGGTAGTGCCATATACGTAGGTTAAATTTCGCTCAATTTGTCTGTATGCATGACTGGAGAGCACTACATTAAAATGCACTTAATTCTCACGTTGCACAAGTCTATTAATTACCCAGTTATTTAGGTCTGGTGTTTTTCTTTCCTGTGACTTACTCATTATACGCTTATCAAACAGTCTACGCGCTACTACTACCTAATGTGCCCCTTTCTTTTCTAGTGGGTTTTTTAATAAAAGAAGGGAAATGCACATACCTAAATAAAACAGTACATATGTGGATGGATATGGACGGAGAGATAGCCCATTTAGATTTTAAGAAGAAAAAAAAACATCACTTTTTTATGCACGTAATAGCGTGAATGGAGAAAGTGCGTGGGGAAAACAAATATCATAATGATAATAATTCCACAATATGCTCCGGCCTCCGGCTTCGGCTTCGTGCCCCATGCAACCCCAAGCCGAAGTCAAAGCCGGAGCCGAATCGAACGGTTATATAGCAATCTTTCATAAATGACGTCACAGGTAGTTCCATTGGGTCAACGTGGGTATTGATGACACAGCATGTTAAAGATATAGGCATTAAATTTAAGCAATATAGTTATATGCTGGTCCTATAAATTGTGATATTTCGATGACATAATTTATGGACGAACCCTTATAGGCATAGGGCTATAGCTATATACATATATATATGGGGTTGTAGAAAAAAGGAAATGGTTACCGTTACCGTTACCGAGCTACCGTTGCAGGGCCTCAATGGATTCCTATTAACTTTTGAATGCTTTAATTTTCATATCTTTCTTACTACTTATGCCTACTGATATCAAAATCAAAATACTAATAAAAAATGTGTACATAAGGCTCTCTTCCTGGAATTTCATTTCTATTGTACTGTCATTGTGTTCTATTCTATTGTGCTCCACAGTATGGTCCCTCTGTGTTTAGCTTTATTGTGTGTGTGTGTGCTGAGGACAGTGAACTCATAACCTGGATTCAGATTCGAAAATATTCAAAATGACATGATCGAGATTATTATTGAGGAGATGTGATGGTAGAATGCGATGTGAGGACACGGCATCTGCCATGATGACATGACATGTAACTATTTGTACAATGCAACTGCATGCAAATTACGGAAAATGTATAAAATATATGCCCTTAATTAACAGCCTTAACAGTTTAGGATTAGGCAGTTTGAATTTCAAATCTAAAATTCGATATTTTGAAATATTTCTAGTCTTTTCATTAGTAAGCAATCTGGAAGCATCTGTTTATTATTAGGAGCACAAAACTACCAGAAAGCTCCGCACTACGTATTATTTGTGGTGATCAATTTATATGTATGTAAGACAACAAACAAAATCAAAATTCGAATTTCCCGCCAAATCTTAAAATCCACCAGAAACTCATCAAGCTTCCACATAAATGATACAGCATTCGAACGGTAATGAAATTTTAAAAAAGTTGAACCATTTTAACGAGTGATATATCATTTGAAAGTTGTTACAAATATTTTTTATAAAATGATTTTATGAGGTAAAAGTGGTCCCAATAAATTCTTGAATTTTCTAATTTTTTATCCGAATTATATTTTTAAACCATTGCAGTATTGTGATCGTAATCGTAATTGTGATGTTCTTATTGGGCTATTTTTGAATCGTCTAAATTAAAAGTATTTTGAAATATTGAGGTTCTACTGTGTCCGTGTGCCTTTTGAAATATTCAGTTAATTCTGCTAGTGGCTAATTAAAATGTGTGGGACGTGAACCGGCGGCTGAGGCAATTTAAAACGTACTCGATATTTATGAATTTGTTGAAAAGTATATTATCTTGAGTAATTACATAAATATAGAATGTACTGATGCAGAAATTAAATTAAAATTTAAACTATAATAATTATTATAAGCTGATTACTTTTACAGAAAATGACATTTTTTTAGAGTTGAATTATGAAAAATGAAAGAAATTTAAGGAAGAATCTGAAAAGTAGAAATTGTAAAATTGTGATTACGTACCTTTGAAGTGAGGATGACTGCTGCTTGTTGAGATACGTGGAGGAGGAGGAGGTGGTGGTGGTGGAGCTGGATGAGTTCATGATGCTCGTTCCACTGATGTTGAGAGAGGACGTGGACTGAGGATCCGGTCGACCCCACGGACTCCAAAGACCATTTAACTCTTCTGCTTTAACATTCCCAAGCGTCATGTAAAAACAAAATAAATTTAAACATAGCACATTAATTTTATTTGTAGGTATACGGAATTAGCACTAAATTTTCTACATTATAAATCCACCACCAATTCACTCCTACTACCTAATTATTTAATTAGCAATCATATAATGTCATAAGCTAATCAAAAATGTGTCCAAATTTTAACCTTTACAATGAATAGTAATGCGCTAACTTAAGGTCACCCTAATTATGCCCTCACCCGTCACTACTTGCTGTCACCTGTCTGTCACATTTTAAAACTATTCTTTTTTTTTCATAATAAGAGAGTTAGCCGTGACGTAATGGTAATGGTAGCCGTGCTGGGGTAGTATTATATCGTGTGTGAAGACCCAAAATGACCCATATCCAATTTAAACTACAATCAAAATGAGCTGGGTCATAAATTAAACAAAATGAGAAAAATGCGTGAAATTTTAATTCGGAGTTTTGGAAAAGCGTAAAATGTCCTATTTACATGTTTTTGAAAAGGTGCAAAATGTTCTAATTCCATGTTTTGAAAAAGGTGCAAAATGTTTAATTCCATGTTTTTGAAAAGGTCCAAAATGTTCTAATTCCATGTTTTTGAAAAGGTGCAAAATGATCTAATTCCATGTTTTTGAAAAGGTGCAAAATGTTCTAATTCCATGTTTTTGAAAAGGTGCAAAATGATCTAATTCCATGTTTTTGAAAAGGTGCAAAATGTTCTAATTCCATGTTTTTGAAAAGGTGCAAAATATTCTAATTCCATGTTTTTGAAAAGGTGCAAAATGTTCTAATTCCATGTTTTTGAAAATGTGTAAAACTTTTTAATTCCACGTGTTTGAAAAAAGTGTATAATGTATTTACATAGTTTTAAAGGTGCAAAATATTCTATTTAAATGCTTTCAAGACATATTTGAATATTTTTGTTGATAGCTGATAACATTTTTTGCTTCAAACGGATATGGGTCATTTTGGTTCTTCACAGACGATATTGGGGATTGGGGATCGCACATAAATGACGTCATGGGTGGGGTCTATGGGTCTACTCCACCGTCTATTTAGTGACATCCTATGTACCTATTACAAAAATACGGACACGGATACGGAAATTCTTTAAAATAGTCCCGCTGCTGTCTGCGTAATAAAGGTTTTCCCGTGGGCCTTGACACAATACTGTTTCCCTTGCTTATCTGATTCCTGATCAGTTTTGCCGTCCTTTTAACTCTGCTTTCTTTCCTCTTTTCCTATTGAACAGATCATTTTAGTTACAGCGAAGTCTATGGGTCAAACTGCTGCTACTGAAGTCCGACCGACACACGTCTGACCATGTGTGAGACAGTGAACACATAGGAGTAAGTGTAACAAGGGCATTCAGCACAGTATCTTGCATGAGGTGTTGGTTTAACGTATTGTTTTTAGTCAAATAAAATGTTTCCACCTTGATACGTTCTGTGTATTTTGTTTTGGTTGGTTTATTAGAATTATTACGAAATTTTGCTATATACTATATACTGTGAATGGATTGAGATTGGAAGTGAGATTTGGTAGTAAATATTGGGTAATTGAAGTGATATGTTGACGTTAGAAGGTTAGTGCAGGGAAATTTTATGCGTCTCTCCAGGCACTGAGCTGAAGAAATGAAACAATAAAACACCTAACCTACATGCACCTACACAGAGTTACTGACAAGGCACGCCAATACCTGATTAGCCTATTGCAAAATAATTTCAATTATTTATTAGTTTGTATCCCACTCCCATTCTACACTCTGACCTGAGCACACACTCACTCCAGTTACACACTTGCAAAAGTTCCAAGTCGAAGTCCAACAAAATGAATTCAAAAATTCAAAAGAGCCTATATATGTATATTGTATGAAGAGTTTCTTGGAAAAATGGTATAAGTCCATTTTTTTCAAAAATGAATTTTACAGACAGCGGACAGGCAGTTACCTGCCGAGTGTACTATAAACATATGTACTTAGGTAAGTAGGTACATTGTTTTTTCGTTTTTCTAAAACTCTGTTCGTACTACACAAGTAGACAAGTGAGGGCTATGTCCCTGCCACCTCTTCCCCTCGCTCTCAGGACGACACTGTACAGCGGTATTTTCCTGGCCCTTTCCACTTGCATGTACTATGACGTACTGTCGGGGTTGGAAGTGACAAGAATGGAGAAATAATGAATGAATTTCCTTGTTAAATTGTGCATAGTTCATAGTACTCGCTCATTTAATTAGAGAGTAAAAAGACACTATCATTTCACTGTGCTGAGTCAACAGGGAATTCAAAATGACTTATTTACATACCGTATGTGAGCGATTAATCCCCCAGGAAACTATTAATACATTTTTGATACTACCACTGTCCATTTTGTAATGTGGGAAAGCTATTGGAATAATAGAAATAAGTTATTTGAGCCCCGGGGATTAATCGCTCAAGTACGGTAGACGTAATATTTGACGGTTGACTCATCATTCTGAATCAACAAAATTATTCCTGCCATTCGTACATATAGTGAAGGAAAGGAAAGTGGCCCGGGAAGTTACTGATAGGAGTCTACAATGATACAATACCCGGGTTTCTTGGGTAAAGTCCCATTCACCTGTCCCTGTATTTCTCTTCTGTATCTCCCCCACTTGTCTGTCTTTCTGCCACCACCGTTCCTTCAAACAATGCAAAGAATACAAATGGAGAAAGGGGGGAGACAAAGAGAGAGAGAGAGAGAGAGGGCACCTTAATGACGGAAGTCAGCTCTCCCAACTTCCACTATAATAACTTTCACCTTTCATGTCCATCCGTCCGTGAAGAATCAAAATGACCCATATGTCCATTTTTTGCTCAAAACGAAATGCCCTATCTACACACACAAAATTAAAATATCAAACCTGTAAAAGTATGAAAATAGAGCAATTTGTAAGCTTCAAAAACATTTAAAAGGAACATTTTGCACACTTTTTAAAACATGCAAATGGAAAATTTTGCAATTTTCAAAACAACATGTAAGTACAACAGTTTGCACTTTCAGAATCATGCAAATAAATAGAATATTTTGCACTTTCTGAAAACATACAAAAATGAATATTTTGCAATTTTCAAAACAACATGTAAGTACAACAATTTGCACTTTCAGAATCATGTAAATAGAATATTTTGCACTTTCTGAAAACATACAAAAAGGAATATTTTGCAATTTTCAAAAAAACATGTAAATAGAACAATTTGCATTTTCAGAATCATGGAAATAGAATATTTTGCAATTTTTAAAAACATGAAAATTTATTGAATTAAAAGGATGCGGATTTGCTTCTTTTAGCAAAGAATAATTAATGTAAGTACGCGGATTTGATCCTTCACCGGTGATATTTCATTGGAGGCACACGGCAGAATTGACGCTATATATACATTCACCTTTATTACAATTTTATTTCTTATTCCTATTTCATGTCCACCCAGAGCCAGACCAGTCACTCATTCAGTAGTATCTCAGTCTCAGTCATTGTAATAATTATTACATAACTAACGGGATTATCGGATATTGGATTGGATTTCGGTTTCCATCCCGACTACGCGACTACCCTCGTGGCTCATGCTGAATCACGCAAAGCCCCGCGTCCGCTTCATTCATTTCTATTCTTCCCGTATATATTCCCGTCGTAATAGCATAATTGCATAAGCGAGCATCTTATTATTCAGTTGGTTTATATTTACCCTACACAACTACTATACATGCAAGAAGGGAATTCATCTACCAATGTACCAGATGTATCGCTCGGTTCTGTTACCTATGGTAACAAAGCGATACATTGATATATTGTATAGACAGCACTGACAACAGGTACCACTTCAATCGGAAATGCAAAATGACGTATGAAAACTACTTATACACAGTATATTCTCCGGCCTCCGGATCCGGAAATAAAACTCTCAACTTTGAAATTTCAAAAGGTTCCATGTAATTTTTGTATTTTGGCAACTGCTCGGCTGCCAACCCCCTGGATCCGAGCCTCCCCATATCATGCCACTCCGTAACAGTAACCGTAACCGTTCCCGTGACCGTTACCGTCCATAACCTACAGTAACAGTAAATAATAGTCATGCTTTTTAACTAGATTTACAATGTTCCTTCCTTCCCTCCTGCTATTTGCCTTCTGAATGAGTAGCTCCATTTCGTCTGACTGTAAAAACTGTATCTGCGTGTCTTCGTCTGGTCATTCACACGTGGGATAGACATTATAGAGACACTATGGACAGACATTAGAATAAATTAAACCGGTGCCGATAGCGATACCGGTACCGGTAGCATTGTACCCGCCCTTTGCCTCCGAGTGAGACAAACGTATGAACTGGGCCTCTTCAAAATTCCATAGAGCCACACACAAACACGGAACCAGAACAAAACAGAAAGAAAGAAAAGCCGGAAAAGGAGAGAAAATGAAAGTTGATTTTTTTCAATGCTGAATGAATGAACTGAATGAACTGGGCGATTTACTATGAAAGTGTATTAAAAAGAAGGAAAGAAAATGGAAATAAGTAGAGCAAACTATATAAAAATGGAAGCTCCGAAATCCAAGAAGAACAACAAAACAAAAAAATATAAGTAAACTACAAAATACGGAAGCGGAAGAAAATTATGAGAAGACTGAATTATTGGACGTGGTATTGAATGGTTCTTGTTTGAAGCATTTGTATTTGTGTATTCAGACCAAAAGCAATTCCCATAATGCACAGCCGGCAACTATTAATAGGGGCACGGATCCAAGTATAGGCTATAGGCTATAGGTATAGGCTATATGCATATTATTTCCTGTCTGTCTTATTATTCTCATACCGTCATATACCACTCCATTGTCATCTCTAAGTCTGTGACTCTGTGTGATAATCCTATTTTGATTGTGCACTTTCCATTATTGCAAAATTATGCGGAAGCTTAAATTTCAACGGTGAATATTATGCATCGCTTTTTTTCATGCATAGATGACTAGGCTATAATGTAATGCTCGCTAAATTCAAAAAGTAAAATTAAGGAATGTAGAAAGTGACCTGACATCACCTCAATCCCTCGCCTAACTTAATTTGTTAAGTTTATAAAACTGATCATGAGATGAGTTGGTCAAAAATTCATTGATTTTTTGAGTTTCAAACGTCATTTGCGGATGACCCATTGCTCCCGTAAGAGAGTAATTTGGACGAGTCAGTATTATACTTTTGAATGCGAATCCGAATCGTATCGTACCGTAATGGTGATTGGAAGTTGGGAAGGTTTTATCAATTCCAGTCAATACAAAGTTTCCCCTTCTTCTTTCTGTGTTTTCTTTTATTTTGGTGTCTCCTGTTGTGGTAGTCTGAGTCCGTGCCTCCCTTCTCCCGACATTATTAATACCATACCACTAAAAAATGCGTAGGGTTTCAAAGACGAAAGTATAACGAAAATTATTAGGGATTGTCCACAAATGGCGCCATCAGAAATTCCTTATTTTTATGACTCCTATTGACAATCATGTCATCAGCTTAACAATCGCGAAAATTTGAATATTTGATGACGTCATTTATGGACGATCCCTTACTATCCACAGCCTGGATCAATTCCCGCACACGCAACTCAAAAAAAGGGAAATGATAGAAAATGAAGGGTACGTTACCTCACTAGTCACTAGTCAGGTTAATATTATTATCCGTGAAGAGAGAAAACCGTCTGCGTGTTAAAAATTAGTTTTGCTAAAATCAAAACATGATATCTAAAGTTACCAACAGCATACCAGGATAAGTTTTAACTACGGCACGGGACGGAATCGTTTACAATGCGTTTGCGTACAATGCTTATCGTTAGAATTTTTAAACTGTTTTAAATACCAATTAAATGAAATTCGGAATGATCCAAATTCAACATTCTAGTCATCAAAATTTTTAAAGTCTGTACAATGCACTATATGTAGATAGATGGTTTTGAAAGTAAAAAATGTGATGTATCGACATATATTTGAAAATGCAAAATATGTCATTTACATACAACTTTTTGAAATTGCAAAGCTAGATGTATTTACACCTTTTTGAAATTAAAAAAACTAGCTATATTTACAACTTTTTGAAATGTCTAAACTAGCTTTATTTACGCCTTTTTGAAATTGCAAAACTAGATGTGTTTACGCCCTGTTAAAATGCACAACTAGACGTATTTTTACACTTTTTTGAAACTTCAAGACTAGCTGCATTTACATATTTTTGAAATCGCAAAACTAGCTGCATTTACACCTTTTTGAAAGCTCAAAACTATCTCTATTTACATCTTTTTGAAATTGCAAATAATGTTATTGGCAATAAACTTGTTTTTAAAGATGGCGTGCTTATTTGCATGTATAGCAGCAGTACGATCGAAAGGCTTGTTTGAAGCCTCCAACGACGCGATACGTGCGAGTGGGAGACAGAGACAAAGTTTCTTTTCTACTGCTTTTAATGGGTTCGGTGCGTGTGCGTACCTCCGTCCGATTCCCTCAACACAAAGTCAATATTTAAATGAAGAGTCTTACTATATAGTCAGTCGGTCAATAAATCTCACAATCTCGAAAAAAAACGATGGCACTGAACTCAATAATAATTATATGCATTATGAGGATATATTAGTATGAAATCTAAATTCAGCGGATAAAGAAAGTCAACTACGGAAGGTACAGAAAGAAATTTGTCAAACTGACTAAAAGTAAAATGCGTAAAAGTAAATGTACTACTCTCATATGAATGTAAAATTGAACAAACCTTTTTCTTTGGCCCACTGAAGCTTCTTCTGCTCCATGAGCGACAGTGGTTTCTTGAGCATTTCCGACGTCAACATGATGTCCGTCTCGGATTTGGATCCAAACTCCAAATCTTGAGCAGTCCTTGTCCTTGTCAGTCTTTTTACTTTGACTTCCGACTGATGAGAATCTTGCTGTGTACAATGAGGATATTGTGGATATAATTCACTGCAACTTGCGCTCGAATAGCAATTAGTATTAATATTATTCAGATTTACACATGGACCATCACCGGTTCCGGTAGGGAAGTATGGCTCTGGTTGGATCAGAAATCCACTTGGATCATTTTCATTCCTGTCACAATGATGATGATGATTTTCACTCAGGCTCGTTTTCCCCCCGAGTTCAATCTGAATCCCGTCACCGAAACCACTTCCATTGACATTGACAATAATGTTGTCATGTGATTCATTGCTGAATTTGTTGACTGTTGGAGGAAAGTTTTGCTCCTGAAGAAGGAACTGTTGATGACTGGCGGTAGTTGTTGTGGGACGAATATCAACTAATTCAAGAGAAGTACTCCTTTTGCATTTACTGTTGACGAGATTGACACTGTCCCGTTGAGGTTGTTGTTGCTGTTGTTGACAGTCAGTTTGGCTATGGTTCGGCTCATTGTTGTTGTGTGATGATGATGATGAATCTTGATCAGAGCAGAATTTATGAGGGAATTGCTGAATGAGACGTGTGGAGTTTGTTGAGATTTTCTTCTCTGCTTTATTCTTTGCTTTACTGGTATTCGTAGTAGAACCTTTTTTACTGTTATTAGTGACACCGTTAACAACACTGTTAAGACTCACGCTAGTTGATATGGGTGCGGGTGTTGCTTTTATTGTGGTTGAAGATTTGCTTTTACTCTTATTACTACCAGTAGTGGGATTGTTATTACTGTCTTGCGGATTGTGGTCGTTGTAGTTGTAGAATCGATGATACCCAGTCTCACTCGTTGACTTTGTTGGTTTCTTTAATCGAATTGGAGCCTCGTTTTTATTTCTATTCCCAATAAGCGCCTGATCTCGATCTGGTGGAAGAATTAAAAAGTCACATCTATGGTCAATATTCAAGATTTATCAGTTGTCAGTCATTTCATTATTTAAGAAACACCTCACATACAACAAAGTTCGGCTTACTAGTTAGTTAGCAATGATTAGTACGTATTTAGTTAACTTACCAATTGATTATGCTTAGATCAGCTCTCTCTTATAGGTCTATCACTTCATTACATACATACAGCCACAGACAGTTGAAAATCATTATCAACTACTGACTGATGAATTTCAAGTCAAGTCAATGTTGTTAGTAGCTAATACCCACTAGTCACTAACACCAAACACTGAAACATACTGACTCAAGAAAACTTACATAGATTCTTCTAATTCTAATCAATGTTTATTTAAACTATGATGAATTATTATGAGTCATCAATCAAAATAATGTTGACTGATGATCTAAGAATTCAGTCTGCCTCACTTTTAACTTGTGGTTCATCAAAATGTTGAGCGAAAAGCCACTAAACAACTAACAGTTAAACAGTAAACCGTGAACTGACAGTGAAACCTGTATGAAGTTGGATGTGTTGTGTGTTGCAAGTTGTTTCATTTAATTTATAATGATTTAATCCACTAAAGTTAAAATTTCAATCTCATCCCCACTTCACACTCAAGCAATCTTTCATAAAAGATAAAAAACACATATGTGTCACCTTTGACCTGCGTGGAAAACGGAAGAAAATCAAAAATTCGTGAAACGGGAGCAGGCTGAATGGAAGTAAGTATTGCGACGACGACGACCAACGACGGTTGATTGTTAGCAGTTATTTGTAATTTTGTTTTCCTGTAGTCAATAGTCAACACTTTATCACTGCACAGCACAACCGAAACCGCTCGATGTCAATTTGGTTAGCAATAATTATTAGTAATTTGCATTTCAAAAATCTCAATATTTGAATCTTGTGTAGGATACGTTTGGATTTTTGGAGCACTGAAAATATTTTACAAGTCCAAGACTGGACTGCTGCACCGCACGTCCAGCACCCACACTCACTGAACTCAACTGCACTACTGCCGAACTCCTTCGCTCTCTCACCGTTCCGTTCTTCTCATTCAGACTAACTCCCGGGCATTATTGGAGTGAGCGGGTGTATGAAGAAGTGATCTGAAAAACTGAAAACTGGTTCCTTTCTTTGCCCTTTCAGTTAGACAACTTCTCTCCCCCCTGTACTTCCCCATTTATTCCCGTGTACGTACATTCATATTACATACCAAACTTTACAGTGTAGAATTTTAGTACATATTTTAATAGAGTTTCCTTCTCTCCGATTCGGACTCATATTCCCGGGCATTAAAACTTTGTTCAGATTAGTACACATAACACATACTACTTGTACATTGTACATACATGGAAATGGAAGTGAGATTCATTCTTTTCTACCTAAGCATTTTCAAAAGCCAGTCGTTTCCCAATTAAAACCTAACTAGAAAGCTAAAACCACGACACTCGACCGAGATGCAAGCTTCGATGCATAATTTATTACTTAAATATTTATTTATTTAATTTAAAACATAATATATGTATAGCTTCTAAGCTATAATTTTAAGCAGGTTTGTAAGCGGAAAAGGAAAAGGATTGATTTAGTCAGTCATGAGTTAGTAGGCCCATTTTAAAAATTCAAGTATGCGGAATTCCTTAAAATAGAACATTCAAAAATGTTGAATTGTTTCTGGAAATAAATTTCATTATTTCATAATAGATTATATCCCACATAATAGTAACCTAAAAAACAGGAAAAGTGTAACCAAATATATGAACGAGCAGACAGTAATGCAAAATATTCTAGCATAGCTTAAATTCTTAAATGTACGTCATAATTAAGCCAGTAAACCTACATGTTTGCACTTGCCTTACATACTAATAATATATTTTAATGCTATTGTATTAACACTGTGATTTATTTAGACTTTAGAGGATTTTTAATGATTTTCTCGACATTTTTTAAAGCTGCGTTCTGTTTTTGTTTCGTTTTCTGGTTTATTGCAACTTGGCCTGCTCTACATATGTACATAATAAAATTCTTTTCTTGATCACAAAAATAATCAAAGAAATGATGAAATGAATGTGGGTGTGTGTCAAAAAAAAATCCGAAATTGAAGTCGAAAGGTGACGGGGAAATAAATATATGCGGGGATGGCGATGGAATGTAATATGGGGCTAAGCGTAATATGTAAATGTCAAATAATAAATCTAACGTGTATATACAGTATATGTATACGGGATTCGGTTTCGGGGTGGTTCAAGTCATTATTTGAGATTATAAGGAAAATCTAATGGAGTCCTATAGGCTATAGAAATACTGTGGTATACATGTAGTTACATAATTTACTGTTGGTTTTGGTTCTGGCTTTTTGGTATTTAGCTTTTGATTATTTGTAGATGGCAATTTGAGATAAGAGCCCAAGAAAATACTTACGTCTGGATTCTGGATTCTGGAGTCAAATATTTTCATGCTCCTTCCAAGGTTAAATTTTAAATAATACGTCACAGAGGTGAAGCGTAGTACACGTACCTATAATACATGATCACACTTTTTGCCCTATGTGCATATGGTCGAATGTAAAGCGGGCAGAATATCCATATAGCTACCCGGGTCCTAGATACCTATAAAACTAAAGCTATAAAGTTGTACCAAAAATAAAATAATTGAAGCGAGTATTTAATCAGCCATCATATAATATGGTAGCCATATGTAATAACCCTATATAATAATCTACGTTCAGTAAAAGTGTAAAATGTAATAAAAGCAGCAGTGTGGTCTGTAGACCCGTCCTCTTTTATTTCACTCAGAGTTTAATTCAAAACGTTCTATTTGCATGTTTTACAGCTACAGCTTCGTGGTACGAATATTTTAAATTGTATACTTCAAATGTAGTGGTATAGTAATATACACCGTCCCATATCATCTATTTGAAGAATCGAAATAACCATAATTACCCATTTTTAACTAAAAATAATATGCTATATGGTTATGCTTCCATCAAATTAAAATATCGTGATCCTGGAAAGCATGCATCATCAAGGTATTCCTAATTAAACAGCAAATTGAGGTGGTCATATGTTTTAGTAGCAGTTATAAACTACCACAAGACTGCGAACACTGCATTATTGGTGACCAATTTCTATTTCTATAAAGAAAGAAATCAAGAAAACATTTGAATTTTTGATTTTCCCGTCAAATTTTTAAATTGAATTTCGATCAGTCTCTCAATGAGCTTAAACATAAAAATGATATGCCATTCGAACTTCAAGGTAAAATCAGTACATCTTTCTCTAATAAAAAACCAAGTAAATATAACGTTTTCCACTTTAAAAAAATATGTATGTAGAATACTTTACACTTCAAAAAGTATGTAAACGGAACATTTCTCACTTTTCAAAAAACATGTAAGTAGAACATTTAAAAATTCTCAAATGCATGCAAATAGAGCATTTTACACTTGCCAAAAACGTGTAAATAGAATATTTTGCACTTTACAAAAAACATGTAAGTAAGGAGGACATTTTACAATTTTCAAAAAGATGTAAATAGAACATTTTGCACTTTACAAAAAACATGTAAGGAGGACATTTTACAATTTTCAAAAAGATGTAAATAGAACATTTTGCACTTAAAAAAAAACATGTAAGGAGGACATTTTAAAATTTTCAAAAAGATGTAAATAGAACATTTTGCTCTTGCCAAAAACATGTAAATAGAACGTATTGTGAGTTTTAAAAAATTCAAATGGAACTCGAATTTTATTTCTAGCATAAATTGGATATGAGTCATTTTGATTTTTCATTTTTCACTCGTGCTATACTACTTATGTATTATGGAGAAAAGTCCATTGTCTATAAGCATATCAATAATGGAATTAACATTACGGTGGAATCGACACGCATTTAATAAGAAGTCAAAAGTCCGAGAAGGGAGATGATCAATCTTAATCTTTAATTTTTTAAAAATCAGTATTTCATATCTGCGACTGGACCCATGGACCTGGAACTGAAAATTGGACTCACTATAATATAGTCAGGTGGAAGTGGACTGGAATCTGGAATTCAGGGATTTATATCTCTGCGGGCATCTCACAATATAGTTTTTCTATACTCAAACCATAGCACATACACCAGTCCAGGCGAGAAGCCGAAGCCAGGACGCACTTCCTTAATTCATATACTTTGTAGTTTTAATACTATGTACCGTTACCGTGGAAGAAAAGAAAAAACAAATTAAATTATACTGATATATGTACGTATATGCTGTATATTTTATATACATTGCTAGCTAGGAAGATATATATATAGCTATAAGGGTAAATATTTTTTTGAAAATCAAAACTAGCTATGTGATATTAATATCATATAGCTGGTTTTGATTTTAAGTATTTAAAAAATTGCAATAGTATGAACTTTACACAAGTTCATAATATTGAAATTTTGTAAATACTTAAATACTTTTCAGAGTATGAAATACGGTAATACAATATTTATGCAAGTACCACATACTTAGGCTTCATTCTCTGAAATTACATGGTGTTTTTGTTTTTAAACGTTCTAGAAATTGTCAAGATACTGACTGAGCATTTGCAATTTCTGAAAATTACTAAAAATAACATTATAATTTACACTTCTTTGACAGGGCAAAAAAATATGATATTTTATGGGTTTTTAGAAAATGCAAAAATCCCAATATTTATTCATCATTGAAAGTACGAAACAAAAAGTGCACAAATATTGTAATTACTTTTAATTAAGTGATCATAATTCAAAGGGCAAAACGTGATATTTACGGTTTTTAGAAAGTGCAAAACGTGCTATTTACGGTTTTTAGAAAGTGCAAAACGTGCTATTTACGGTTTTTAGAAATTGCAAAACGTGCTATTTACAGCTTTTAGACAGTGCAAAACGTGCTATTTACTGCTTTTTAGAAAGTGCAAAAATAGTTTAATTACTCATATTATTGAAAGGGCAAAATAAAATCTATTTCAGAATTTTAGACAGTGCAAAAATATTTTAAATACTCGAATTGAAAGTGCAAAGCATTCTATTCTAGCTTTTTTAAAATTGCGAAAATCTCTGCAATAACATTTTGTGTGTGAAAGTTTTATTATGATTATTCTTGGAATTTTGATAGTGTAAGTGCAAAAAGCACTGTTTAATAATTTTTGAAACTGTTGAAAGATAGAATACAGAGCAGGCTCTCAAAATGAATTATTTTGTCCATTTCTTCAAGAACACGTACACACATAATCGCAATAAGCTTCACACATCTTCTTCAATCTCCACCTACCTATACTCCTATACAGTATGTCCCTAAAGGTTAGACTCACCTTACTTTATGGGGTTTACTCCCCCCCAAGCGGGAACCGTAAGCTGATATATTTATTTTTGGATGACAACCGACTAATTAGTAGGATTCGGCTTTGATTGACCTCCAGGGGTCAAGTCGTTCTCACGTAAATAATTAAAAACTGAAAATCAGGTGTCCCAAAAGGTTAGACTCACTTCATGGTTTTCAAAATTCAAACATCAATATCTCCTGACTTAACGCATGAAAAATTACGAAATTTCGTCTGCGTGTGCTTAGATATACTACTTATGACTAGATGTATGCACTTTGGCATATTGGGTCACTATAGCACCGGTAGCGGAGGAGAAGACGGGTCACCCTCATATCAAGTTTTTTCCCCGTTTGATAACATGGGAAAATCGCGACTTACTTCACTAACTTCTTACGTACACATGCAAATGCCAACCGATTGTAATTAAAAGAAGTCGGGCATGACTACAATTAAATTGCCTACAAAACGGTATAACACTTAACACTCAGGTCACTCGGGGTCACGAGACGCACGGGCTTGAACATTACGAAGTCAGGAGATATTGATGTTTGAATTTCGAAAACCATGAAGTGAGTCTAACCTTTTGGGACACCTGATTTTCAGTTTTTAATTATTTACGTGAGAACGACTTGACCCCTGGAGGTCAATCAAAGCCGAATCCTACTAATTAGTCGGTTGTCATCCAAAAATAAATATATCGGCTTACGGTTCCCGCTTGGGGGGGAGTAAACCCCATAAAGTAAGGTGAGTCTAACCTTTAGGGACATACTGTACTCCTATAATTACCCCTTTAATTTTTTAATGTCTTTCTGTGAACGGCAACGGGCTGTTAAACTCTAAAACATTTCTTTAATGAATCTTTGGAATGATATATACAAACAGATCTCTATATATCATATAGCTTTTTTTATTTAATTATATTGACTTCCAAGTTGACTTCAAATCCTGATTGAACCAGGCCACGTTTCTAGCTTTTTAGCTTAAATACTAGTATAAAATTAGACCCAACATTACACAGGTAGTTTTTACGTATATGCTCACGGTAGTGAGTTATTCACATAAGGGATATACCTACTTACATTACATGGGTATTGTTATACCTACTACCTACACACCCGCTAAATTAGTAATGCTGCCCGTGCCGGTACCGGTCGCCCGCTCTACAGTAAGATGCGGATTGAAACATTTTATTTTTTTTTAATACTTATTTGTTGCCCAATTTTACGTAGTAGCTGTGGTTGTTGTGAGTCGTAATATTATTATCTCACATTTTAAGTGCTCACTCCCATTTGACTTTTTGACTTTGAAATGAACCAAAAACAAAGTCCAGATCCAAATCCCAAAAGCGAAACGAACCCTTTACAGTATAGACAGATCTCTAAGGTAGATTGTAAATTACTGTAATGCCTCTGTATGAAGAGTTTTGGGGCAAAACGGATCAAGTCCACCAAAGCCAATTTTACAGGAACAACGAATAATGAATACAAGACCACAGGATTATTTTTTGAACTCAATTTTGTTCTACAGGTACTGCAACTGACGAAGCGTTATTACAAAACAGTTTCATAAATCTGGACTCACTCTGGAATTTTTAGAAAATTTTGCAAAATCTAAATTTGTGGACTTTTTCCGTTTTGCCTCAAAATCAGTAACTTAACGTGGAGGAAAAAGTCCGTGGGATGAAATTTTAATCGTTTTGAGTGAAACAAAACTTTTTTGTACCTTTAAACTTTTTCTTGCATGAAATAATTTACGCACGGGAATTGTCTTCTACAACTACGATAACATTCATAAACTAAATTTAAATCAGAAATACGTGTTTTAGGTGGACATCCCATTTTGCAAATTATTTAATTCACTTGACCCGTTTTGTCAAGAAGTGAAATTTGGGCAATTTAAAAATATTACTTTGATGGAACTTTGACCTTCACCATTAAACACAGTAACGTATTTAGTTGAATAGATCATGTAACGCTAATAATTTCAGTTTTGAAAAAAATGGACTTGTCCTGTTTTGCCAAACAACTCTTCATATATATAAGACAATATAAGTATATGCTCGGTATATATATATCTGTATATAGTGTGTGCAGTGCAGTTTCTTTTCTTAACTTTATTATTTTCATTTATGAATTTATGACATATGAATCAAATTCAACGACTTTTATACTTTACAAAAACAAAAATCACCGGACTTGTGAGCGAGCCACGTAATGTAATAGTTATGCAACTCTCGTTCTCGTTTCATCCATATAGCGACATATTGCATTTCTGTACAGGAGCAGCGGCAGCGGGATATTGTGGGATTATGTGGACTGGAAAAAAAATAACTAGGATACTGATCTGGATTATTTCAAAGTTTAATTGCACAAGTATATTATGCAGTTGTTGGGCAATACAAAAAGACTGCAAACTAAATACAAATACATACAAATATTTAATTGAGTACTACGTACACGTACCTATACATCTAATTTGAAATTGAATTTAGATTATTATTTTGAGTTCGAGTTCAAATTTTATATGCACTCGCATCTATATAGGCATAGCGTATTTTCACCCATATAATTATGTCATTTTTCTGGATTGTTTTAAAAAGGAATTTGTATGATCTAATTTTTGCATCGAGTTTATTCCGAATTCGGCATTGGATTCGGTTCTGAGTGAATAATTTCTATAATTTTGTAGATTTTGATTTAAGCTATACAATAACGTCGCAAGTACAAAAGTACATAGATAATTGGATTTATACTGATTCTACATTCTACGGATATGAGCGATCAAACACATTTTTAAAAAACGGGTGAAGATATAAATGATGTTTTTATCAAAGTTTGTATTTAATCGGTATAGCGTATATCGTCTGTGAAGAACCAAAATGAGCCATATCCAATTTAAGCTACACTCAAAATTAGCTATGTCATAAAAACAAAACATGCGTAAAATGTTAATTAGGAGTTTTTGAAAAATTTAAAATGTTCTATTTTCATGTTTTTTAACAGTGTGAAATGTCCTATTTATATGCTTTCGAAAAGGTGCAAAAACGTCTAATTTTATGTTTTCGAAAAGGTGCAAAAATGTTTAATTCCATGTTTTTGAAAAGGTGCAAAAATTTCTAATTCCATGTTTTTGAAACGTGTAAAATGTTCTATTTACATGTTTTTAAAAAGATGCAAAAATGTCTAATTTCATGTTTTCGAAAATGTGCAAAAATGTCTAATTCCATGTTTTTGAAAAGGTGCCTATCTTTTCCAAAAGTGCAAAAATGTCTAATTCCATGTTTTCGAAAAGGCGGAAAATGTTTTAATTCCATGTGTTTGAAAACTGCAAAATGTTCTATTTAAATGCTCTCAAGACATATTTGAATATTTTTGTAGATAGTTGATATTGTTTTTAGCTACAAATGGATATGGGTAATTTTTGTTCTTCACGGAAGATATGCTCGGTATACTTGCAGTACTTTGTATAGGTCGGTCTAACTTATAATATTTAAATCTATAAAATAAATCATTATAGTTTCAAATTATGTCGATTTCAGTACCAAGTAGAAAACATTTTTGGCATCATAATTTTAATGTTTGGGCTGCATACTACTGTCAATCTGCGAAACAGTTTTTGAGACAGTTTTAGCTGTAGATATTAGATTAAAAATGGAAACTTTAATTAATCGCAATAAATACTTATTCACGAAGATTCACATCTACAATGGAAACTGCAATACACAATCTGCAATATTTGTGTAATGTAAATGGTGTAGAAAGAAGACGAGAAAAAAATGGAACAAAAAATATCGCTTCGGGGAAGGTCGACTAAACTGTAACTGGCTGATGATTGCTGGCGTTTTCTCGTCCATGTCTGGCAACTGGCAACAACTGGCTCTGGCATTGAGCTACTGTTCTGTTGGGCATTGCACTTGACTCCTACTTAACGTCATTGGTATTGGTGGGGTCCCCCGAATATTGGTGACATCCGACATCCCATATTTAAGATAGCTATGATTAAGATAGTAACTGGGGGGAGTCATAATTGAGTTATTTTCATAACATTATTTATGGACAATCCCCTGACTTGATGAGAAGATGATTTCAAAATCTATATATCAACTTGTCTATATATAATTACAGCCTAATTTCAAATCCTGCTATGTACAACGAGCCCACACGTAAGATAGAGACTTCTGCCCCTTGGAAAGGGAATATATACGTCATTTTTGAGTATGTGAGTAGTGTAGACGTAGACGAGGAGGAAAGCTAAATATTGAATGGGAAGAAAACGGCGCGAAATCAAATTTGACCGACCGACGCTTGTGATACTTAAAATTTTCAAAAATTCTTATTTTCTCTCGAATTTTGGGCAGAAATATGTAAAACTTGTGCTATACGTGGAGTTGGGTGAGTCAAATTTTAGTTTGTGCTTCCGTTCTCATTACAATTGTAAGGTTACCGTCAGAATTTGAGGCTCAAATCAAATGTTGATTGTGAGATGTGAATTTTTTTTATTAACCTTCTCTATGTTAAACGGCGGCGGTAGTGCTATGGTGCTATATACAGGGCTAATGCCCTTGATTACATTATTATTGTTTATTACTTTGTTTGTACCTTTAAACCTATGACCTAAGTACCTCTACCTCTTTCTTTTACTACGTAAGTGCTCTTCATTTTTTAATTCATATTAGTCACCCCTTTAATTTAATATCGGTATGGGTAGGAATTCTATATACTATATTATAGTACCATTAACTATTCAAGAATCAATTACCTTTATAATTAATTACTCATTAACGAAGTTTCGGAGAGCGCAATTTAAATTATGGTTATGTAGTATGATGGACATATGGGTATATTAACAACTTGATATTATTTTATAAATGGGACAAACGTGGACGAGGCGGACTACTGATAGAATATATTTACTTTTTTAATAATTATAGAGAAAATGAAATTATTATTGCTGACCATTATTGTTATTGTCCCTGGAATTGTGGTGGTTTAGATGTGGCCGAGCAATTTCATGAAAATTTGTGATTGATTGCTGTGGTTTATGGAGAAAGAGGAGACTATCTGAGTAGGATTGATTCACTTTTGTTAATCCTCTAGCCTGTCCTCCGCCAGGATTAGGATTAGGATTCGATTTAACTAGTTGTGGTTGCTTTTCTTGGTCTCCTGGTTGACTTCTCCTGCTTCGGGCTTTAGCTTGTAATTGCTGCTGCTGCTGTATTTGTTGTTGTTGTTGGTTATGGTAAAGATGAGTGTAACCACTATGAGTATTGTTCATGTTATTGTTATTGTGAGTGGAGCCGGGACCGGGACCACTCCGGGAGTGAAAACTTGAGTCGGCACAGTTTTTTTGTTTATTAGTGTTTCCAGTAGCTCGAGTTCCAGTAGTATTGTTAATGGTGTGGGACGATGGTGGTTTAAAATTAGTGGTATTTGCAATCATTGTATTTTGAGTTATTATTTTTAATTAGTAGTCTTTAAAAAAAGTAAAACGGAACGATGGTATTTATATAAGTATTTAAGTATATACTATATGAGTCGCTTTTTAGTTTTTTTAAAGTTCCTATATAGACAAAAACTGAACATAATTTGAGTACAAAAATCAGTGGACGAACACACAAACTGGAGCAAAGCAAAATACAAAAAATGAGTAAATGTAGTTAAATAGTTTGAACTGGTTTATTGTCATAATCGGAGCACAAAAGCGGTTTTTTTATTTTTGTATTTTTAAACACGGCACTGCACTGGGGACTAGGGAAGCTATGCAATTATCGAATTTTATCATAGAAATTAATACTATTTTGGGAGACACTATATTATAAGCTATTTAATTAAATGGAATCTTTAGTAAGCTATTTGTACTTGTACTACTACTGTAAAAAAAAACTTCACTAGTTTGTCGGTAGTCGAGCTCGTCCTCAACGCCATCATCTTTTCTTCATTTTTCTTTCATCGTCGTCAGCAAGAATAAGAATGAAAATAGTACTAAAATAAAATAATATATTTAAATGTATAATAGGTCAGCAACAGAAACGCAACGTCTTAAAAATATTAGAAATTAATTTTCAAATTAATTATAATTAAAAATGTCAAAACAGGATAACACGGAAGGATTATTTTATTATTATAAAACCACATTCACATCAACGTGAGACAAAAGGGAAATTATTATGATCATTATTTTTTTCAAGGTTTCTGTTTTACTATTTTTGGGGATTTATTTTATTTACAGTTGGATACTCTACAATAAACAATCAAAGAGAGAACGGACTTTTGAATTTAATTAGTTATTGTCACCATATCTATACCAACAAACAGAAAAACTCTGTTTGGCAACTGCCACTGCCAACTACCTGTAAACAAGACGTCATCTTCAACCGTCATCGTCGTCGGGGTTGGGACGGGGGGAACTGGAGCCGCTCCCGGCGCTATTAGAAATCCTGTAAACTTCCAATTTTCCCAGTCCGTCGGTAACCATGGTTGCGGAGAAATTAATCTCAGCGTTATCTCAAAGTCTCAGCCAAAATTATGGCAATGTCACTTTAGATGATGTGGGCTGCCGGAATTTAGCGAATCACGGGTCAGGAACTAGTATAGGTATAGAGCAATATAATAATGTCAAATTTGAGGAGTTGGAGTCCACTTTCAATAATAATAATGAAGACAATTCTAATGGAAAAAATGGGACTCATCATAATCACGAGAATGAAGTGGAGACCCCAATGGTGGATTTCCCCCCCGACAATTTCTATGAGGTTGTGGTCTCCTTTCAATGCAAATTCTGCATGTTTGTTGCCAGTGAAGAAAGTGCTGTAAAACTTCATGTGAATCAACTTCATTCCACGAATTCTACTCCCGTAAGCTATGCTGCCACATGCACTTTTGTAGTAATTTTTTTAACTATCATTCGTATAAATGGTTAACTAATTGTCGTAATTCGTAATAAATGGTTTTATTTTGTACTTTTTTTGCAGAGTTTGGCGCGTGTAGTAAACCAAGATACAAATCGAAATCAAACTCGTCCAGAATTACTCGGAACCGAAACTAAACCGCATGTAAGTATGTTAACTTCACTCACCGCCGAGCTTGTACAGCCAGTACCAAGTTTAGAAATGCCAGTTATTGAAAATCCGAAGGGTAGCCAAGTTGAGGACGACATTTATAACGCAAATAAACTCCAGGATGAAACCCATGACCAGCACAGGAACCTAATAAATGGTGATAATGGAAACGAGAGCGAAAAAGATGAAGTATTCTTCTGCTCACAGTGTGACATCATATTCTCTTCCGCCCTTCTCTGCTGTAATCATATGGCAGAGGTTCACGAGCTTCGAGAATTTAGTACTGATTTAATTCGGGAAAATCCTGTCAACTCACAATACCAACATGAGCCCAGACCTCCGAAAAGAAAGCGGGTGAGGATAGATTCTTATAACAAACCAATATTATGACAATTTAAACTAGCATATCGTCGGTGAAGAACCAAAGTTACCCATATCCATTTGTAGCTGAAAACAATATCCACTATCTACAAAAATATTGAAACAAGCCTTGATATCATTTAAATACAATATTTTGCACTTTTCAAAAACATGAAAATGAAACATTTTACACCTTTCAAAAACATGAAAATGAAACATTTTACACCTTTCAAAAACATGAAAATGAAACATTTTACACCTTTCAAAAACTCTCAATTAGCATTTTACGCATGTTTCTCATTTTGCTTTTATGAAATAGCTCATTTTGATTCTAGCTTAAATTGGATATGGGTCATTTTGGTTCTTCACAGACGATATTATGGTGTATGGTGCTTTAATTTAGTATTCATGTTATTTTTTACTGTTGATTGCATTATGGCTTTAAAGTAAGAGTTAGTATATTTATTTATTTTCCATTTTGTTAAAACAGATTCGATGCTGTAAGCCATCCCAACTGTCTCCCACGTCAACGCTAGCTGGCGACAAATTAGGACATAGTAAATTTCTTCGTTCGAAAAGGTCCAAACAGACTCCGAATTCCAATTCCAATAGTAGCAGTAATTGTAGTAGCAACAAATCCGCGGAACTTATGTGCAAATTATGTAAGACAAAATATAAAACAGTAGCTGCATTGGAAACACATGAGAAATGTCACATATCATCTATTCCGGATGACTCTGAAAATGGAATAAACACCGTCAAGAAGTCCAAAAGTTATGAAAGTTATAATGTAAAAGGCTATGTTTGTTGCTACTGTGACTGTGATGCAACCAAAGCTGCTGGTGCTGCAACTAAAGGCTTTAGGAATGGGAATCCCTCGGTTTCTAGCACTGGAACTTCCACATCCGCGTCAACGTCGAATGTCACAAAATTTCTAACGTGGGCAAAATGTGCTTTACACCTGTGGAAAGTTCATCAAGTGGACTGTGAGCTCTACTTTTGTTCTAAGTGCCCGTACAAAACGCCGACTTCCGGAAAATTAAAAGATCATGAGCTTCTTCATAAATCCCACGCTAAATTTACTTGCTCCACATGTCGAAAAAGTTTTAAACAACGCAAACAGGCAAGTATTTTAAATTACATCCGTTCTTTGTAATTTTAAAATAATATTTGTTTCGATGCGTTGAATTTCATTTAATTAAAAAGCATCATTATATTTTTTGTGTGCATTTGTAGCTGAAAAACCATGAGAAATACCACAAGGCAAATAACACCAAATTACCCCCAGAATCAGAAGCTCGATGGTACACGCCGAAAGAGTGTCCGGTCTGTAGTCGGATTCTTTCCGACTCCAAATGTTTAAAGAAGCATATAAGTGCTGTACATAATAAAATGAAACCGTATGTTTGTAACATCTGTGGGCACACAAGTGCAAGGAAAGCTGAGCTCCAGGTGAATATGATTTCGTCTATGAAGAACCAAAATGACCCATTTCCAATTTAAGCTCGAATCAAAATGAGCTATGTCATATGAAAAACATGCGTAAAATGTTAATTAGGACTTTTTGAAAAGTGCAAAATGTTCTGTTTACATATTTTTGAAAGCTATATTTACATGTTTTTGAAAAGTGTAAAATGTTTTATTTGTATGTTTTTAGAAAAGTTCAAATTGTTCTACTTAAATGTTTTTTAAATGTGTTAAAGGTTGTATTTACATGTTTTTGCTACGTGTAAAATTTCATATTTACACATTTTTGAAAAGTGCAAAATGGTCTATTTAAATGCTTCCAAGACATCTTTCAATATTTTTGTAGATAGTCAATATTGATTTTAGCTAAAGATGGAAATTGATCATTTTGGTTCTTCACAGGCGATTTTATATAATATGAATAATATATTGATGTATATAGTAATAATTGTTTACATTTTCGCTTTTTGTGACTCACCAACCAATTTAAAACTCAATTCACTATGTGAGTATTCATGTCTGACTTTAATTACAAAGTTATGTATTCCTCCCAATAATTTATTCTTTTATTCTGCCCAGCTTCACATCCGCCAACACACTGGTGAAAAACCTTACAAATGTCCAGCATGCACATTTACCACGGGAGACCATAATTCTTTGAGGAAACACAAGTTACGGCATGAAGAAAGTAAAACTAGACCTTATGAGTGAGTTATTTCTTTGTATTTTCTTTTTTTTTCCACTTGGTTCTTCTCACAACAGTGACGAAAAAATTTAAATTTTGGCAAAGGAAATGAATATTTAGACGCGCTGCTATGAAACTTACGATATTATTTTTTGCTTCTTCGCCACTAAAGGTGTTCATATTGTGACTACGCGGCGATCCAGTCTCACGCATTCAAAAAACATGTGCTTGCAGTTCATCCAGGTCAGGAGATTGTCTTTGTGTGTTCATTATGTGGGCTAGTTTGTGTGAACGAGAATACATTTGATGCTCATAGTAAGGATCACAAGGAGGGAAGACTTCCGGTTGAAAATGCAAATGAGACGAATAGTAATGATAGGAGTCACGGCAACACGAGCACGGTTTCCAATGTGGATGAATCCACACGACCATCTTCTGAGTTGGTATGTCCGATCAACAATTTTTTATTGACTGACTCTACAGTATGGAATGTCAAATGGCTCCTCTTTTAATACCAAAATGACCCATATCCATTTTTAGCTAAAAACAATATCAACTATCTACAAAAATAATTAAATATGTCTTGAAATCATTTAAATAATACATTTTGCACTTTTCAAAAACAAGTAAATAGAACAATTTACGCTTTTCAAAAACTTAATTAACATTTTACGCATGTTTCTCATTTTGTTTTTATGACATAGTTCATTTTGATTGTAGCTTACATTGGATATGGGTCATTTTGGTTCTTCACACACGATATGCAATGAATGTTTACGCTGGGATTATTTTTCAGACTGAGGAGAGTATTGACGGGAAAATGTCAGCCTCAAAGTTTTGGCTCCGAGATGAAGATAGCATGGAGGTAGTAGACACGGGGGGAATCACGATACCCGCCCCCAGTTCAGAATTATTATCCGGGTCTGGATCCGGATCAGACACTAGTATTGGTAAAGATGGTGCAATGGAGGGAGGGGCAGCGACTGGGGCAATCACGCTTAACAACGTCCACACGAGTACGTGTCACCTTCGGAGTCCTGAGAGTGATGCTGAGACGGAGACAAGCAAAGATTCCTGTACTATGCTTCCCTATCATAATCATCATAGTGTTTTAAGTGATGATCCTGAAGATCAAGATGAGAACAGTCGGAAGAGATCTGAGATTGACATAGAACAAATGTCAATGTCAGCATCATCCCCAACGGAAACTCTCAACTCTCTCAATCAGAGCCATAGCAACAGTGGCTCAGAGCGATTGCTGAAGAACAGTAGTACAATAGCGAGTCCTATAAAATGTTTTGGGGATTTAAATCATTTAAATGGACTGAATTCAAATTTTGGGCTTGGAATGGACGAGTCTAGAGCTCTGGGTCTTGTGGGCGACCTCCTGTCCGATAATGACTGTATAAATCATTTTTTTAATTTTGATCCTGCTCTGTGCAGCAGTGATTCCATTGATTTACCTGATCTAATTTGTAATGATCACTCCAATGATGGGACGCTGGAGAAACTCTTAAATATGAATGTGACAGGATTCAGTTAGTCATATTTGTAATTTGTATTTTGGTTCTGTCGACATTTAAAATATCAACACGACTTGAGTGAAATTGACACATATTTTTGTTTGTCTACAAATTTCGAAATTACAATAATTCGAAGTTTGACGTATAAGCTGCCGTCTGCAGTCTACCATTTACGACGCTAATTGTAAGACTAAATTTGATCATGTCGTTCAAGGTGCAAACTATGCAAACTCTATATATATATAGTAACAATAATAATTTAACTGATTTTTCCAGAAAGGTGCAAAAGATCCTATTTACACATATAAAGTATGTTTCTAAAAAAGAATGAAAAGTGTAGTTGAACAACATTAATAGTTAAGCCCATTCGAGTCTATATATATTATCTTAATCATAATTATGTGCTAGTTTTTAGCAAAATACCGCATGTTTCTATCATTGTCATAATCTGACATCCTGTTAATTTTTGTGTGTTTTAAGTTAAGTAAATCTACTCTACAAAGTTGTGGAAATTAAGTGACACACGCATTGATGTTACCTATATTTACTTTTTTTTGGTTGTGTTCCATTTGAACTTGTTGATAATATGTAAGTACTTACTCCTGTATTGATGAACATGAAACTGGTGTATATTATAAATTATAATATATTAAAATATATTATTATTACTTAAGTAATAGGGACATTTCGAAAAATCGAATGGAATATTTTTAAGCATATTATGGGTGTAGTTGAATTTTCGAAAATTGTTTGTTTGGAACCAGTATTTCTCAGATATCGGATATCTAAATAATATTGATGTATTCAAAGAAAGAACTAATTTTGTTAGTGTTCTTGTTAAATGTTGTCATTTTTGGTTGGTTGTAGTTGTAAGTTTCATAAAAGAAAAAAATGAAATAAATTCTCTAGTCGTTGTAGTATTTACAAAAAATCTAATATTACAAATTGCCAGTTCTGCTTTTTTTCGGATTCAATTTAACGTTCGTTTTAACGGTCTGCGTCATTCCATTTAAGTACTGTTTTCATTAATTATTTATTAATTTCTTATAACAATTTCTACAATGTGGTATGCGACAGTCAAAGTGAACAACAGTAAGTTATTGAGATGATTACATAGTTTCAACTATGTAATAATAATCATAATTGCTGAAGTCATAAATAACAAAGGTGTGTACAACTAACCTAATAAGATTATGGTGTGTCGGTGTAAGCTTTAAATCATATGGAGCTTCGGCGATTCCATCCGTTTGCTGGCCATTTCCTTTACAAAAGCAATAAGATTATGATTAGTGCATAAAAAAAATACAGATTTTTTATTCTAAGCTCTGAATTTCTGAATCGGATATTGAAGTAACTTGTATCGTAAAAATGAATGACACTTACCACGGTGCTCTGGGCCCTTGCGTTGCGTGGGTGAGAATACGTAGATTAGGCCAATATTGCTGCTTCAGCATTTGTTTATGTCTTGGATGTGTCTCACACCGATTCCAGAGGACTCCGTCCTCCCAAATAAGCTGACAATCTTTACAGCGCCGTTTCACCCTTCCTTTGATCTTCAATCCCCGACTTGGGACATATGTAGTCACTTGATTTAAACTACAACTCCCTATCGAGGACTCCTGGTCCCGGTCCCTCTGACTCTCATTTGACCGGCTCCATGGACGAAGAAATGAGCCGGAACTGGAATAACCAATGGCACCTAATGAACCACAAGATCCTGCCAAGACAGAGAATGCACTTATTTGAGTCTGCTGGATTGGAGATGGACGTGCTAGGATCTGTGGGGAACAAAATGACGGATGGTTAGCAATCGAAAATTATATCATCAATGATTATTAAATAGAATCTGTTATTTGTAGGATAAACCCTAGTGTTTTCGAATCTTTACATAAATAATACGACAAAGGTTCGAACGTACCAGATTGCATGACTGAACTTTTTTCCCCAAAGAATTCTCAGCACAAGTCGGAAGACGAGAACGCTGGCTCTGGAATACAGTTTGTAGAGCCTTCCACATTATGTTGTTTATTTAAAATTAGATGAATTCGGAATTCAGTTTAGTTTACTAGTAGCACTAGTTTAAAACTTTTAGGAACTTTTACTACATTCAAATCATCGACTATAAAAAACACACACTTAACCAGCGACAATGTCTTGCATTTTATTTCACGGAAAAAAATCACTAGCAGGGAAATTCATAAACTTCATTAAAATTGAAATTCTGAAACCAACATGTAAAAAACCTTAAATTAAACTTTAATCAAGCACTAAACCCTTTTAAATTTTGTATCTTGCCTTTTAGGAAATTTGAATTTTTCCGCCTTTGTAAAACTGATTCTTGGCGTGTTTTAGCTTCGTTTTTATTAAATAATTGGGCACGACCGCTCGGATTCGGATTCCTTCTTAAATTGTTGATCCTTCCCTCAGAATGGAATAAAATGATATTTTTCAGTCTGAATTATAAAATCAGGGGGTAAAAAGGAATTCATGATCCATACGTTACCTTGCTTTCAGAATAACCTGGGCTTAAGTTGATAGATGATATTGAAGATTGAAGATCTTGGAGATCATAGACGTTATAATGAGGCTATAGAGGAACTATTTAACTACATTCTTTCTTACTGACTTGATTAATACACAAGTAATGCCAATAGTTTTTAAATGAAAATATTCTTATATTACGAGGGATGAGATTATTTCTACGAAATAAAACCATAAGATGCTAATAACGATCAGTACGAATAGGTAAGTATGCTCCTGATTAATGTTAACTTATGTCATTATATCGTCTGTGAAGAACCAAAATGACCTAAGCATATCTATTTGTAGCTAAAAACAATATCCCCTATTACAAAAACATTGAAACATGTCTTGTGAGCATTTAAATAGAATATTTTGCACTTTAAAAACATGTAAATAGAGCATTTTATACTTTTCAAAAAGATGTAAATAAAACATTTTACACATTTCAAAAAGATGTAAATAGAACTTTTCAAAAACTCTTAATTAACATTTTACGAATGTTTCTCATTTTGCTTTTATGACATAGCTCACTTTGATACTGGCTTAAATTGGATATGGGTCATTTAATTCGGATCTTCACAGACGATATGATTAATCAACTTGATTTGTATTTATTCGACATGAATTACTTTCACTAATTAATATTGCATTATTGTTACACATACAATTGTATTTGTCTGTTTCTACTATCTCCTAAACCTATCTTCAAAACTAGTAATATATTTTATTCGGTGATTGCTTTTAGTACGTCCAACGCAGTCAGGTTTCACGCCTTTAAAAATGAAACATGGATGGGCTCAATTATCGACAGAGTCATAAGTCATAAATAAGTTTGGATTTATTTCTGTAAAACTATTTATATGTTGTATGTGACAATGTGCATATTAACTAAATACCCAACAATATCTCATATCTTTATCTTATAAATGCTGTGCCTACTATAGCACAGCACAACGAAGTCTATACACGAAACGAAAAAGAATATTACAATAACAGCAGGATAGCGTAAATACATTATAGTCCCAGTTCAAAAATTGAGAAATAAAAGTATTTCAGTGAAATTAATCAGCAATGTTATTATATATTACATCGATCTAATTAATAGTATGTTACTGCGGTGAACTTTTGTTAGGACTCCCTTTGACATAATCTAACGTTTCTTCTTGCATTTGACGAATTGCTTTAGCCTCTTGCTCCTCCCGGTACTCCTTAATGAAAAGTTGAAGCTCTGTCGCTTGACCCGAGTCTGGGGGGAACATTTCCCTCTTTGTCTTAATAACCCAGTCCTCGAAATATGATGCTTGGTTGTAGTAGTAGAACATAGCCACGGGGAACCCCACGTACATGGATAGTTTAGCCACTTCTAATTGCCAGTTTCCCATGGTTGACGCTAAGTTGTGGTACCTAAGTAATTAAGTATTTTCATGAAAATAAAATGAGTTCACAAAAGTTACTTTAATTTCCATTTAGAGAGATACTAATCATTATCTTTGAAATTCTGGTTCATGAGATACCAAATTGCAAATTATATCAATTTTAGATATCGTCTGTGAAGAACCACATCAAGAACACCATTTCAATTTTTAGCTAAAAATAATATGTGCTATACACAAAAAGTATTGAAATATTAAGAAATATGTCTTGAAAATAGACTATTTTGCAATTTTCAAAAATATGTAAATACAACATTTTGCGCCCTTGCAAAAACATGAAAATAGAACATTTTGCACTTTTAAAAAACACGTAAATATAACATTTTACACTTTTCAAAAATATGTAAAAAGAACATTTTACACTTCTTTTAAATATGTAAAAAGAACACTTTGCACTTTTTTAAAATATGTAAAAAGAGAAAATTTTACACTTTTTTAAATATGCAAAAGGAACAGTTTGTACTTTTCAAAAACTCCTAATTAACATTTTAATGTTTCACATTTTGTTTCTAATGACATATAGCTCATTCTGATTCCAGCTTAAATTGGAAATAGGGTCACTTTGGTCATTGGTTGTTCACAGACGATATCTTCTACTACTACTACTGTTACAAGACAAGCCAACAGCCAAAAGTTTAAAAACCAAATAAAATAAACTCTGGCTCAATTTTACCTTTTGTTCCACACTCCTAATATGCAATAATTCAAATTATTTTTATTTTTAAATGATTACTTTTGTTTTAATTTAGACGCAATTATTTACTTATTTGACTGACGCACTTTAATGACTACAAATATGGTTTTCGGGATTCGGGATTAATGAAGAATAGCACATTGGATTATTTTACAAATTACTTAAGAAGAATAATGTTTCAAGTTTCAATTTACTTCAAAAATTAAGGTTCAAATTGAATAATTGAAAACCTGAATGAAACATATTATTTTATTTTGATATTTTGATTTTGATTTAAAATTGAGACCAACTGTCATGTGCTCAAAGACTAGAGATACACTTGATGGGATGGCTAAATCATGTGATGTTAAAAATTGTCCATAAATGATGTCATCGTCTAGGCGGGTGGGTCCTAGAAATCTCTCCATTTAAGGCAATGCTTAAAGTTTTGTCATTCTATTGTTAGGGTTGGTGGGCTTATCAAGAAAATGCCAGATCATCGATGACATCATTTACGGACAATCCCTAATGAAAAAGGAGGGGAAATCGTAGATCGGCACTTTGGGACTTTGGGCAGTCGGCCCTTTTCCTCTCTTTCTTCTGTTTTCTTTATAGTGCGAGTCTGAAAGTGAACAGGAGGACAGGTAAAAAGTCGTAAAAGTGGAAGCAGTCTATAAAGCAGCGTGCAGTGTGCAGATTTTGCGTCGCTTCTTCATTCGTGTTGTACGTAGTAATTTCGCTTGAATCCTAAAGTTCTTTATTGTGTCCAAAACTTAATTAAATACAATTAAACATTGACGTTAAGTGACGTGTTAACAACAGTAGTTATTTACAGTTCCAATCTCAGCGATACAATATTTATACATTTAGAACTGGTAAGTTGTAATTACGTGGATTCTAATCAAAATATTTTCAATGTCAAATATGAAGCTTATAGCGCGTATTCTTTTGTGTATATCCATTGTCCATAGCCGAGCATAGTACACCATACTCTGGTTCTGGATTTTAGAACAAATAATTAAAATATTTTGAGATGAATGTCAAGTTGAGGCCCTCAACTTGAGCGGCTTTGAACTTGGTTTTATTTTTAAGGTGTGTTGTCAGTTGTTTGGCAAGTTAAGCCCAGGAGGTAAAGGTAAGCCACGTTCAGTTATTCAGGTTCAATTAGCTCAAAAAGTCATGCCCATCCTTTCCTTTATTATAATATTATTCAATTTGGAAATTCGCCTGGGGACTTTAGTTTAACCGCCGTGTAAAGCTGATAGCATTTAGCATTCACAGACTACAGACAGATCAGATCCCGGCGGAGTGTCGAAACAAAATGTAGAATTTATATTTTAAAATGGTGAATCAGTACAAAATACATACTGATAATAAGTGAGCTATAATTTTGACGTCGAATGGACGAACTTCCACGAAATTTAATTTTGGTATAACTTATTATACATACCCCTTCACAGTTATCACAGTTGATATAGTGTTAAGTTTTGGGGATTATATGTAACCATCATACCCCATATAGAAATACGACCTTTCTAATCGTTAATCCACGGCATTCCATCCAACACTCAACGCACCGTTGACGTTGACCGCACCATGTAGAAACCATTAACAATCAAAACTTAAACCAAAACAAAGCTTTTCATACTTAAAAACAAGGAATAAGAATAACCATATTCATGTTAACGATATACTGGTACACATCACCTATGAAGTACTGACTTAATACCTCATGTACTCCATCAACACAAAAACTGTTACAGGCTAAATCCTACATTACATTCCATCGATTTATTTGTTATAATTATTTTAATTGTCATCTTTACAGCGCTACTCACAAGTTAACTGGAATAATTTGTTACAAAATCCAGCGACACCTTATTGGAATCAGTGCCTTATTCGAGTCGGCAGTTGGGAGATAGATCGGCTACTTTCTCTGTAGCCTGGACTGATTTTACCGTTGAAACTCAAAGTAGTAAAAAGCGTTTGAGTAAAAAACAATGTCCGATGAAGTTGAATTGCCCAAGCATCTGCCCTACAGGCAAGCTCTTCCTTAAATGAACATACTGACCAAATCTATAATTTTGTGCTAATGCTATTAGTTTGTTAAGTTTTGAATTTACGGGGTAAATCCGATTGCATGGACAGACTCCGAAGAGTTCGTATGAAAAATACATATTAGTATTAGTGAATTAAATTTTTGTTACCTCTTAATGTCGGGTAAATGAAATTATATTAATTCTTTTACAGGGCTGAGTATGCTAAGAGTAGCCGCGCAAAATGTAAGGGTTGCCAAAATGAAATTGGTAAAGCAGAACTTCGCTTAGCCGTCATGGTTAAAGTGAGTCGTATAGAGTACCTTATTTATTCTTTATTCCGTTGATACCTCATGTAAAGTATGAACTAACAAATATGTAGTAATAATATGTAATTGTTGGCACATTTCAGTCGGGCTTTTTCGATGGAATGCAACCGAATTGGTATCATTACGACTGCTTCTTCCAAAAAGCTCGACCAAGGAGTGTGGGGGATATTTCCCACTATGAGTCTCTGCGATGGGAGGATCAAAAAAGAATCAAAACCAAAATAGGTATTTTTCCTTTTCTTTCTAAGTCCCTCTGTATTTTATTTTTGTGTTTTAAGTAACCAAAACAAAAAGTCACTGACATATATATATATATATGGCGGTAGTGGTAGTTTACATGCGGAAAAATAACATTAATATTTTTGACCTGTCAGAAAAATCGGCTACAGATCCTTCGAAGGCGCTGGATGTGAAAGAAAATTTCAGCATAGAGTACGCCAAGTCGAACCGAGCCACATGCTTACCATGTAACGAAATAATTAAAAAAGGGGACGTACGTATTGGGAAGAAGGATTTCGAATCTGGGTCTGCTCACCGATTTGGACCAATGGTTATATTTACCGTCCTTAATTAATGCGCTTCATCCGTGTCCCCGTTTCGTTTTTCAATATTTGTATCCGAATGAGAGCATTATATTATAATTATACCAGGTTGTGAAATAGTTTACCATTACTCCCAATGTAGTTCCGTTGGCACCACGTGGACTGCTTTGTCAAAGTTCGTGAAGAACTAGAGTTCATGGCTGCAGGAAAAGTATTGCCTGGATTTAGAGACCTTGAAAAAGAAGATCAGGAACTAATTCGAACAAAACTACCAGAAGTGAAGCCAAGCAAGTAAGCTTAAGTCTAATAACTCCATCAGTGTAAATTAATCACCTCATATGCCTCACATATTAAAGTTTTGGCATTTGAGCTGAGCAGCTGAAATATTCTGTAATTGTTTTATTTAATTTTATTGGTTCTATCTATAACAGTAAACGTAAACTAGACACTGAATCAGTCGGCGACTCAAAGAAAATCAAAACGGAGGCTTCGGCAGAAAAAAAACGCGAGGAAGCTGTTGAAAAGCAGACAAAAGCAATGTACAAAATTAGAGACAAAATTGCTGCTGCTCACTCCAATAAAGTAATCACGACGAAGGACCTTCACAAGTTGCTTGAGTATGTTAAGCAATCGTTAATAAAATACTTTGATTTATTTATGTATTGTTACAGCAAAGATGTCTGAGATGTGATCCAGACATACAATAGTAGCGTCAATTTTTGTTTAAAGTTTTAATGTTTTAGCTTAAAGTTTCATTAAATATGTATGCATTAAATTTTTTCAGGGCCAACAAGCAGGAAGTCGCATCAGGAGACGAGAAAGTAAATATTAGATAATAGTATAATTATTTTATTGTGTTGTTAGCTACATACGGCATACATTGTATTTCTAGACGTTACATTGGTTTGATCAGTCTCTGTGTTACAGCTCTACGACCGCTTGGCAGATGTGATGACTTTCGGAGCTTTGGAAAAATGTGGAGTTTGCAAGGGAGGACAGTTTGTGTACAGGTACTGCCTTCATTAACTTAATGGTGCCTACTTACAATTCGCATGGATTAATTAGTTAATATATGTACTTAATTTTTTAAAATGTTTTCCAGGAGTGGTGTTGGATACCAGTGTCAAGGGTACTTGACAGAATTTACTAAATGGTAAAATATATATTCGATAACTAGATCTTAAATTCTCATCAATTTTTTTAACTGAGGGTGTTCTAAGTAGTTTGCTAATGGTAATAATTCGTTCTTAGCTCCTTCGTTACTGAAGAACCGAAAAGGAAAGTCTTTAAAGTTCCTAGTGACTACCAGGTCGAGGACATTCCTTTCTTGTAAGTGAACTGACCTAGCTTTGGCGTGTGTGAAATACATTGTTGGTAGTTTAGATGTATAATTGAACAAATTTTTAAATTCAAAGGGCTAATTACAAGCAAAAGAAAGTGGAAAACCGAGTTATTCCTAAACATGCTGCCACTGTTACTGCGTCAACTTCATCATTTGGCACAACGTATGATTTAATTTTGCGTATTTTTTAGTGTTATTAATTTTTTATGGCAAGTATGTTGATATTTCGTAGCTGATTGAACAAACTAAATTTTCTATTTGCAATGCGTAGGTACAAGGGGCCAAAGCTCACTCCAACGCCGCTGAAGAACTTCAAATTCTTTGTAGACTTAAGTTTGAAGAAAGAGGCGGACGGGATAAAGAAAAAAATTGAGAGTTTTGGGGGCAAAGTTATGGAAAGTATTACTGCCAAGTCTAAAGTGGCTGCTATCATATCGACTGAAGGTAAGTTTGGACCCAGTGGGCTAGAAAATTGGAATTATTACTTGTTTCCTCGTGTAATTATAGTGCCTTTCTTTAGACAACAATGGTTGCATTTTACGTATATTTCTAATATTATAGCTCAAATTAGTGCGGGTAAAGAACCATACCTGCGTCAAGCGAAGGATAACAAGACTCCTGTCGTTTCTACTAAATTTGTCGACAACATCAGGGATGTGGATTACAATTTGGCTGAGCAGATTCAACTCCATTTAATCGTCGATTGGGTTAAACCATTAGAAATTCGACCTCACTTGGAGAACGTTAATCCTGATTTTAAAAAAGCCAGCAAGGCAGGTATGTGCTGCACAAATAAAGATTTTTATACTCGTCCCTAATTAAAAAAAAATATTTTGAATTTTCATCGTAGTATATTGCAATACGTTAAAATGGTTTGATTAGGGCTTGGGAGAAGCTTATACGCGAAACGTTTTTTAAGATGAATATAGTTTCGTCACACTTGTCCCTAAAGAAAATTAGGTTTTCTGATGACTGCATTTAATAAGTTTTTACCTGCAGACAGATACGAAACCTACATTTACCTAATTAAGAATTATTACTCTGTTTAGTTTTAATTTTTATAGTTCTCAATGAAATATTATGATGATGAGTCAAATACATTATCACGAGATTTTAGCTGTGTATATGACGTCATATTTATATTTCAGCGGAGAAAAAGTCTACATATGAGGTGGAGATGAAGAAGGTCAAATTGAAAATGAAAGACGGCGCTGTGGTGGATCCTCAAAGTGGAATGGAAGACACGGGTCATGTTTACAAGGTACAACCATTGGTTGTAATTCCATTTTTGTGTGTAGTGATAATTATTGTGATTGCTTCAACTATTTTGAAGTATGGAGTTGCATTTTAGGGAATATGGACTCAAAGAGTGAATGTGCTTATGTGGTAAACTTGTAGTGCAGATTTCCCTGTTAGCTTAAGGAATAGATTTATAATCAATCGAAATCCATAAAAGAATCGCGTTCGCTCTCGTTTTTTTGTTGCCAGGAGGGAAACACACTTTACGCGGCTATATTGACCAAAGTGGATGTTGAAGAAGGCTCAAACAAATACTACAAGCTTCAAATTATTCAAGCTGACAAGAAGGCGAAAGAGTGAGCTCGAATACCCATATATGGGATTTATTATAAAATAGGTCATTCTACATATATAGGTTGTGTATTAAATTCCGCTGATCATATTTTCCTGAATAATTTTGTGAATGAAGTTACTGGGTTTTCCGGTCTTGGGGAAGATTAGGTACAACAATCGGAGGACATCAGTGCGATGAGCAAGGCTCAAAGGAAGCAGCATTGTCTTTGTTTCACAAGTTGTATCGTGACAAGACAGGGAATTCTTTCGGAAAGAAATTCTCTAAAAAAGCCGGCTGCTACATGCCAATGGATATTCACTACTCAGATTCGGTATTTAGCTTAAAATACATTGCAATATTAAATTAGTAGTTTGAAGACAAGATTCGGTTAGAGTCAAAAGTATGTAGTTTGTTTTATATAAATGGGAATCATTCATTTTATAAAGTGTGGATGTTGATTTTTCGTTCTAATGATGTTGTTTTTTTATTTGTATTTGCAGAAAGATACTATTAAGAAGTTGGAACCGTCCTCAAAAACGTCTAAACTGGAACTTGCGGTTCAGACACTGGTTTCTTTGATTTTTGATGTTGACAACATGCAGCAGACGCTCCTGGAGTTCGAAGTACGGACACATAATTAGTTGATTACTTTCCACTGATTTACTTTATCCGTTGTCGCTGTGAAAACTTAATACTGTGATGAATAAGTGTAGGGTTTATTGCATGTGTAACTGCATACTTCAACTCTGACCGGTCTCATTTATTATATTTATATTTCAGTTGGATTTAGAAAAAATGCCACTTGGGAAAATAAGTCAGTCTCAGATTTTGCAGGCTTATAGTTTGCTATCCGAAGCTACCAAGTTGTTAGAAGAGGGAGCCAAGAAAGAGGGTTACCAGGTTTGTTTAGTTCACTCGTCAATTTAACATCACTTTGAACTGTTTTTGTTTGAATTGGAATCATTTATTCTACAAATACATGAAGTAATAATTTATTATACTGTTGTATTAATTTTCAGAGATTATTGATTGACGTCACAAATCGATTCTTTACTCTTATTCCACACAACTTTGGAACTGATAACCCGCCAATATTAAAAGACATTGAACTTGTTCGGGTACTACCACCTTTTCCTTTGCTTTGGGACTAATTATTTTTCAAAAAACTCTTTTTGGATATAGTTAATAAGTAGTATATATTACATTTGTCACGTTTTGTTCTCAGCAAAAAGTTGACATGTTGGAAAATCTCATGGAAGTGGAACTTGCTTATGAGCTTCTGAAAGAAGGAGACGAGAAGGGAGGGTCCCCGATTGACTCCCATTACAAAACTCTTAAATGCGGTATCAGCACATTAGATAAAGGATCTCAAATGTGGCAGATTTTGGAGAAATATCTCAAGAATACTCATGCTGAAACTCATGACCAATACAGCCTCGAACTTCAAAATGTACTTAAGAAATACATTTTCTTTTAAACTTTTAATTGGTTTCAAACAATATTTAAATATTCTAGTGCGGATCATGTAGAATTTTGGTATCGAGCAAGTTTTAATTTTAAAATTCATTATATAATGTACCTACAATGTTTATCGTATAGATTTTTACTGTTGATCGGAAGGGTGAGGAGAAAAGGTTCTCCAAGTACAGTGAACTTCACAACCGTCAACTTTTGTGGCATGGTTCACGTACTTCTAACTACGCAGGGATTTTGTCACAGGTAAATTTTTCTGAAGCCACTATTATGAACTGTGAAGATTAATTTTGAACTTTTTGCTAGTTGTCGTTATATTGACGTGCCAAGAACCAAACATGCTTTATATTCAAAACGATAACTTTTAAAAGGCATACTTTTTCTTACTTTTTACATAGGGATTGAGAATTGCACCACCGGAAGCTCCTGTAACGGGTTATATGTTTGGGAAAGGTGTCTACTTTGCTGACATGGTGTCGAAATCCGCCAATTATTGCTTCACTTCACGTGGGGGAAACACGAAGGGGCTATTGCTTCTCTGCGAGGTTGCATTGGGCGACATGTACGTTCAGATTTTTGTCAGATTGCTTTTAAATTAAAGTCCCTCTTGTGTTGTCTTCTTCTTGAATAGTAAATTTTTTGTGTCACAGGGCGGAGTTGAAAGATGCAAAGGATACCCTCCTGAAAGCTCCAAAAGGAAAGCACAGCGTTAAAGGCTTAGGTGCTACTCAACCGGATCCAAATGATATGCTTACCTTGCCTACGGGGACAATTGTTCCTTATGGGAAACCAACGAAATCCAAGGTCAAAGATTCATCGCTTCTGTACAATGAGTAAGATTGTTTAACTAATTTGTGCCTATACAAATATACATCCGTCGGATTCGAGTAAAAACCTAATGCTTATGATATTGTTTAGGTACATCGTTTACGACGCTGCACAAGTGAACATCTTGTACCTGCTTGAAGTGGATTTCAAATACAAATCCAGGCGTTGAATGGGTGACCATGCTGCTTCCAATTACTATTATTTTCTTACCTAAATGTATTTGCGTATAGCAACTTGTTAATCTACTTAAACAAAAAGAACGTATCGTGGGACTGCAAATGATCATTAGTTATTGCAATTGAGAAGTTTATCTACTGTACTCGTTTTTTTGTATCGTGACCCAGTCTGAAGAACTCAATTTCCGGGCCTTGATTTTTTTGATTTGGGATCTATTTTAAACTTTGTCCGAGACCCGGGATCTATTTGGATCATTACGGTACTATATAAAGGTTGTCTCTCTAAATTCATTATGTTGCCATAAATACTTTGACTTTTTGAAAAAATAATACAAGTCCTATATGGCTGATCATTTGCGGTGCGATAATTACAACAAATATTTTAGCTCTAGTTGTCAGCATTTTTATCATTAGACTACATTATGGCCACCGGCTCCAAAAATCGTATTTCATATCTGAAGCGTAAAGCATTCATATTTATTGATGCATTTTTAATTTTTAATGGATTACCCCCATTGAACTGATTGACTTATTGTGTTCTTCCTTTTGGCCTTATATGGACCGTTGTGGAAATTACTAATTGAAACAATAACATATTATGCAGAAATATAACTTGTAATAATTATTAATGATTTATTGTCAGCAAAGTATGTATGAAATCACCAGATTTTACTTGATTGATTCACTAATAAATAATCTATGTTTCTTAAGTACTCAGATGTGGACATGAGCTATAATATATCTAGTGTGTGTTTAAGTTCAACATCATATCTGGTATGTATCATATAAGTTCGTTACTGTTACTGGGGTTCAAATTATGTCACTCAAGACCATGACCTACAAATATTTTGTGAGAAAAATTTCGTCCATGATCCTCACTTTTACGAAAAGATGCATTGTGCATTTTCTTACCTCAGGTGAAATATCGATCAATTTAAAAGTGACTTGACTGCGTCGCAGGGGATTTGGTTCGAGCATACAGTGGTTCATTGAACATTTAAAATGGTCACCATACTTAAGTAAAATGATGAAAAAGAGTTATTAACGGTTTATAAGTAAAGTCAGGTCACACACCAGTCTGGCCACAGCCGCGCATATGCAAAATTTTTCAAAAAATATAAACGTAATAATTGTATAATTATTAGTTAAACAAGATATCGTCGGTGAAGAACCAAAATTACCCATATCCAATTTAAGCTAGAATTAAAATGAGCTATGTTATAAAAACAAAATGAGAAAAATGCGTAAAAATGTTAATTAGGAGTTTTTGAAAAGTGCAAAATGTTTTACATGTTTTTAAAAAGCGTAAAATGTTCTATTTTTATGTTTTTGAAAAGTGGAAAATGTTCTATTTTCATGTTTTTGAAAAGTGGAAAATGTTCTATTTTCATGTTTTTGAAAAGTGTAAAATGGTCTATTTACGCGTTTAAAAAAAGTTCATCATGTTCTATTTAAATAATTTTAAGACATTTCAATATTGTTTTAGATAGTGGATGTTGGTTTTAGCTAAAATTGGATATGGGTCATTTTGGTTCTTCACAGACGTTATCTATGATCTATGCGACTTATGCGAGATCTTTTGCATCTGTCAAAAGATTTAATTATGTAGATTAGATTGGTTTTGCATTGCAAATTGCAATTGCAGCTGCAGCTAATAAAAGGAAAGGTAGAAGTCGACATGCTATGGATGGAGGCGGAGGCGGGTCGTAGCTTCATCTATTAGACTATTGGCTGGCCAAGTTGCCGTTTTGCCGTTTGAACTGCCGTGTGCGGGAAAGTGGGATTTTTCCTTCAACCGACAACAAAAGATCAGTTATGAGAAATCATCCGTAAATGATGTTAGGAATGACATGCCGTTACTCATAGAGCTACCCACCTCAGAATTTGAAGAACAACTTTTCTAAGATTGCCCTAGATAGAGAGGTTTTTAACACTTACCCAAGTAGTTGATGACATCATTTACGGACGATCCCGTAGGACGTAAAGATGCTTGAAACTTGTAAAAGATAAACAATAATAAACATCTGTCATCTGTACAAAAGAGATCACTAGTGCATTGCAGTTCCAGCCTCCAGACTCCAGTCCAACTTCCGATTTCAAATTTTTAGTCCAAACTCGAAACTCAAAAAGACTCTTCAGCCAAACAGGTAATTCGTAAAAGTCACTGTTGAAATCTAAGCACCTAGTCCTTAATTTTAGCTTTGCTAAGAAATCAGTGCCAACTTAACTTTAAAGTTATCTGCTGCGTTCTCCAGCGGTTTCCATAATTGAGGATAATTTTACATAATATTTCTTTTGTAAAAAAATATTTTTTTATGATTCTATAAAAACCATAATAGTAACTTTGTGACGTACACTGAGTATGTTAGGCTACCATCATTGGAGGACACTGTAAAGTTAATAATTTTGTTGAATAAAATCTTTCTAGTCGAAGCCGAGTGCTCAGTCATCAGTATCAGTTGTATCAGTCCAGTCACAAGCAACAAGCCTGTTGCCTGTCACCTGTTGCGGGTCATCTATAAAAGTTTGTGATTAAAAGCGAGGAAATCCTGCAGGGTTAAGGGTGATCTCAAAAATGGACAACCCTCCGCCCCCTCTCAATATTGAGATAGGATCCATCAATAAAAACATGGGTCGGATTTTAGAATATAGAGAGCTGACGCGACAAATCAGACCCTTGTTAAGAATTTTAAATAAATCTCCTGAAACGGAAATGGAAAAAGCCATCATGTCTGAGGATAAGTCTATAATGGGGGATGGATCTGAGTTAAGCTGTGAAATTATAGAGAAGGCGAAGGTTCGTTTTTAATACAAGTAATTTTTTGTGTGTACTATATTTTGGTGTCTTGAGTCTAATGAGTCTTGCCTGGTAATCTCAGCTTGATCTAATATTTAGTTTTTATTTTAAATATGTTCCACTTCATCATAGGCTTTACTTGAGGAGCTGAGGGGTAAAGTAGAAGCTCAAGCAGGAAGAGCCAAAGTTTTGTGGTCCCGAGTTTTAACTAACTGGGAGCATCTAAACGAGGAGAGTGACCTATCCCTTGAGTACGCTAATTCGAGATCCGATATTATCCAGATGGTATGTATGCCTAAACTATAATAAAGTACAATTTCATTCCTACGACTGCGACTGCGGCAGCTGGTTTTTTTAAAAATCATTTGCATATTTTCATTCAAACAAAATATAATTGCCTGCCCAGTCCAGAAATGTGGGTACATAAAAGTACTGATTAATTGTGCGGATTATTTTTTATTTTTAGCTCGAGAATTTATGTAATGAGCAAGAAAATGCGGGTACCAAAAGATTACAGTGTATACACTCGGCAATTACAGAGATTCGGGAAGAATTAGTTGAGCTATGGAAGCAGTGCATGGCAACCGCGGAGGAGAGAGACCATTTCGAAGGATTTCAGAGTACTAACTTTACCAAAGAGCTCCTTGACCTTCACAAGGCAGAGTTAGTCAGATGGAAGTATTTTCATAAAAAAAATCAAAATGTCTTTGCGTATGTAAGTAATCTCACCTGTCTTGCTTATCGCAGCCATCTCCGATTTTCTTCCTTATTTCTTAACATGATTTTACTTCTTAAAAACGTAAATTCGATCCTGTAGCTTCAAGGTCAGTTATCTCTGTATTAGTTCCTAATATAAAACAGAAAATGTAATTTTTTTGTTTCTTTCTTTTCATATTAGATTGAAAAGCGTCAGAATCTGTGGAAGCGAATGAGGGAGCTCCAAGCCAAGGCGGAGGATCCAAACCGGTTTATTAATCGGTATGTTATAAAGTATTCTGAAAATTACATGGACATTATGTCTCAAAAATCCCAGGAAGTATTAACTCAACGTCTACCTCACTATGTATGTGGAAACAGTATTAAATTAGAACATGAATTTCTGATTTAATTTAGGGGTGGAGCATTACTCCAGAGTCAGAAAGAAATGAACTACGTGAGCTCCGCTTTGCCCAAATGCGAGGAAAAATTAATTAAACTGGCAAATAACTTTGAAAAAGAGAATGGGAGAAAAGTCCTCATTCTTGGCAAGAAAATTTCGGAGGTGATCGCTGAGGATTGGGCTCAGCACAAGGATAGTATTCGAAATAGAAGTTCCAAACCCCTATTGAATGTAATCAAATATTATCACTTTTCTATACTGCATAGTAAATCGTGTATCTTGAAAAACATTTTTGGTTAATTTTTTTTTGTGGTCAGAAACCAAGTGTGGTGCAGGATGGGATGAGTCACTTAACGAGATCAGCGTGTAAACTCACTGGGGAAAAGCGAGCGGGTACGTCCCGTGCTACTATATTAGTGAAGAGAGGGAGACTGAACCCCCTCGACCTGGGCCATGATCAGACTGAAGATCAAGAGAATAACGATATGTCTTAACCTATAGGTCCTTTCTAAATACTCATAATACAATTTGATCTATTTTTTCTAATTTGTAATACTTGATCCTGAACATTTCGGTTTATATTCAATTAGATTTACTACTACTACATTACTGCTGCTCCAAGAGTTTTAAATTTTAAAATTTCCTTATAAATATTTATTTTTATCGTGTTTTTGTTCAACATTATTTACTCCCTTTACGACCACGACAATACCGTCTGTTTTTCATCTCAGCGAACTACAATATTTAAGTAAAAGTAGTTTTTAAAATAATCAAAATAGTGATTTTAAGCATGTTTATAGGTATATATATTATATCGTCTGTGAAGAACCAAAATGACCCATTTTCATTTTTAGCTAAAAATAATATTAACTATATCTACTAAAATATTCCAATATGTTTTGAGAGCATTTAAATAGAACATTTTGCACCTTTTCAAAAACATGGAATTAGAACATTTTGCAACTTTTCAAAAACATGGAATAACACTTTTCAAAAACATGTAAATAGGGCATTTTACTTTGTTGAAAAACATGAAAATAGACAATTTTGCGCTTTTCAAAAACTCCTAATTAACATTTTACTCATGTTTCTCATTTTGTTTAGATGACATAGCTCATTTTGATTGTAGCCTAAATTGGATATGGGTCATTTTGGTACTTCACACACGATATTATTTATAGAGTAAGTCATTTTGGCAAAAGAGTACAACTTCACAATTTAGTAATTATGAGCAGTACAATATTTATTCTTATTATATATTATACATATGCATTATCATACCTCCGCAAAACATTGTAAAATTTATTTATCTGACTGGAGAAATATTTTATTTATGTGCTTAATAAAATTGTCCTTAGTTTGTGTTCCTCATCTCAAAATTCGAACATAACACGGGCCCTGACCCTGGCTCTCATTTTTACTCGATCCACTTTTGTTACCTGTAGCCTGTAGTCACACTATTTGCCAATTTAATAATTTGCTTCAAATCCATTTTCGCAATAAATTAATATATTAGTTTTATTTCCAAAAGCAAAACAAATTGGACGCGCTTTACGTTCAGTGCAATAGTAGTAGTATTTAGTCATGTCGTATTACACGGTAAATAATTAGATACTTGGAAATGGGAAATTGATAAATTAAAAGTATTTTTATTTATGTACAAGACAATATTAATGTGTTTCTACCAAGTACACACTACACATACATCCTCTCACATGAATCTACTTTTGTATTTATTGAATAATGTTTTTTTTAAACTTATGAGTACGTAATTCAATTTCATTACTAATGGTCAACAGTAAGTTGTAATGTTCCAATAAGAAAGGATTCATCAAGCTGCAGCTTGTACACCTTCCACATTTAACACTGTTGTATGTTGTATACGCTCTCAAAACCTTTTGAAAATGCTTCTCTTTTCCGTGCCTAATGAAATACAATAATAGAGATTTGAGTTCTTCAACTAATGTACTCCATTCCGTAAAATATCTACGTCGAAATCCTTCTTAGAGAAGCCTAAAAGTTCTTATTGCAAATTAAAGGTAAAAGTTTAAAATATCTTAAAATAATTGGTGCTTGCTTAAGACTACAGATTACATTACAGAATATTATTACGGTAGTACTATAACGGCATATTTTATAAGTGCAACTCCCTACGACCACATAATTTACCACGTACATTTTAATTAATTCTAATTAAATTAATAATGGAATAATAATACAAATACGATTAGATACGCAACATGAAAAGTACCTCCTTTAACCCTATTCAATTAACCTTAAGTACGTACTTACATACACAATCATTATTACAATTTAGACTGCATGAAAAGTGTGTCAATTATCTGATCCATCACTACATATTTATATTCCCTTTGAAAAATGCAATCACTTGTACTTTGTGGATTTTTTACTTTTTCATGTTGATTTTATTTTTTGTAATTAAATACTATACATTAGTTTGTCGGTCACTTTCTTCACGTCTTCAAAATTTAAAGTCTAAAAGACGAAATAAAATACTGTGTACAAATTAATTTAAATAATAAAAAAAAAAGTTGTCAAGTTAAAACATTTAAATAGTAAATTACTTAATAATTATTAGTATAGCCATAGCCATTAACTCTAAAATACGTAAATACAAGTACGTTTGATAATACGAAACACATTTGAACGGTATACAAAACAGAAAACTATGTACCTACCTACCTAAAGTCCGATTCAGTGTAATGTGTAATTAATTACTTAACGCATTTTAGAAAATACTCATACATTTTCAAATTCTCCCATTATTACTAGGAAAGGAACCGGAGTTTCCAAATCCAAGTCAAATCTTGAGTTAACTTAATAACTGACTGCACAGTAGTCAGGAGACCATTTCCATTTACTTAAAATCTGAATAAATTTATTTGTTAATTTTCTATAGATATATATATACAACAATCGACTCATAACACTACAATAAAATTACAGAAATTATTATTTATTACAATGATGTATTTACACCTCGAGTATGTTTTTTCCTTTTGTTTTCTTTTGATATTAAGTTATTAAAAAACCTTGAATTTAAAAAAATTAAGCTGACGATGAGTCATATAGTCACACACACAAAATTATCTGTAGTATGTAGGGAATTCCAAAAGCCCCGCCACTTTGGAACACTAATACATATTTTGTCATTACAGAAACTAACGTAAGTATATTTATAATCAGTTAATTAATATTTGAGGGTAACATTTTATAATCAAGAATCATGTTGTAATCATAGTACTTAACAAGTAAACTGGAGATAAAATTTTAGTCAACGAACGATCAGCTTTTTTCAAAAGTCCTCCTACTATTCATTCCCTCAAATTTACTACGAATACTAATAATCAACACTCCCAATCCCATCGTCCGTTGAAATATTCAAAAATTCATGAAAATGAAATATTGAAATTTTAAATCTAAATACAATTAATAATTGTTATTACGGCATAAAAACGTTTGGATTTATTACATTTTTTTTCTCAGAATGACTCTATGATTTTTTTTATATCTTCAAGTTAAAGCGAAACTTTTCCATGTTTTTGTTTTTTAATACATTAAGCATTTGAAATTGTAAAAATTAAAAAGTAAATCACTCTACTCTGTAATGCTTCTACTACAAAACGTAACTATATTTTGGTGTTTTCTTTCTTTCTTTTGTTTGCCGGGTGGTGAGTTGGGTGGGCGAGGATGAGGTTACAACTCAGTATTCGTTTGCATATGTGCGAGTTTCATTTAAAGATCTGATTATTAGTGGAATACAACAATTCCATTCAAAATTATTGTATTTGAACAAGGTAGAAAATGTGGAGTGATGATACTAGAATAATAGAAATGGAGGAACGGTTCCTATTTGAGGTTTGAGTTTTCTTCAGCAGGTGGTTCAGGCAAGTCACTAACTTCTACTACATATTATCTCATTCATTTCACACACGCGTCAGTTTAATTTCTTCTCTTTAAAATTGTCTCTTTTCAAATTTCCTATATACTTATTCTTTGAAGTTTTCTTTAGTCGGAAAATTCGGATTCTTCCTCATCGAAAACATACTTGGCAACCTTTCGATTTGCACGACGTCCACGGTCAGCTGCTCCATCACCATATTCATCCACGGATTTGGTAGGTGATTCCATCACAAAGTCATCATCTGAGCTGTTCGCTCCTCGTCCCTTCTTTCCCTTCTGTCCAAACAAAAATATTTGAAATATAAATTAAATGATTACGCAGGCCACCGCACATTTAGAAGAAAATCAGACACAAATTCATCAGACCATAAAATATAAAATATATTATAATTAGCTAAAAAATTCTTGGAAGAAATAACAGCACAAAAATAAAAATAATGATTTGATGACTATATTATTATATAAAAGGGCAATGTGAAGTTCACAGTTGAGTTGAAATGGACAGCATTCAAATTTTTGCATGGATCTGATATATACAAATTGTGCAATACCAAATGCCAAACACAACATAAAACAAGAAACAGCACAAATCGTGTGTCAGTTGGAGTTCGGAATGCTTGGATTTGTATTCAAAATTATAAAATAAAAATAGACCTTGACGTTTTGGGTTTTGGAAGTGGTAGTCTTAGATTTGGGTTTAGGGGAGACGTCAAAGTCATCCGAATTATTTGCATTAAAATCGTCCTCATCGGAAGACAAGCTCGTGACCTTATTCTTCTTGGGTAAAGTAGTAGTGGTAGGCCTTGCGCTTTTACCAGCGTTCTATTTGAAAACAATTAAGTCACAAACTAAAACTTACTAAAAAAAAACAAGCACTCTATACGTAGCAACCATTACCATATAATATACATAGCAAAATGACATAGCAGCCCCGATCACCATTCCCCATTGATCAGAGCAATGCAACCGAAACCAAAAAAATCATAAATGATAGGAATGCAACAAGGGAAATATTATTGTAGGAACCTTTTTGGGGGCTACAGGTGATGCATCTAATTCAACAACATCGTCATCATCATCAGAATCCGAGGAGTATTTCGCAGCTTTCTTCCCTTGGTCTTCTTGCTTCTATTCGTTGATGTGGTTCAGATAAATTTTAAAATCAAAACTTTACTAGTACCACTATGACACCCTTAAGTAGGTAGGTACTTACTTACTTGCAAATAATATTTATGAAATGAAAAGCTTTAACACACAGAACGAGAAATACGACACTTATCAGCTACACACTACAAATTGCATAACGTACTACACGGTTACGGTACTGGGTACATAGCCTACAATAAGCACTGTAAAATGAGCGTTTCTAGCTATCTATACAAGAAGCACTAAGTAGCATCACAAATTAAAACAAAATAATGTATGTTCTACGTATAACACAGATATATGCAAAACACTAACAGACTAACAAGTTATAAATGCATGACTGTTTAGTTTTGAAATGTCTAAAAGATGAAAACGTAAAAGTTTGTATATTTTGTATATACACATACCTTTTTCGGAGCTACATCTGAGTCAGAGTCGGAGAAATTCATTTTCTTGGGAGCCGGTGCGGGTTTCTAGAAAAAAGGAAACAAGCGAAATATTGTTTAAAATAACAATTCATAAAATAGTACGCCATTAAATTGGAAGGCAATATCCGAAATATGTAATATTTACATTTTAGTGCTAAATGATAAACTTAAACAAATAGCATGGACTTTTGATTAGTACCTTTTTAGACTTGGCGCTGAAGGTAAAGCTAGAATCGGATGCATCAGAAAAGTCGCTCTCAGATTCAGAACCTGAGGATCCCTTTTTCTTCCCCTTTTTAGGTGATTTACTCTTAGCTTTAAAAGTTAATTTAGTTTGTTTCATTCCATCTTTTCCGGCTTTAGGAGCTCGCGGTTTCTTTTCACCAGGTGGTTTCTTTTCCCTTGGTTTCTTAGCTGGACCCTTCGCAGCCTTCCCACTCCCGCCATTTGAAGTAGGGCCCTCCGTGGAACTATTTAATTTATCTAAGAGACTCTCATTATCCTCAACTAAAAGATCAAACTCATCCTTTTCCAGATCAATAACATCACCATTCTCCTCGTCCTTCTTCTTCCCTTTCGGGCCCCTCTTCGCCCTAATCCCCTTATTCTCTTTGGTCTTGGTAGCTGCCTCCACCTTCTTGATTAAATCATCAATTTGTGGAGTCACTTTCTGTCCCATGGGGGACGGGCATGTGTCGAGGAGGGCTTTCTTTGAGAAGCCTCTCTTATTTGAGACGGCCTTCTTCTTTGTCTCCGTACTGTCCTCGAGCTCTTCCTTCTCCACCCTGTCCAGCTCCTTCGTAAATGCATCCAAATCATCTACGTACAGATCGTTCGGTGTTTTCTTTTTGAGCAAATCCAGCTCCCTTTGCTTCTCATCCCGCTTTTTGAGTAGATCATCTTTCCTCTCCTGGGTTAAACTCCACATAGGCATGCCCAAGATGTAGTCGAAATCCTTCCCGTCCTCAGGCTCATCACCCTCTGGTGTGTCATTATCCTCCTCCTGGACATTTTGAATATAGACTTGTCTCGCTTTCCAAGCCTTGACAGGGTCCGAGTCATAGCGCCGCGTCACTAATTCGTCAATCATCAATTTTTTCTTTTTATTCTCAATCGTGATTTTGTTATCACATTTCTCGACAATGAAACGAGCTTGATTCGAGAGTTTGGATGCTTCCGCTGAGAGGATCCCCAATAGATATTCCCGCCTCTTCCCGTACATTTCAATCCGGAGCTGAAAAAATTCATTGAGTATGGACAAGGCTGAGTCGTACCTCCGGAGAACACCATTCTGGTCAAAGAGAACCATGGACGTGAGATTGATGACGTTCTGGAGCTTGAAAACCTTATGGAGTCCTTGGTCCTGGTAATTGTCAAGGAGTTCGGGTTTCATAGAAATGACAAACTTGACAGTGGTGTCAGTGTGATATTCTTTATAGTCCGTGAGAACCGAGGGGGTTTTATCCGTTCCAGTCGCCATCGGCTCAACGACACCCTCCTTGTAAACCTGAGTCCAGACACCGATGGGGAGCTCAGTCACTTCAATCCTCGTATCCGAGAGAACACTCACTTCCCCATTCACAGCATATTTCTGGGGGGAGATTTCAATGATGTCACCCCGGAAATTCTTGTACCAGGGCATCATAGGTTTAGGCTCATCCCCACGAATTAATCGTCTCAAATTCGCTACAATCTCCCTTGGGTTGAAATTGGGGACGCGGGTCATCCAGCCCGTCCCGATCCCGTCCGCTCCATTGACGAGGACGACGGGAAGGATGGGGCAGTACCACTCCGGCTCAATCTTTTGATTGTCATCATAGAGATTCTTGAGAATGGCATCGTCCCGATTATCAAATATGAGCTTCGCGAGAGGACTGAGCATTGTGAAAATGTAACGGGGGGACGCAGAGTCTTTCCCTCCCTGGAGACGAGTTCCAAACTGTCCAATGGGCTGGAGAAGATTAATATTATTGGAGCCAACGTAGTTCTGAGCCAAATTGACGATGGTGGACATGAGAGACTGTTCACCGTGATGGTAGGCAGAGTGCTCTGCGACGGAGCCAGCTAGCTGAGCCACTTTAATCTCACGCTTGTCATTCCGCTTGAAGCAAGTGTAGAGCACTTTCCTCTGTCCCGGCTTAAGACCATCCACAAGGGAGGGGATGGAGCGCTCATTGTCCAGATTGGAGAAGAGGACCAGCTCCTTGTTGATAAAGTCCGAGTAGGTGATGGTGTGGACGTCTTTATTGTATATGATGTCTTCACTTATGCCCATCTCCTTCCTCCGCTTCGTCCCCTCCATCCAATTAGTGAGCCAGTCCTTCCGCTGGTCAATGCATTTTTTGGAGAATGCCATCGTGATTTGGTCATCGTCAGTTTGGCCTTGGTAGCGAAATTTGATGCGATGCCGCTGCATGTCTGAGAAGTACTCTTTCGCCTCTTTCGAGGTGGACGTACCCAACCCCTTGTAGTACTTTATCTTGTATGTTTTCCAATTATGCTTTGTCTTTTTCCAGTCCTCGAGTTCGGGCATTGAGTAGAAGGAGATGGACTCATGGCCCTTGGAAGCTTTCACGATCGGAGTAATGAACTCTTCGATGAAGCTCATCTGAAGGAGTGACGGCCAATTGTGATGAACAAAGTTAATGATGAGACCCTTAATGTGGGAGCCGTCGTGATCCTGATCAGTCATTATCATCAGTTTCCCATAGCGAAGCGTCCTCATGTCTTCCACTGATGCGTATTTCTTTTTATACTGGATCCCAAGAATCTTGACCAATGCATTAATTTCCGCATTCTCCATGATTTGCTTGTGGGAGGCTTCCCGGACATTGAGAAGTTTACCTCTCAGGGGGAAAACACCGTATTTATCACGTCCAACGACGCCGAGACCCGCCACAGCCAGCGTCTTGGCTGAGTCTCCCTCCGTTAATATCAAGGTGCAATCAATGGAATTCTTGGTCCCTGCGTCGTTCGCATCCTCAAGCTTTGGGATCCCTTTAATCTTATTCTGTTTTCGTCCAGCGCAATTCTTTTGAAGTAGATTTTCCGCTTTAAATTTTGCCCATTGTAGAACGGACTCGACAATCCCGGATTTGATTACTCCTGTGTAGAATTTCTCGGATGGAGTACATTTCGAACCAAAGCTCTTTGCTTGTAGCGTCATGTTCTCTTTCGTCTGGGAGTCGAACGTAGGATTCTCAATAAGACAGTTGATGAAGATCCAAATATGATTACGGATTTGGAACGGCTTGATGTCAATCCCGTTTTTATTCTTCTTCTTAATCGTTTCTACCAGGTTCTTCACAACCATGTCAGATACATAGTCCACGTGCCGTCCACCCTGCGTTCCAAAATTCCCAAGTAAATACACCACGCTTTATTCCAAAAACTAAAGCACCACTTGGCGCTAAATTCTGTGCTAATTTTGAAGATAGCTTAATAACTAATAAAATTACTCACACATTATAAATTTAAACTACGCAGAAATTACAGAGCACACTAACCTTGGTGGTGGCAATACTATTGACGAATGAGATTTGTTGAAAGCCATTCTCTGAGGGTGCCACAGCAATTTCCCAGCGATCACTGACCACCTCGTAGTTAAACTTAATCTTATTCCCTGTTTCATCATCTTTGTCCTTTAAGAATAAATCAACGTAGTCCTTGAAGCCTTTAATCTGAAACGAGGGTAAAAATAAAAATTGAATTTATGTATACACATGCGAATGCGAGGGGGTTAACGAAATGTTTATTAGTGCACTTTACAGTGACAAAATGATTATTAACCAGTGCAAGTGAGTACGTACAGGTAACTTTTTTCCATTAAGAAATACTTTGAGGCCTCTACCCGAAGCTGCAACATCGTACGCTCGCCGATTAAACAGTGCCACCACATCATTGTCCAAAGTTTCCATATTAAATTTGGATAAGTCGGGTGTAAATGTGATTTTAGTATAATCATTGCCAAAGAAATCCTTAATCTTCGGTGCCGTAGTCTTACTCATATTATTCTCCCAAACCTAAAGAAGTAAATTAAAAAAATGTCAAATTACAATTAGCCAAAAACATTTGAGGTACTCAGGTACACTATTAAAAATAATTTTAAAATAAATAAACAGAAAAGATTCACATTTAAAATTAAGAACTACGACTAAGAGTATTGTATTCGCGGTGAGCGTCAACTACCTGCTTAAAAGCCCGCTTGTACTGAACAGTGCATGTTTCAACGGTGAATTTCTTGCTGAATACATTACAGAGTTTAGCTCCATACCCATTACGACCTCCCGTCACCTTCTTGTCTTCATCATTAAAGTTAGAGGAGGTCAAAAGATGTCCAAAGATCATTGTCGGAACCATCATTTTCTCCGTTTGATGCTCAACCACAGGGATACCTTGACCATTGTTCCACACTGAAATGACGTTGTTTTCCCTATTGATAGAATAAAGGCGGAATTAGTATTGGGTATACAAAATACAAGCTAAGGCATGGTGTATGTAGTAGCATTGAAAATTATTTAAATGTTCATAAGATTAAAATATGGAAAAGAACTTACTGATCAATGTCAATTTTAATCGTGTCCATATTGCCATCACGCTGTTTATTATCTGCTGCATTGACGAGGATCTCATCGAAAATTTTGTAGAGACCAGGCACGTAGGTTATATTCTTCTGTTCCATCTTTCCATCATTTATTACCCACATTAGTTCTGTCACCTTTTCAACGGAGCCTGCAACGACCATTAACAAGATAAATAGAAAATTAGTGCATCTTTTTAATAAACAGACTGACAATCATAATATGTTGTAATTAGTCAACATGTTAATATTAATAATTGTACTATAATGAATGATTTACCTATATAGGTATCGGGACGTAAAAGTATATGCTCCAATTGAGTCTTCTTTTGGTAAATATCTTCAATTGCTGTGCCCTTCGCCTTCTTGGGACCTTCCCGCGGCCCATCGTCAACTCTCGAACTCATTTTTACAAAGAGTTCCTATAAAAATAAAAGAAACAACATTGAATTAAGATGCAAATTCAAGTACAATCTTGAACGTTAGTGATTGAAAAAATTATTATTGGCCATTCATCGTGTTCCCCTGCAGTTTGGGCACATGAACTAGTTAACAAAAAACGAATTTCGGATTAAGAGCAAGCGGGAAAAAAAAAGAATACAGAACACAAAAGTACAATCTCTACTACCAACTGTGGTTAGAACGTACTAGCCTCTAGTGATACGCTTAGTTAGTTGCTCAAAATCTTATTAAAACTGAGAAACTAACCACTAATGAAGATTAAAAAATTAACACAAACACAATTAACTAAGAGAATAAAAATCTAGAGAGGGGGACGATAGATACAACTAGTAACCTTGATCTTCCCTGCAGTGAATACAGTTGAAGTTGACGAAAGAAGAGGTAAACGGACCGGGAATCGGGCGTAATGACCGATTCCAGTCACAGCAAATGTGAGGGCCCGTAGACTCACCCTTACACACTCAAAGTCAAACTTCTGATACTTCTTTTATACGGGGGTGTATATAGAGTGTTACATAGGGTGTTGCAATCGTACCACCCGTGCCCGTAGCCCGTTCACACTTACACCAGTACCAGTACTGAAACTGAGACTACACAGTTTGCAGTTACACAGTAACAAGGAAGCAAGAAAACTATAACACGAAAAAAAACAAGGAATACTTTACATAAAAAATGAGCAAAATAATGCACAGGATGATCAATGATAATAATAATATTGGTTTCCGGGTAGAATCCCGAAGGAGTTGAGATGAATCTCTTATTTTCCCGGTATCACATTAGCATGATAAATAAATTATCGCTAACAGTCAATTATAAACTTATGAATTAAAGACGGATACGGATGATCTACAATAATATTCTACAATCAACCAAACACCTTTAGCGTGGAATGTTTCAAGAATACCAACGACTAAGGAATACATATGTAACACTAGGAGAGATTTATACACATGACTTATATCGTGAAACGACTCCAATTGACCATTCTAAAATAAAATGTGTTCACTAACAACCAACAAAAGCCGGGGTTTTGCTTCGATGTAAGAAATTCGTGTTTATAAGGTTCTCAATAATTATACATGTAGTTTTAGTAAGTACCTCCAAAATTTCAAGAGTAAATTCAAAATTGAGGAAAGGAAAACACAGTAAACACACAAAAGATGTAAAATTACTTCTTGGTTTTGAACTATGAACCTAAAATGACCTAAGTCATAAGTAAATAAACCAGAATATATTAGTTTGGCTCGTCGGACAATAAAAATAAAAAGACTGAAAGCCCCCGTGTCCCATTCCCATCAGCCGTCAACCGTTAAAAAATGGAAAATTGTATTCCAATGAAAACGCAAAAATGTGTCTGTAAAAAGAGGCTCCCTTCCCGCTTTCTCAAAATCCCTTCACCAATCCTTTCCCGACGTCTTCCCGCAAAAATTCTAAAATATCCAATCACAACTCCCTCTCAAAAATAACAGCCATTCAGAACTAAGCAATAACGTCACTCCACCCCTTCTTTTCCTTCGGGTTAAGGACCTCCCTATCCAACCACTATACTCTTCTTACTGTCAACGTTTAAAAATCGTCCAGTAATGACGTGAGCAGTCCCGGGTGGGGAGATTTTTCATTCACCCCTTCAATTGCCTAGGTTGGAAAGTTACAAATTATTCCAAGACGTCATCCATGCATAGACCCTTCCAAGCTTTAAGCTTTGCAGCCTATACTTAATAGTACTTATATACACACTTGATATATTTCTGTACATCTCAGATCTCAATCCATAGCAAATTAAACGTTAAAGGGAAAAAATGGGGAAAAATGGCAAGCGTAAAATGCTACAGTGGTTTTCAAAAAACGAAAATTTCTAACATTTCCCCTCATATTTCTCCACAGAATTTTCTCGAGAAAGAAAGAAAACAGTTTGAAGAAGCTAAGAAATGATGACGAGACTCGGAATTTGACTTACTTGTCGGATTTGATGAATTTGCCGTAAGAAAACTGACAGCTATTTCGAAGATCAAATTATAATGCGTTTTCCAAGGGAGACTTGTAAAAACAACACTGACAGTTGACACAGGTTCACAAGAGTAACAACTTGTGATGAATGACGACAACTATTTAAAAATGATAATTTAATATTTGACTCCAAGATGAAAGTTAGGATAGGAATTTAATATTTTTTGACTTTTCCACGGAATGTAATAATTCTTATTATGTAGTTATGTATTATCAGTATGTACTCCACCACGACGACCAAACCAATCGACGGACCGACCGACAAGCCGAACGACGGTAGAATGAGCTGAGAAAGGAGCCAATACCGAATCCAATGAGGGAAAACCCTAAGAAATTGTCCATAATTGATGTCATTCAAATTATCCTTCTTTTATGGCCCACCCACCTCTTTGCCATCACTTTAACATTGAGTGACGTTGCATGTCATCAATATATGATAGATAACATCATTTAGGGACAATCCCTTAAAGAAAAGCAATATAAAGCAACAGCGGAGTACTTGTACAGCGGCTGACAGACCATGTAGCCAGCGTGGCAAAAATTTAAATTCCGGCTGACGTCCTTCCGTTTTCACTATTTGCAGTACGGATTACTACTGATTTTACGAAAACACAAAAAACTAAAAAGTGATGGCTTAAATTCTTTTAAATGTGAAAGTGGTTTAATTTTTTTAAAATATTATATTATTACCACACAAGTTAGACTTCTTGCTTTTCACTCCTAGCCCTAGTCCTTCCGACCTGTCATCTTTAAATAAGGTAAATATCTAAGTTTAGCCTTGACTTTATTAGTTGGCAGTCTCTGTGTGTGCTAATTGCTAATTGTCAATTGTGTATTTTTGTTGTAGTTTGTCAGACAGATACCTAATTGTGAATTGACACGTAGGTCAGTTGTTTTAAGCTGGCTGTTGGTTGTTGTGATTCTTGTACAATTCTTGTAATAATTTTTGTGTTTAGTTTATGATTTTATAATATTTAAAATACATTTTAACAGTTTGGTTCTCTTTAAGATGACTTGTGTTATGAATTATATGACAATTATATTATGTATTATCTTTACAGAAGATGACGTCCAGAGGAGCATTGCCCGTGTTTGACCTGTCCACATTGAAAACATTAGAAGATATTGATCAGATGGAAGCTGAACTTGCTACCAGAGAAGTAAGCCTAATGCATTGCATTATGGGTATGACATTGTGCTATTTAAAGTGTTAGATATAAGTCAATGTAAGTTCTAAGTTCCAAGATGAAGAAATTGTAAGTGTTAGGATATGTGTTGTGGTCGTTGTTATTAGTGTTCAGTATTTTCCTCGTATTTGAAAGTCATGTTTTTAAATGTTTAATTTGTTATTTGTTCACTTTATTTTTTAGGAAGAATCTACTCAAAGAATTGTTGAATTGATGAAAAATAGAGATGACATTGAGATTCAGTTAAGGACGTTAAGTCAGCGTTTGAGTACATTAAAGCCAGTGGAGTCAGAAGCTGAGCATTTTGCTGAAGTGATTAAAACGACTGCTGGCTTAGCGAAAGGTGTGAGTGCAAAAGTTCGTCTACTTGATAGAACAAAGGTGAGATATTTCGGTATTTTATTGTTTCAGTGGAATTATAGCTGTTAGTTGTTAATAGTGATTTTGGTTTATATTTTAAATTATATAGATATTTTTAATTATTCATTTGTTTCTGTTATTTATATTGCCCTTTTCTTCGACGAACCTAGAACCGTGTGTCAGAGTGTCAACAAAGAGTGAATGATTTACTGGACCTTCAGCAGTGTAGTGAAGGTGTAGCAACAGCGATGCAAAATGAAGATTTTGAAAAAGCTGCCGCTCACGTGCACCGATTTTTAACGATGGATGAAACTTTACTAAAGCATACGGCAAGAGATGTGTCTGAAGGTATTGGCTGCCCGGAAGCTCACAAACATATTTTGAATAGTTACTTTTGCATCGATTCCGTATCGATGATGATAGTTTCTTGATATTACCACGAAAGCTAAAATTTAAAATCAAGTATTAAAATATCTTATTTTTATATTCTCTTACAGGAAAAAATTTGGACGCTTCCTTTCACAGGCTACATGATGCGGAAGAGCAGTTAAAAACAGTGATTAGCACGAAATTTGATGAAGCTGTACGAGATGAAGATTTGGCTTCCGTGGAGCGGTTCTTTAAAATATTTCCACTTTTGAATATGCATGACGAAGGGCTTAAGAGATTTACAAGTTACTTATCATCTAAGGTAGCACTATTGGAATCTAAAATGAACGCAGCTTATGCTCTTTAAAAGTGTATATTTTGTTATGTGATTTCTATGCTCTTTTATATTCAACAGTAAACGGTTTTCACTCCTGTTTAATAATTATTTATGGAACTTACAGTTGAGAGAGAGTTCGCAGAAAAATCTGAATGGAGCCAGACTAACGCGTGAATCAGACAAAAGAGCAAGTGTCATTTACGCTGACACGCTCACCCTTCTATTTGAAGGCATTGCAAGAATTGTGGAGATACATCAGCCCTTGATTGAAACCTACTATGGTCAGCCGTTGATACGTCGTATCAATCTAAAAATATTATATTACCTTACAAATTTTTATATTTTATCCTGCTGTGCTTATGTTCATTATTTGTGCATTATTATGCTCCTTAAAAGGCCCGGGAAGAATGTTGACAGTCATGGAGTATCTACAAAAAGAATGTGACTACGAAAGTAAGCAAATTCTGGAAGATTTCCGTAAAAATCGTGAATTTAATCGGAAAGTTCAGCTTGTGTCTTCGTTCATGAATCAGAAATCGGAAACTAAAATTGATCCAAAAGAATTAGACCTGGTTTTGAGTGAGATGACGCTTTTGAATGCAAGAACAGAATTATATGCTCGCTTTGTCCGGAGACGTGTTTTGGTAAATAAATCAACTTAAACAATCAAAACCTGTATTAATTAATATTGTCGCGTCAGATGTCCAACTCCCAATAATTATAATTCAAAACTCTCTGTTTTAAATATTGTAGAGCGACATCGACGTTTCAGTGACAGATGAAGGGGAAAAATCTAAAAAGATTACTGCTCTGGACCGCCTAATGAAAGATGGTGAAACTTTCCGTACTATGCAACTTTTGCTGGGGCAGTATATTTTATTGGAGCAATTTTTCATGGCTCAGAGCGTTCAGAAGGTACATTCTCGAATATATTTATAATTTAGAAAGCTGAATGAATTGACTGTAAGTTACTTTCTCAAATCATTTTCTCATCGTTATGAAACTTCTTGTTTCATTTTCTCCAGGCAGTGGAAATGGATACGCTTGTAGAAGCTTCGGGCGAGGACACGTTTGTCCTCTCCAGCATGACAGATGATGTATTTTTTATTGTGAAAAAATGTATTAAAAGAAGTCTTGGGAGTCAAAGTGTGGATGGTGTCTGTGCCGTCATTAATAATGCGTGCGGGATTCTTGAGTCCGATTTTGCTGATTTACTTTTAAATCAACTTCGTCAAGGCTTTCCCAGTGGCTATTTAGACCTTGCCCAAGCTTACAGTGTCATCTCAGCTTCATTTCAACAGGGGAAGATTCAAGCTTCTGACATCGAAAAAAGTCGCACTCAATTTGTTGTAAGTGTACAAAGGATCAACAATCCCGATAACGATAACAATTTGTGCATAAATTATATTATTTTTATTTTCTTAATCTATAAGGAAATTGGGATTCTCTAATGTTTTGAATCATATGTTGGCTAATTTTGAAATGTCTTCATTGAAAAAATTCTAGGCTTATTTAAATAATACTGACGTGAGCATGGAGTATGTGACATCATTAAAAGGCTCTTTGGAAAAATCAATAAATGAATCGTTCGGCACTAATCTGACAAAATATGAGAAGGAAAAAATCTCAAGTTGCTTAGCAGGCTTAGGATCTGTAAATATTCGTCTTAAGTCTGTGTCCGAGTTTGGATTTTCACAGTTAAGATCCAGTGCTGTGAAGCCCAGAGTCAAGCCTTGGTTAGATGCTTTTTTCCACGCGGTGAGAAATTTACAAAAATTTACCTTTTTACAATCTTAATTACTTAAGTATATTTATTTACCTATTACTTTTACTATTTGAGATTTGAATTGTTTCCACTTTTGAATTGAAACAGAGGCAATCGTATGAAATTCCGGAAGATGATTTTATGGATGAGAGTGCTTCCATGCAAACCCTCATATCTGATTTAGATTCCTTCTTCAAATCATTCAAAGTCTGCCTTTCTCCATCAACCTATGAAGCTTTTGTGGCAATGGTCACCAATGAAATCTCTATTCAGATGGAAAAAGCATTATTTAAAGTTAAATTTAATCGGGTTAGTTATACAGCTACACTATTAACTGCTAATAATCAATAAAAATAATTCTCGAGCCTTTGAATTAATCAGGGATGTTCAGGGCAAGGGGAAACTTGGGCCAAATTAAAATGAACTTAGTTTTTACATGTAGATTGGAGGACTTCAGTTTGACAAGGAACTTCGACTACTAGTTGGCTACCTTACCAGTTCGACGACATGGTCAGTCCGGGATAAGTTTGCCCGTTTATCTCAATTCACAATTTTACTTACTTTGGAGAAAGTGTCTGAAGTAGGTGACTACTGGGGAAAGGGTCCTGTCACCTGGAGACTCACTGCAAGCGAAGTTCGCCAAATTTTGGGCTTAAGGTATAATGACAAAAACCAATTAATGTGACTTAAACTCGTGTCTTTGATGATGTTTACTTGGTGTGAGTAACTGTTAAAGAATCATGGTGGATTTTTTGTAATTGTTTGCAGAACTGACTTCAGAGGAGACGATATCAAACGATTGAAATTATAGCAGGATATTGAGTGAAGAGTAGAAAAATTAGGATTTTTGTCGATTTTTTGGCGTTCTCAATTCAGAAAGAAAGAAGAAAAAATTGAAACTTGTGGCCTCTACACTGACAGTGCTTACTCCTCACATCAACATAACATGTCTAGAAATTAGCATGTCAATCTTACAAATCATGCAATAAGCTTATATAACTTATGTTACTTATCCGTGTTTAATTGAATGTTTTGTTTGAAATTTGTAACATACCTTAAAATAGAGGTAATACGTACTTAGAGTTACATAGTATGAATCAAGTAATACGCATTATTATTATTGTTTATGCAATATGATTCCGATTCGCTTTATTTTATAGTAATATTTTCTTGTTGAACATAGTACGTATAATACAAATGTTACCTATCTAATTATAATTATACATATATGTGATTTCATTCCAAAAACATACAGAGTTAATAAAAGACAATTTTGGTAGAATTATTAATTATTATTATATTCTTCATTGTAAGATATATTATGTACTTTACTTTTGCTCAAGTACAATTTATTTCGAATTTTCGAATTCTCATTTTTATGCTTGCTTATGAAGTGTAGGTACTAAAATACAAACCGTTCATTTTCATTGGTAGCCTTAATTTCAATTCCGTTTAATTCATTTAGTAGGAAACCAGCGTATAATTATTGTAATACTTTAGATTAGATGACACTTGTATTTATTTACAGAGAAAGACTGACTACACTAGTTATTTTTCGAAATCAGTACTTACAACTACACATGGAAAAATGGCTGGTAATGTAATGTTGATATTAGAAAGGACAAGGAATAGGAATACTTGAATGCACACTGACGGATGCCTGAGTGGCCTGACCTGACCTCTACTGCAGTGACCTGGACTCACCTGGTCCGGCCTCATCTGATGGTATTAATTTGTGCTCTTAGATTATTAGGATAGGTTAAGGACAGGCTGAGAGGCAGTGTACAGTATAGTATGTATCTAGATAGGAAAATACAGTCTAATCAAATTTTAGATTTGAAGTGAAATACAAATACATTTTCATTATAATATATTGTTTCAGAATACAAAATTATAACGATATAACTCATAAATCAGATGTAAAACTTCATAATTTTTGTAATGTGCCGAGTCAATTTTTGGTTTCTCTGAAACTTTGGCTCAGAATGTTTTGAAGTCAAGATGGAATTATTATATAATTAAACTGAAAGGTTACACCAGGAGACATAATCAGAGACAATTCGAATACGAATAAATTGGAAACTGAAAAAGTAAAACCTGAAGAAAAGTAGAAAAGTTACTGAACTTCACGTGAAGCCTGCTCCCAGACACGTGTTGGATGGTCTGATAGATTTGGTCGAAGTTCATAATTAGTGATGGCAATCTCTTGTCGAGGCACCGCCGTCCATTCCCCACGAAGACCAATGTAGCAAATCTGAGTAACATCATTCCCAAAATTTGTGGGGAAATGTATAGTAAGGTGACTCACCGATGAAAAACTCACGACTCTATGAAAAAATAAAAAGCAGAAACAGCAGGACATGAGAGCGGACGTGGAACGAGAAAATATTTCAACAGTGGCAAAAATGCAAATGTATGTAAGAATAATAATGGCAGTATCTAAAAATGCTAAAAAATATATACTACAAAAACTAAAAAAAAAAATACTTTGTGGGATATTCTAAAAGTCCAGTAGGATCCCGATGTAATTCATACTCTTGAACTGCTTCGCCGCGACAATCATCAAATGTCATATGTGGACGGTTCTTGTACCTAAAAAATTACATTAAAAAATATATTAACAGATATATATATAAACTACACATAACTAATTGTGCTCATCATTCAAGCAGTAAAGTAAGTACAGTGCTCACAATCGCATACGACCAGGATGACTGTCATCATCAGGAGCTACGATAATTATTCCTTTCAACTTTACATTTCCCGTAAATCTATAGCAAATGAATTAGAAGGTTAGTAAAACTAATATTTTTGAATTCTGCATATAATAATATATTGAACAAATTATCAACAAATTTTAAGTCTATCTCTGTCGTTAGACTTACGGAATATTAAACAAGAGTTCCTCGTCTACATCGCTTTCGACAACCTGGAGATAGGACAGACCATAGCGAACATTATTAAAAATATTCAATACTAAAATTATGTAATTACACTGTGTAAACTTTGATTTAATACTTGAGGCTTAGTTTTAAAACAAATATCTGAATTTGACTCAGATATGTTGGATAATCATAGAACGCGACACGTTAATAAATTGAAACGTACCGTATCCATTGTGACTCTATCCTCCCAAGGCTTGAAAACACTTTTCCCAGACCCATCAAATCTTTCGTTGAGGCACGTCAGATTTTCTTTGTCTATTCTGGTATATAAACTATATTCAATCCCCATCTCAGGGGTATCGTCGTGATGAATATGGTCCCCATTACAACCGCCACTACAACTATGCGACATAATTATTCACTCCTTTCTTTTGACTTTTGACAGTAGAAAATAAGTTGTGTTCCAGAGGTTCCTCTGCTCAGTACACTACACAGAATCTGTAGAAGCACAAAATTACATCAACAGTTAAATTCACATTTACCCTACTGATATTATGATAACTCATTTCCAATTTAAATACTATATAGGTCTAAAACTTGCTGAAAAATAATCATACGAGCTAATCTAAAAATACAAGTTAACATTGAAATTGGTCTTTGACTTGATTTTGTAGATGCGTCATTATTTTATTTTAGTTCGGCAAAGGTCGATAACTGCACAAAGAATAGTTAGTAACAGTTAACAAATTATATAGTTAAAACCCAAGAGTGACGACCAACTTAACATTGACTTACTTGTAAACACCTATAATTTTTGTATTATTTAATTTAGTATTTACACTAATTTTTACTGATATAATGATTATCATCAATTATCAATTATCAATTAACTATAGTAGTAATAGCTGCTGACTGCCAATTACCTATGTGTGGTTTCAGTTTCACGGAACGGACGTGGCTACAGATTTTTAAACACTCGTAGTAGAAAATTTTAAAGTGAACCTCTGCGGCGGTCACTCTGGTATAATTGAAGTATATTATTTTTACGCTTGTTTTTCACAAAAATCCATATTTGATAATTTATGTACTTGGCTTTGAATAAAAAATATTTCGTATTAATTCGTATCGTTGGATTCGTATTCGTATTTCTTTCTGTATCAAGCTAATTGGGGTAATCAATTGGGGAATCACGGTATGCAATATGCAAAATGCCAAATGCAACGGAAGATGATTAGATTAGGTATAGGTTGGACTTGGACAGTTGGACTAGTAGAGATTAGAGATCCACTTTTATTCTATGAATCGTTGGAAGATTCGATCTCTCGATGGGTGCCGACGAAATCTCTTAATTAACGCGTGCAGTGTTACGGGGGGTTGCCAACTTATACAGTGTACTCCTCCTACAGTGTTATGAATTTACCCCTTATTGGGGTGCCATTAGATAGCCCTTGGTCAAGCGGAGGCCGGCATGGTCTTGGAAAATTTAGTGTTTTGACACTTTTTTGAATTATTCCCGTTTTAACTTTTTAGCTCTGCACCAATCACAGCCTGAAATTCGAATTTTTAAAAATTCTAGAGTCCTGATTGGTACAGAGCTAGATTATTAATTGCAAATACCTCTAACTTCAACGCCATAAAATTTGAGGAAAAAAATGCAATCCGATAAAAAAAAATTGAATCTGGCCAGAAAATTATTAATGTAATTTTATAATTTTATTTAACCAAAGTTTCCTATTGTATAACTTACAACTGCATCGTATCCATGTCTACTCTTTACTCTGCTTTACTGCACCTGCACTCAAGTCAGAACTAACAAGGAAAGGTCGCGACATGGGCGCCGACTTTTAAGTTAAGTTTGTGCGCGTTAGACGTGTCTTTGGAAGCTAGTAAACGTGTGCTAAACCATTTTTGTCGCAGGTCCAAAATTCGCCCACAGTAGCCCGCCAAAGTTTAAAAAAATTAAATTTCTTGTTTTTTGCAACCCTGTAGTTCCTACAATTTCCATCCGATTTTCAAAACAATTGAAGTTTTGTGATCTCTGATACATTGCCTAGAAAGTAATTTCTTAGTTTTTGAAAATTCCAAAATTTAAATTTTTTTCAAAAAATGAGGCTGATAAAAAGGCCTCTAAAAAATGGTTTTTACAATAAATTTTTGAAAAAAAAATTAAAATTTTGGAATTTTCAAAAACTAAGAAATTACTTTCTAGACAATGTATCAGAGATCACAAAACTTTAATTTTTTTGAAAATCGGATGGAAATTGTTGGAACTACAGGGTTGCAAAAAACAAGAAATTCAATTTTTTTAAACTTTGGCGGGCTACTGTGGGCGAATTTTGGACCTGCGACAAAAATGGTTTAGCACACGTTTACTAGCTTCCAAAGACACGTCTAACGCGCACAAACTTAACTTAAAAGTCGGCGCCCATGTCGCGACCTTTCCTTGTAAGCTTCGTAATATTAATTCCGTAGCAGTAATAATTTATTTTTTTAATCTCTTAATTAAAAGTCCGTATAATGATTGGTCTTGGGATGGCACCTGTTAAAAGCCACTACGTGTGCGCTTCAGTTTTCAACCATTTGCACTTTTCATGGTACCATTTGACGCGTCTGCAAGCCAAGGCTTTCGTAAAGTCTTTTACCTTCCAAGCCTGTGATCCAATAAAATTGTACATGCAGCAGCCGGAAGTAAAATATTATATTCAACAAAATATGGTGAATTTTACATTGCACAAAAGACGCACGATCAGGTTTTACTTACCCTTTGCGTAAAAACGTGAAAACGACTAATACGATTTATTTAACCTGAATTAATTTAAAGCCTTAATTCCGGGCTAACCTGAAATCAAAACTGATCCCAGATATGTCGGTGACCGTAGCGTAATCAGGTTAAGTTTCTGATCAAAACATACCTGGATCGCGCCTGTGGCAAAACCATGCCCCGGTTAAGCCTTTGGGGCCATCCATGCATTACGTTTTAGGTTTCATGGGGGTGGGGGAGGGGGCTCAGGCTAATGACGCGTTGAATCAGCAGGGGGGTGGGGGGTTCAGGCAATTTTTGTAAATTTTAAATATTTATTACGGCGAATTAAAGCAGATACATTATTGATATGTGGAAATGTAATATGTGGTATGTAAATATTCACTTTTCGGAAAAATGCATATATAAGCCTTTAGAAAATATAATAAATTCTTTGAACAACTATTTAAAAAGTTAAACCGTTTATAGTGAGGAGAGATGGGTACTAAGAAATGACGGTGTAGTGACGATTTGAGAGGGGAAAGAAGGTTTTGCACAAAAAGGGCAAACGTAATATATGGATGGCCCATTTAATCAAAGCTTAGCCAGGGCAAGGTTGCGCTTGAAGATTACCCTGGGCACGTCCGTGACCATAGCGCAAAACAGGCAAATCTCTGGGAAAAACTTATCCCGAGAAAGCCTGTGAGCTCAACAAATATAATAGAATGCGACCGGTGAGGCAAATTATTAATTTTGGGCAAGTCTGTGGTAAATGCTTAAGCCAGCCAACGTTACGGTTTAACTTTTCCCGTGCCAGCCTCTGATCAAAGTCTTTCACTATTGCGTTACCTGAGCAAGTCACTGATCAGTACTTACCCCGAGCAAGTCCGATTCCATACTTTAACCCCGGACAAGGCTCTGGTTGAAACCTACTCCTACCACGTCTATGAGAAAATCTGAACCCTTTCAAAGTTGAGGTTAAAGCTTACCCCGGGCAAGTATGAGGTCAAAACTTGCGCGGTCCAACCCAGTAGTGCCTTTATTTCAACCTTCAGGGGCCATCCATATATTAAGTTTCAGGTTTTTGTGCAAAAACCCCTCCCCCCATCCAATCGTCACTACACTGTGATTTCTCAACCCCCCCCCCCCCCCCCGCATAAACGAGTCAACTCTTTATAAAAGAATTCAAACAATTTATTTTTCCTAGATGTTTTCACTTTTTCTCGAAAAAATAAAATATGTACTACATGTTAAATTGTATCTATGCCGTATCTACTTTGATTTGCCGAAACAAAAAATTTAAAATTCACAAACAATTGACTGAAACGTCAGACGCATGAGCACCCCCCCCCCCCCCTTTCCTCCTCTCTGCCTTTTAAAAGCGTCATTGGCCAAAACTCTCTCCACCCCATGAAACCTGAAACTTAATATATGGATGGCCCTATTATACTGGGCAACCCAAAAGTCGATTTGACCACAACCTTATTTACTATAACAACTTAAAGTGAAAAATTTCCATTAAATTTTTTAACGCAACCCATCGGGTTGCTAACCTGCTAGTTAATATGAAATTTTGATTTTATTACAAAAAGCTGTGCTTTAAAAATCAAGAGACGAAGAACAGAATTCTGAAAATTGCAACATTTTTGCAACATCCAAAAATTTTTAAACTTCAAGATGGCAAAAAATTATTATTAAAAGTGAAAAAACTACGCCGAAATAATTTGAAGTAAGTAGCTCTAGCAATAATTCTGAGTGAATATCGATTATCGATGTGAAAAAAAAATATCAAAATTTATTAATCATATCAACCGGGACCGGGATACAAACCGGGAATCAGTTCCGGTTCTGGTTTCAGGAGTGTCAAAACACTGTCCTGTCAATTGGCAATAGCCACCAGCCAGTCACCAGTGCAGTGACAGTGACCGGTTGACCAGGTGTATATCAGCAGTTGGTAGTATCTCCTTACATTCAACATTATATTATTATGGTGCTGATAGTATCGAACGAATGACGAAACAGCAATCGTCAAACCAAACAATCGTAAATGAATAATGAATAAGTTAAATTTAATAATAAATATTATAATAATTAAGTGGTTTTACCTTTATCTTGCCTAAAAATGAAAAAGTGGTTGATTTAATATGCCCCGGTTCTTGAACAGATTTTGAACTTAAATAGTCAGCAAAAGTAATTAAAGTCGAAAGTTGTTGGTTGTAGGTTATCCAAACTTATGTGTGAATTGATTTTAAGTCGGCTGTTGTTGGCTGTCAGTCAGACTTGCTAATATGATGCGGTATGATTAATTTAAAATGTGTGTTAATTATTATTACTGCTGACTGCAACTTTTGATGGTAATGAGGATGATGAAAATTCGGATTACTGTTCGCCACCGTAGACCGCCACAATTGAAGTTTAAAGGTAGACAAATTATGTTTACGGAATTATTAAGTTACTTAAAGACGTCTTGTTTGTCTGCCACCGTGGTTTGTTATTTTCGCTAAGTCATGTTGTCTACTACTGACTACTGACCGCCTGCCGCCTATAGTCTGTTTTGAGGGGTTTGATTGAAGGAAGAAACTGGTGGATTAAAGATTGCAATTGCAAGTGCTGCGAGGAGACAGCAAGAGATTAGCATTCGAGGAGATGAGAGATGAGACGAAAGACGAAAATCAGATCACATATTCGGATCTGTTTGAGTACTGAAGCAAACGGACACGTGACTCGAGTAGGTTCGCAACGTAGCGAATAGCAAATATTCCATTCCGTCATCATGACTCATGACTCTTGCTTTTATTCAGCCTAACTATACTATAATAATTTCTAATGATACTAATAACTTAATTTGTCGGTAGTACCTGTATCTTGGGCTTTAGTTTCCTCAAACTAATATTTTCAGATGTATCCATCTAGATATCCATGTCTCCACCTTGTATCCACCCTGATCAATCGGCAGTTGAGCTAACTGCCACAATACAGCTGGGAGGCGTTGACGGGGCGTTCTGAGCCACTGTAGCCCAACAAATATTTTCATAACGGTTAAAATGTCAGATGTCAACGGTCACAATATCGTATTTTATTTCGGTTTTTTCAGCGTGATTCCCATTTCTTCTCACTAGTCAGCTTTCTTGTACATTAGACGCAGCTAGTCCAGAGCCAGACGTGGACGAGCCACACTCTAATCGAGGTTGCATATTTGCTTTTAAAGTGTTTCTCTCTCGCACTCTCCCTGTCTCTCTTTGACACAATTCCAATTTATAATTACCAATACCATTTTAATTACAATTACGGAGATAGTAAGCTTTTAATTACAAGCCACACACTTTTACAATTATTCTGGAAGAATGGAGGGGGCAGTAGAATGTGAAGAACTTCCAGACATCTGCATAGTCGAGGACCAGGTAATTCGTCCTAGAGGTTTTTATTATAGTTGTAAGTAGTGCACTGATTTTACTTACTACCTGTAATTAAGTCCTGAAGTTTTAATTATTTCCATATTATGCATAATACACTAAAAATAATGATTATGGTAGGTATTAATTCTAATGGTGGGTGAAATCACTTAAATAGTACCTATCTGTTACATACGAAACAAACTTCAGGTAAAATTCACCTGGGTTCTGTGAACTCCGTATTGAGTTAAATGTACAATTTCCAGCCATGCAAAGCATAGTGTAATAAAAAAGAAATAAAAATATGATTTATGAGATCAAAGTGCCCCAATAATTATAAATTATGCCTGTTGTCTCAAACCAGGACATTTGGCCTCCTGGTCGACCTCTGACCAGGAGCCAGGATATTCAGTTTGAAACCAGGAGGGCTCCTAAACGCCCCAAGTCGCAAAATGAAGAAGAAAAAGCAGAGATACATAACAACAAACAAAAAGTAAAAAGCTTATTATGTAGTGTCCAGCATTAGTAAGCTGTCACATTTAATTTCTACATACATTTTCGTTGATTGTTACTTCTTCATTGTTAGCCACCTCTTGAAGTTTTTATCTTAAAGTTAGGTTAGGTTTTGGGGGAGGGCGGGGGGGGGGGCGTGTAGGAAAAACTGACTTACCTCCCGCCTGCGGCGGGTCCGCCTTCGGCGGCCGAGGTAAAAAATAACCTAACCGTTTTCATGCAGCTTTAGGAACCTGGGTCAGTGGTAATTTGGTTAAATTATTCCAACAGCTTTTGCAGCTCAATAATATGAAACAGTTACTGCAATAAAATATTGAGGACGAAGTTAGATTTTGTTGTATCTCTGCTTTTGCATTTTTATTCTTCATTTTGCGACTTGATGTGTCTAAAAGGCTTTCCCCACTAATTTAAAAAACAAAACATTTTGAAACGGGCGTGACTTCCCGTTTGGGGCAAGACTGACCGAACTATCTCTGTTACGATATCCTTATCTCTTTTTAATGAAATTTATTCACACATAGTGTCCACAAAATTAGTCTCAGCCAACTGACTAATCTACACGCTCAGAAAACAATGCCGAGATACAGTGTCAGCACTGTTAGCTGTAAAAAGTGAGGTGACATGTTAGTGATCCTCTATATTGAAAGCAGTTAGAATTAGTAAACGTAAAAATTTTACGTTTTCTAGTTGACTTTTTTTATCATTTTTCGTTGTCTTCCCTCTGTTTCGTCTTACAAATACTCTCCAACCGTTGGTTGAAATGGGTTGCCGGACATTTTCCCCCGGACAATTTCCGCCCGGAAATTGTCCCCCCCCCGGACATTATCCCCCCGCACAATCTTTCTCCAAGCAGTAACCCCGAACATTTTCCCCCCGCACCCTTATTTAAAACAGACAGATAAAATAAAATAGTAACCGAAATGAATTTGTGTAAATAAGTCTACTTGTTGATCCGATGCATGGATATGTTTAATAAGAGTATGCAAAATAATGCATATTATATTTGTAGATTGTGAAAACTAGATAGTGGGATACTAAGCTAATCATGATAAAATGAATCAACGCTTAAACGTCCTTAGATGACTATTTGCATTATTTTCCTAAAACATTAATTTACATTAACACTTTAGTGTACTTGTCTATACTATTAGTTTTATTTTGAGACTGGGGGGAAAATGTCCAGGGTTACTGCATGGAGAGAAAATGTGCGGGGGGATAATGTCCGGGGGGGGGGGACAATTTCCGGGCGGAAATTGTCCGGGGGGAAAATGTCAGTGGGAAAATTGTCCGGGGGGAAAATGCCCATATACCGTTGAAATGATATGACATTCATTACAAATTTCTTTTTTTACTTTTCGTCGCTAGTGACGCTGGTTGGTATTTCATTTCTTAACAGATGTAACGGTAAATGTGACACAGATACAAATATTTCTGTAAACAATGTTTAATCAATTATTCGACACTACTTTTTTCATCTTTTTACCGAGCACCTCCATTACTACACTTAAAAGTATCAACATTTTGTACTTTTAACTTTTAGGATTCAGTAGTCCTAGCATACAATTTTGAAGAATGGGAAAAACAATACGATTTGGAGGAAGAGAAGAAAAAGAAAAAAGTGGAGGAGGAAAAACTCACCGCTATAAAACAAAAACACGAGGAATTAAAGTTCACCCTTCAAAAGATGAAAGAAGAAAAAAGAAAAAGCTTTCTGGAAGAGAAGTTAAAAAAAGACGAAGAAAAGGCTAATAGATTGCAAATGCAAGTAGAGAGGGAAAAAGAAAAAATGTTAAAGTTGGAACAAGACAGAAAAAAAAAGGAACAAGAGAAAGCATTAAAAGAAGAAGAAATGTATTGGAAAAAACAAGAAAAAGAGCGTGTGGAGGACGAAAGACGTCTCTTGCAAGAGAGAGCCAAGATTCGGAGACAGAAGGTTCAGCATATTGAACAAGAAGCAAAGGAAAAAAGGGAGAAGCAAAACGAAGAATTTAAGAGAATTGATCAAGCAATAGGTGAAATAGAAGCTGGCATAGATGATTTGAAAAAAGAAGAAATGGAAAAACAGAGAAAAAAAAACGAAGCTGAAGAGATAGAGAGAATTCAGGAAGAAGAGGAGGGTGAATTGGTTTTTGCGGAGTGTAGGCAAATAGAAGTAAAAGAGTATTCAAAAAGTGTTTGGAAAGATAAAGGAAAGGAAAAAAACGATTTGAAAAACATCCAGCAAGAAAAATCAAAAAAAAAGAAGGTGAAAAACAAAAAAATACGGGAAGAATCAAGGACCAAATTAAAGCTAATAATAGCCAACTTAAAAGAAGAGAAACGAAATCTGGAAAAAAAAGTACGGCAGATGGAGAAGGAGAGAAAAAATCTGAAGTGGCAAGGGAGGGGAGAAAGGAAAAAGATAGCTATTAAATATGAAAGTGATGATAGTGAAAAGGAGTTAATTGAAGAAATAACCATAGAGAGTGAAGAGGAAGAAAGTGTAGAAAAAGAAAGCAGCGGTAGTCAGGCTCCTTCACCCCTGACGCCTCAGCCAAGTCCTTCTAAAAAGCCCCATGTAGCTGCAAAGTACTTTGACGCAGATGGTAAATTTTAATTACGCTAAAGTCAGACACTAAATTAAATGGATGCGTAAAATGTTAATAAGGAGTTTCGAAAGTGTACAATATGGTGTATTTACACGATTTAAAAAATGTAAAACATGTTCTGTTATATTATTTTAAAAAGAGTGAAATGTTCTATTTACATGTTTTGAAAGGGTAAAAATGTTCGATTTTCATGTTTTGGAATTGTGCGAAATGTTCTGTTTACTTGATTCTGAAAAGTGCAAAATTTTCTATTTACATGTTTTTGAAAAGTGAAATGTTCTATTTACATGTTATGAAAGGGTAAAAATGCTCCATTTTTATGTTTTGGAAAAGTGTGAAATGTTTTAATTAGAAGTTTTTTATAAGTGCTCAATTTGCTATTTACATGCTTTAAAGATTACACGATATTCTTGTATTGTGTGGAAAAATGGATATAGGCATTTTGATTCTTCACAGACATTATCTGATAAATCTGAACCGCATGCTGTGTCTATTAGGTTATCCTTATTGGAGGACGGTGTCATGTTTATATTAAGAAAGTTGTCTTTTGTTTCTTACAGGGAATGAGATTTCGCGAAATCGCTATTTTCGAGGAAATAGTAAAAAAGTATACATTTGTCCCATCTGTGATAAGGTGTTAAAACGTAGCGATACGTTAAAAAATCACATTTTTAAGTTACACAAAGTTCATGTAAAATAGTAGACGTGATGAGTGACTACGTGGACGTGTGAAGAGAGACGGCTGAAAACCAATTTTTTTGAAAGTCTACTGAAGATAAAGAACAAACTGTTCCATTTACGTGTTTCAGAAAAGTGTGAAATGTTCTATTTAAATGTTTTTGAATTGGTCAACATTTTCTATTTACATATTTGTGAAGAGTGTGAACTGTTGTATTCATGTGTTCTAAAAGGGCCAGAATTTTCTATTTACATATTTGTACATGTTTTCAACCCTGCTGAAGAGAAACCGTTGATATCTGGAAGTGACTTAATATTTTCTAATTAAAAAGGATGCGAAGGAAAAAGTGGGACGCGAAAATGTTTTATTACGGAAAATATAAGTACAATGCGAATAGTCTACATTCTTCTTACTTGGTTCTACCAACGAAGTAGACTACTCTTGTTCTAGCATAATTTTGGTACTTTGCTTATTTTTCAACAATATAAATTAGTAATAATAAATTATAAGCATATTACAATTACATACGTCTCTTAGATTTTAACGTAATAAGATTAGCCAGTTTGATGTTCTAAGTTACCACATGACTGAAGTACCATCTACTTGTAACTATACCGAATTTTATCATTAGGAGTTTATGACTAGGAGTTTTTGAAACTTGTGAAATGTTCTAATTAAGTTTTTGTCAAAAGTGTGAAGTGTTGTACTTAAGGGACTAATTGTGAAACGTTTTTTTTGCATGATTTTTAAAAGCTTAAAAAATTATCTATTCACGTCATTTCACAATTGTAATATAATATATTATAATTGTGTTGTTTAATGTTTGACTTCTGAATCGACATTTAGGGGTCAAGTTCTAACAGTTTGAAAAGTACAAAATGTTCTATTATCATGTTTTGAAAAAGTGAAAATGTTTCATTGTTATTTTTTGGAAATGTGCGATATGTTTTATATGTACGTTAATTTAAAAATGTAAATTGTTCTATTTACGTGGTTCTGTTTCCATTTACATGTTTTTGAAAAGTTTAATATCAAATCTTTCATGAAAATTTAGTAAAAAAATGTTCTATTTACGTGGTTTTGAAAGTGCTAGAATTGTCTTTTTAATTGGTTTTGAAAATCGTGAAATGCTCGAATAGTTTTGAAAAAGTTTCAAATGCTCTATTTACATGTTTTTATAAAGACCAAAATGTACCATTAACGTGTTTTTGAAAGGGCTAAAATTGTCTATTTACTAATTACTATTACTATGTTATTTAATTAATAGTATTGTTTGTAGAGTGAAAGTGACACACACTTATGCTTACCTACCTATATTATTTACTTGTTTTATACTAAAGAGGACATCTTTCACTGAAAGACAAGGATAACATTGATGATGATTAAGATTGTGACTAAGTATAGGCATTGATGTATTTAGACTTGTGTAAACTTTTTACTTATTATTTTTTATAGCCTTAGTATGATAATGGTGGTGTGTAGAAGTCTAGGATTAATTAGTAGGAGTAACTGCCGTAGGTTTTGGAATTGAAAAGTGTATATTATCCACGGAATTAATTGTGATTGCGTTTAGTCGATGAATCATTTATTGAGCAAGCTTGTATTTATGTAGTGACCTTGTATTTATGAACTTGGGCTGGATTTTCAAAAGTGTGAAACTTTAAGTTAAGGCTTTAAACGTTTTGGTATTTTAATGTTTCGATTTTTTTGTTTTTGGAAGTGGAATAAAATCACTCAAATGAAGAATATATAACAGTGGAGTATTGGTCATTGAAATGATTGTGTATCTAAATATATTTGAGTGCTAAATTCACTTGGATTCATTTACACTATTCAGCATTTGGTCATCTCTTTCAACATCCGCCTTGGTCATTGTCACATCAAATGCATAAAAGCCATAGCTTGTCAGGGTGGTTGGCCAACGGTGGTATGCATATGTAGACTAGTTACTGTAGAATATTTTATTTGCAGAAATTGCACCGCATCCCCCCGAAACAGTATTATTAAGACAGGACTACGATTCCCACTGCCACCCCAGCCATTTAGTGATTCCTCTATTCACTATTACTGCCCTCAACCACTACTGACTACTGATGACTGCCTCGTCACAACTCATGAATATAGAGGAAGGTTCAAGTTTAAAAGTAATTACACTGACTGGGACTGGCTTTTGGCAATATTTGAAATTGGCATTAAATATTTCGTTCATAAGGAAGGAAGGAGATATTTTGCCAAGTGCTGTATTTTAATTTCTCCGTTGATATCCTAGAATCCTGGCCCTGCTGAATTGCGAATGCGAACAGCGAAACTTAAAATCCAAACTACAGACACGAGACAGTTACATTCAGGCATACGACAACTTACTACTTATGCCGACACACACTTTTGAAACGACCCAGTCCCAAGGTTATGATGGGTCACCTGTCCAAGTGTATAGGTCAGGTGAACTTGAAATTCGTGAAAGGGAAGATTAAGAGTGATTCAGATGGGGACTTTGGGGTTCCGGTTGAGGGACTTGGTTCAGTCTTAACTCTTTTGACTCCAGTCGGCAGAACGAGGAGACAGACCAGGACCAAATTGTAACCCTTTCCTTCGTCATTTTCAATTATTGAGAGATGAGACGGTGAGGTGAGTGTCAGGGGTCGAGGTCTGGTCTAGAACTAAACCGTAGCCGAGTGACTGGGAAGAATGATTTGGTATAAAATGAGGAGGGAATGTGGGAGATATGCGGCTAGTGAAGTTGGTGCGGTCGCGGTGGTCGGTCTCCGTCTCTTCTCTCTTCCTCCTCATCATGAACTATGACATAAAAACAAGATGAAACACATGAGAAAAATGTTACTTCGTTTTAATGTAAATTTAATTCAAGTCGACCATCTGCAGTTATTTAGAGACCTTGAATAAGCCTCCTCACCGCGAATCTTGTCTCTTACCAAACACTTAAATTAATCAAAAACAAATGTCTTGATTTCTTCCGAATCAAACAAATCAGTTTGCACTTTTCAAAAAGCACGTAAATAGAATATTTTGACCTTTTCAAAAAGCGTGTAAATAGAATACTTTGACCTTTTCAAAAACCACGTAAACAGAATACTTTGACCTTCTCAAAAACTACGTAAATAGAATACTTTTACCTTTTCAAAAACCACGTAAATAGAATGTTTTGACCTTTTCAAAAAGCGTGTAAATAGAATACTTTAACCTTTTCAAAAACCACGTAAACAGAATACTTTGACCTTCTCAAAAACTACGTAAATAGAATACTTTTACCTTTTCAAAAACCACGTAAATAGAATGTTTTGACCTTTTCAAAAAGCGTGTAAATAGAATACTTTAACCTTTTCAAAAACCACGTAAACAGAATACTTTGACCTTCTCAAAAACTACGTAAATAGAATACTTTTACCTTTTCAAAAACCACGTAAATAGAATGTTTTGACCTTTTCTAAAAGCGTGTGAATAGAATACTTTGACCTTTTCAAAAACCACGTAAACAGAATACTTTGACCTTCTCAAAAACTACGTAAATAGAATACTTTTACCTTTTCAAAAACCACGTAAATAGAATATTTTGACGATTTCAAAAATCATGTGAATAGAATATTTTGACCTTTTCAAGAAGCACGTACATTGAATATTTTGACCATTTAAAAAATCATGTGAAAAGAATATTTTGACCTTTTCAAGAAGCACGTACATTGAATATTTTGACTATTTAAAAAATAATGTGAATAGAATATTTTAACCTTTTCAAGAAGCACGTAAATTGAATACTTTAACATTTTCCAAAACTTTAGCTGAGATGACTGTGTGTACGACGGAAACTATACCAGAGAAGATATGATGAGATTCTGAGACCTGATGATCAAATGGAAACGTAGGTAGATTAGGCTGAATTTTCCGAGGACTCCGAGTGGGAACTGGAGTCTGAAAACTCTGAGGACGAGCTGGAGTCGGAAGAATCGAAAGACGATCTGGAGTCGGAAGAATCTGATGATGAACTGGAGGAAGAATCTGAGGAACTGGAGTCTGAACTCAAGTTTTGTGATGCACAACAGTCAACACGTAGAGAATATTTCATATCTTTAGTGATATTAGGACCACGATACAATCTTTTGATGTCACTTAATAAACGTTGGAACTTAACACCTTTATTAAGGGGGCCGTAAAGCAGCTCCAACCTCCGTTTATACAGGAATCTTGCTATATACAAATTGACTGCCCCTGAAAAATATATTAAAAAATCCAAACAAAAAGCTTAATCATCCAACATAAATTGTATGCGTGTTCATAGGGTACAAATAGGTAGTTAGGTACTTACTTGGCTTGCCGGATCTTCTACAAAATCCTTTAACTTTACTCCACTGGCATTCAATTCCATTAGTGTGGATTTCGGGGAAGTCATGGTTGACGAATTCATATTTATGGCACACTGTTGAATGATCTAAATAGCCTAGGCTCTCAACGCCTTTGTACGAAGCAAACTCATCACTTACAATTAGTGAACCTTTAGCAACATATTTTGACAGGGCTGAAAATAAAGTTTCTCGTTTCCTATTTTTAATTTGTATTAAAAAGACGCGCCTCGCTGTAGTTCTTTCGACTCCTCCAAACAGCCAACAATCCCGGGGTTTTTTTCCTCTTCCGTATTTTCTTTTAAACATGAAAGTTTCATCTAATTCCACTTGAATCCCCCTCCCACCAATTTGTTTGAACTTTTTATTTGAAGTACGACACACTTGATTAATTATTGCATCCATTTTAGTAACTGTTTTTGATGACGAAATAACATTTAAAATTGTGTCTTCCGACTTAATTTTAAAAAACCAATGGATAAGAATGTCAAAATGCTACAAAATAAAAAATAAAATCATGTTAAACGAAATCGATTCCCCCAAATTTCTCACGTTCAACCAAGGTAATTTTATTTAAGTTAAACTTACTACTACTATTACTCATATTTTACCTGCAGAAAACTTATATTGCACACGCCAAACCAAGTTCCGGCTAGCGGATTTATTTTCTTTGGATGAACATGACATTTACAGTAGCAATATAAACTATAACCGGTCTTTGTGTTGTCGTTAATCTTTAATAGTAAATTATTCGAACAAGGATGTTCACATCTTCCCTTGGGCAGCATTTTAAAGTGCTTAAAAAATGCCAATGCTTTCTGTTCTGTATTAATTCCTCGAAGTAGCTTAGCAAAACCGATCCTTCTCTGGTCCATCATGTCGAATTCCATTTTTTAAGTAAGACTTTTAATAAAAAGTGGCTCTATCACTGCACATATCTTCAACAGTCAAAACTCCTCAAAATAATTAATAACTGAAAATTGTTCGATAAAACCACACTCCTACAGGAGTATCGGTAATTTGAACAAGTTGTGTCTTGAAACTTAATTTCCTCGATCAACCACAGACGACAGATAAAGAACTTTTAGTAATATAATATAGCCGACACCTAGCCAGTAGTGAATATAGTGTTCCAAAACTTTTGAAGTGAGCTTTTATGACAGTCAACTATACAATTCACATTGTAATTATAGGTGCATTATTAAATATGGTTTATGTATGACTTAAAATTCCAAAATTCTCAGATTTGGCAGTGCTCCTGCCAGTGCTTTAATTGGAACGTCAAAACACCAGCGGCTTTTCAATTTAAATTCATAATAGTTCAACACTTAAACTAAGCATTGAGTGACTGACTATACTGTTACTCATAATAACAATCCTTCGGCGAAGTGAAACACACACACATTACTAATTTACTTACTTCATTTCCTTCACAAATAATATAATCATTTAAATGAATAAAGTACCCCCTTTAGTTGGTACATATACTTACTAAAGTCAATCTGGCCAGCACTTACTAAAGTGAAATTGGTCAGAACTTACTAATTTCAAACTGGCCAGCATAATAGTTGATAGTTAGTGGTTACTAGAAGATCTATCCTCATTTATAATCATCACATAAATACTCATAAGAGTTAAATTAATTCACAGAACTATTTATAATTTTTGCAAACCACACTATTAAAAACAGTGAATTTTACACTGAGTCGTACGGCTGTTGTAGTTGTAAATCAGTGACTGCATAATAATAATCTGGGTGAATCACGAGGGATTTGATTTTAATCGCACTTATCACTGACACCTACTTACTGACTTGGTATTTATCATGATAACTACCCGATTAATAAATGAAATTTGAAATTGTGTTGTAATTGTAATTTACATTACTATAACACCAGAGGAATATTAACAACTTTACAATTAGAAATTGTAAATGTAACTATATTAAAATACATAAATACACTCACAATTTATAATATTACATCACGGAGTTTTGAAGGTTACTCAAGCTTTATAAATACAGTACGCTACACACGCTATCTCATATTTGTAGAGTGGCAGTTGGCTCAACTGCCGATTGACGGGTGGATACTGGTGGAGACATGGAGATCTAGAGGGAGAATTCCGAAATTATTACTTTGGGAAACTACAGTCTGTATCTTGTATGTCTGTATCTCTGTTCATTCCTTTCTACACGGAAGTCAATACTTTTGCTACAAATTACCAATTTGTAAAATTTTGATAATAAAATTATTTTCAGTCCAGTTGCAGTTGTCCAACAACTTTTACCAATTAGCTAATTAGTCATATTTTTTACCATGCATAGGCTCTTAATAAAGTTTGTCAGAAAACTGACGGATAAATGAATATTCAAACATTATTGTATGGCTATCCTGATAGATGTCCGGGGACGGGTTATCTGGGACCGCGAGTCCAGAATTCCATACATTGCGCATAATATACGGATAACTACATTCACAAGCAACTTAATTTCCTTAAGAATTTTACTGGAAACTGATTCGTACAATAATGTATATCCAAGTATTGTGCTTTGACTCGGATAGATTGGGTTAAGGATGTCCAATGTCCGCGTAATCACCCTACATACTGCAAAAATGACTATCTACATAAATATGTACCACATCCATACACTCTCCTCTACATCTTTTACAAGCTGCAACTTGGCATCAAACTCTTTGAAATTCCTTATTGGCTTGTACCTACATACTATATTATAAAAGGGTAATACTTTTTCACTCCGTGAGGGTACTCTATTCGGTTATGATTTTACTTCAAGCCTTCAGTTATTTATTTATTTACAGCAGTTACTTGTATTAATTAGTGATTAAAATTTTTATTTTAGTTTGCAGTGACGACATTTGAGTGGCCCTGAAAATATTTATTTTAATTTGCAATGAAATTTTACTTTTTATAATTTTTATTAATTGAAAGTAGAGGAAAAAAAATTTTTGCACTTTTCGAAAACATGCAAATGGAACTTTTTCCACTTTAAAAATAATTGCGAATAAAACATTTTGCAATTTTCAAAAACATGTAAATAAAACATTTTGCACTTTTTAAAAACATGTAAATAACACATTTTGCACATTTCAAAAAGCATGTAAGTAGAACATTTTGAATTTTCCAAAAACATGTAAATAGAAAAGGTATAGAATAGGTATTACATACCTTGATCTTGACAACATATCGAAAGAATATTTTATGCACTTTTCAAAAACATGTAAGTACAACATTTTGCACTTTTTGAAAATCATGTAAATAGAACATTTTGCACTTTTTTAAAATCATGTAAATAGAAAATTTTGCACTTTTTTAAAATCATGTAAATAGAACATTTTGCACTTTTCAAAAACAAGTAACTAGAACATTTTGCAATTTGCAAGAACATGTTAGTAGAATATATTTTGCATATTTCAAGAACATGCACTTAAATAGAATATTTAGCACTTAAAACACATGTAACTAATAGTGATCGGAATGGTCTGGTCTGGTCAGGGTTTTATGGTCTGGTCTGGTCCGACATCACCGGACCAGACCATATGGTCTGGTCCGCGACGGCCGGACCAGACCAGACCAGACCAGACCACTTCGGACAAGTAAATCTCAAAACAAAATTTTTCTCAGAAATTTCGCCTAAAATTTTGTTCCGGATTTTTCCAAAAATAAATATTACTCATTTAAAAAAATTGATTTTAAGTGTAATACATAAATATATATGTACATAGTTGATTCAACAAAAAAGAGCAGAAAACAAAATTATACCGCCGAATTTTCTTAAAAATTCTGCATATGGTCGGACCAGTAAAATCTGGTCTGGTCTGGTCTGGTCCGAAAAAGTCTGGTCTGGTCCGGAATCCTCAGACCAGACCAGACCAGACCAGACCAGACCAGACCAGATTTTACTGGTCCGGACCAGACCATTTCGATCACTAGTAACTAACATTATGGAATAGGACGAGTCTATAGCGATACAGTATAAATATACGGCAATATAATAGACAAGGCAACAATAATATACCTACCTGCTTACATACCCCTATTAACCTATGTAATAGGCCATTGCAGCTGGCTCCGATTTACACACGCACACGTGTTAAAGGTAACGGTAACGATAACGATAACGGTAGCGGTATAGTCAAATGCATGTTAAGCGTGATGTTCTATGGGGCAGAGTTGGAAATTGGGAATTGGGTAGGTAGGTTATTGGTAGGTAGGTAAGAAACTCCTGTTACTGGGCACAACACAACGTGTAAAGCGACGGGGAAATATTGAAATATACATTATGTGTAAAACGGAGAAATCCGAATCGGAGTTACTAGGCAAGCCAACCGAACCCCGGAACCGTAACCTAGCACCAGCGCCCAGCACCAGCACAGCACCAGCACCACAGCATAATATATACAACACAGAGTCCCATTCGGTTTTCAGTTTTCGGTAATTTCGGAGTCCGGATTTCGGATTCCGGATTCGGACTCGGTCGTCTCGGAATGGGAAATGGGATTGAGACTTAACGGAGACGGAGACCCAGAGAGACAGAGAGGCACGGGAGTCCACCTGGGCTCAACGCCCTCACCTCCTCGCCTCGCCTCGCCATCATTTCCTTTTCTTGATTTCCTTTATTTATTTTTATTTCTTATTAATTTTCCTTCAATCCTATTTTACCACCAAACTTTACTAATTCACCACAATTTACTTTTCCGAGTTGTGCTTCATTCTAAATTCCATTTTTCGGTTCATTTCACTCATTTTACTATACACTAAAAATTGAATCTCTCTTCCATCCAAATCATCATCTTTTTGAGTAGAAGTAAATGAAAAGTTGGACACAGAAGAATTAGGATTTATACTTTATTCTACTGTCTACACAACAACTGTAAAAAAACAATCTACATAAAAAATAAAATCTCACTGCAAAATAAAAAAGCAACCCCAAAGTTCCTTATTAAACTTGTCATAAGTTAATTCCATTCATTTCCAATTTTTAACTTTATGTAGAATTTACACACATGGAGAATTAAAAATACACACGATAATAATTATACAAGTGGCAACTGGCAACGGCAACACAAGTGGGAGCCTATAGTAGAAATTTAAAGAAAAGAGAAAACGGTGAAAAAAAATCATGAAATATGGATACAAAAATAAGGAAAGTATAATAAATTAAAAAATTTAATTCAAAAGTTAAAAACGCTCAGCTGTTCACGATTGATCACGACACTTGTTTCCCTAAAATTGGAATCGGAATCGGAAGACCACAAGACGAAAAGACAGAAGCCGCGTAGCTGACACAGATGCGGATGCGGACGCGGATGCACGCAGTGACTTTACCTGAAAAGATTAAAAATCAATAATAAATTGCAAGCATGAATTATTATTCAAGTTTAACATCCATATGAGTGCATCTCAAAAAATTAATCATTAAGAGATCTCAAGACTTGAACGTTCGAGGGATTTTGAACTGCGCTATCTTCTGTGAAATGCGGGCATATATCTCTGACTGCTGACTGTCATCTCTAATTACATTGACAACGTTCCTCAACTAAATCTTGTGCGAATCTATGGAATTGAGCTCCAGCTGTCCGTGCATCTCAAAGTCGGGATTTCACAGTGAGTGCATCATATTGGAGATATGATGGTAGGCAATTATATTGGTATACTTTCGTTTAGTAGATATTCTGTTTTTTTTTAGCTTTATTCTAATTTAAAAGAGAGAACACAGCCTAACTACATAATATCGTCTATAAAGAAACAAAATGACCCATATCCAATTTTAGCTAGAATCAAAATGAGCTATGTCATGAAAACAAAATGAGAAACATGCGTAAAATGTTAATTAAAAAGTTTTGAAAAGCATCAAATGTTCCACTTCGATGGTTTTGAAAGCTGCAAAATGTTTGATTTATGTTTTCGAAAAGTGTAAAATGTTTTATTTGCATGTTTTTGAAACGCGTGAAATGTTCTATTTACATGTTTTTGAAAAGTGCAAAATATTCTATTTAAATGCTTTCAAGATATATTTGAATATTTTTGTACATCGCTGATATTGTTTTTAGCTACAAATGGATATGGGTCATTTTGATTCTTCACTGACGATATATTATGAATAACGTAAATACTCCAATAAGCGTCTATAAGTAGGCACTTACTAAATTTTTTAGAACTGTAGCTTAAGTAATGTTTATTTCCGGCCGGCGTTTATTAGAGACCGCGGCGGTGATTTAGTTTTGTAAATTTTACGGTCAAAAGATGAAACTAATTTATACAAAATTAAAAGCCACTGTTTTTAGTTTATTTTTTATTGAATTCCACGCCAAAATAATTTATATTAGAGATTAAGTAATTGTACTAAAACTGTGGTCCTACTATCGCATTTATCTATTTTAAAATATGTTCTTTAATACTTGTAATGTTAGCGTAAGGGTTATTTATTACCCGGCGCTTATTCAAGAATTTACGGCACATATTCCCAGGGTATTGAAGACTCAGAATGACCCATATTAATTTTCAGCTAAATTCCAAATGCACTACCTACAAAAAAACTATGTATTACATACCTTGATCTTGACAACATATCGAAAGAATATTTTATGCACTTTTCAAAAACATGTAAATACAACATTTTGCACTTTTTGAAAATATGTAAATAGAACTTTTTGCACTTTTTTAAAATCATGTAAATAGAACATTTTGCACTTTTTTAAAATCATGTAAATAGAACATTTTGAACTTTTTGAAAACATGTAAAAAGAACATTTTGCACTTTTTGAAAACATGTAAATAGAACATTTTGCACTTTTTGAAAACATGTAAATAGAACATTTTGCCCCTTTTGAAAACATGTAATTAGAGCATTTTATGCACTTGTCAAAAAAATACTTAAATAGAAAATTTTGCACTTCTAAAAAACTCTTAATTAACATTTGATCTATAGTAAGTTATTTGTTACTGTATCTCATATAATATTTTTTGACACAGCTGATTTTAATTATAGCTGAAAGTGGAAATGGGCGATTTTGATTCTTCACTGGCGGTATATAATAACAATTCTCTTGCTATAAGTATACTTTAGTATACGAAAGCGAGAGTGGCAGTGAGTATCACTGTGCGGACCTTCGACCTGTAAGTCATGTCACATGTTCGTAGATAATACACATAGTAAATATAATATTTTTAAACTTCTAAAATCGCATAATCGTAGCAGTGCAGTGTAAGTAGATCGTCGTTCACTCACGACGAGTCGATTTTTGTACTTTCTCAAACTGTATTTTAGTATTTTCTATAATAGTAGGCGGGCCTGTAATAGTAGACTGGTCTGAAATAGTAATAGGGTCTGGGAGGTTGGAGTTTTAGACGGGTCTATTTAACATACTACTAATATCGTGTGCGAAGAACCAAAATGACCCATTTCCAATTTCAATTTAAGCTACAATCAAAATGAGCTACTTTAATAAAGAACACTAAACTATGCTTAAAATGTTAATTATGAGTTTTTCAAAAGTGCAATACATTGCATTTACACGTTTTTGAAAAGTGTAAAATGTTCTAATTACAAGTTTCTTAAAAATGTAAAATATTCTAATAAAATTGCACGTTTTTTGAAAAGTTTCAAATTTTCTAATTACACGTTTTTAAAAAGTGTCAAATGTTCTATTTACATATTTTTGAAAAGTATAAAATGTTCTATTTACATGCTTTAAGGACTACACTATATTGATGTATTCTTATTCTTTGTAGATAGTAGGTACATTTCATATTTAGTTAAAAATGGTTATGGGTCATTTTAAGTGTTCTCAGGCGATATGGTCTTTTATTATAGGAAATACAGTGCTTCTACATACATTTACTTGTCATTTCCAACCTTTTGCACTTTTCAAAAATAGTCGTAATAAATTAATATTTTACTAATCTGTGTATCTCACTCATATGTCAGTGTCATTTTTAACACAGTTCATTTTAACTCCAGCTTAAATTGTGAAATGGGTCGTATTGATTCTTCACTCAAGATGTGTAGGTAATTACAAAGAATAAGGACTTATTAATTACAGTGTCTGTTTTTATCATTACATTTTTCAGCTATTTAACGCCGCACCGAAAACCGAAACTGAAACCGAAGACCCGTAGCAGCCTATACACGCTTTGGCAAAACGGCAACTCCCGTTACATTACGTTTAATTTGGAAACACAAGAAACCAAGAGCGAAATGAAAAATACACCGAAAACCGAAAACACTTAAAACTAAGCAAACAACCAGACGACTAAAAAAAATGAAAGGTTTTATTTAGACTATTACTATTATACATTGCCATAACATGGTCAAGTCAAATTCGAGCATAAATTAATCAAGGTCAAAAGGTCAACGCCAAAAGGCCAAAAGGTCAAAGGTTATAGATTCATTCTTCACCGCCAGGTTAATAATTCAGAGTCAAAGGGCTTTACATGCCACTGTATACAAGGATTTCATTAAAGACTTACATTATACGAAATAATACGATAATAAACTAATAAAAATAAAAACCGAACGGGAACCTTAATTAAAATATACTGAAAATTCACAATGAGAGAAATGCACGTCAAAAAATAAATAAAAAATAACGTTGAGACTTATAAACAATTTACAATTCCAAAATTTCCAATTTAAAAAAACAAAACGACGATACCAAAAGAACTCACACAGACACAAAAATGAAAATTCAAAGGACTTTTACTAAAAATAAATGACTTATTAAATAATATATATGTAAATTAATTAAGGAACCAGTAATTTTTAAGTAACATAATCAAGAAGAGAAACCAAAATTTTTTAAAAACCTATACGTGAAAAAAAAGTAAAATTCCAATTTCTAAGTATAAAAAAAATAAAATATAATATTGTTTATAACTAAATTACATATTTTATGCATTTTTACATTTACCGAAACCGCGTAAAAAAGCGTAACTGAAAATTTTAAATTCTAAAAATGTTTGTGAAAAATCAATATATGTATTTCTAATCTCTATAAAGTCAAATTTCACACATTTGTGTATGAGACTCAAATTTTGAAAACGATGCGGTGGACTATATACGACTACAATTTTAGATAAATTCAGAAATTCATAAGAAATTGAAAACAGAAATTGGATTTGAACACACATGGAAATATACAATGTAATTTCTATAGGTTTCAAAAAAGTTTTTACACATTGAAAAATGTAATCTTAGGGTTTCTTATGTAGGAATTTTAGATTTTAATTCTGGGAGAATTCAAAAATTAAAATAGTTTACACAAAATTCTGTCAATCGTAACGTAACCAAAAAAACTTTTTTCAAGTTTTATGAATGCAATGATAAAAAATCAAGTAAAAATATGTTATAGAAAAAATCAAATGTCAAAATCAAAATTGAAAACCCATAATATCAACATGAATAACATCAAAAAACGTGTACATAACAAAAATACAATCGATAAATGTAGCTTTACTTAATTACATAATGTATAACCAGAAATGCAATTTAATTGCATAATGAAAAACCCAATGTACATACGTAATACGTAAAAAAAAACGTTTTGTCGAAATTGTAAAACAAGTTGCAGTTTTTGAAAGTGCAAAATGCGCTGTGCAAGCATTTTGGAAATGTCAAAATGTGCTATTTAAACATTTGTGAAAATGCAAAATATGGTATTTACATATTTTTAAAAGTGGAAAATGCGCTATTTACACATTTTTGAAAATGCAAAATGCGCTATTTACAGATTTTTGAAAGTGCAAAATGCTCTATTTACACATTTTTGAAAGTGAAAAATGAGCTATTTACACATTTTTGAAAGCTCAAAATACGGTATTTACACATTTTAAAAATTTCAAAATGCGCTATTTAAACATTTTTGAAAATGCAAAATGCGCTATTTACACATTTTTGAAAGTGCAAAATGCGCTATTTATGCATTTTAAAAAGCACAAAATGCTCTATTTACACCGCCTTGAAAGCGCAAAACATGAAATCTAAATTGTTTTTTGAAATGGTAAAAACCTATATACAATATATATGTCGTAGTCCAGGAGCGGATTAGTCCATTGGCCCAATGGACTAGGCCATATATTGGTAATTCTTTATTTGACTATATAGCAATATTTATCGCATTCGAAATTCACATGTAAGTAAAAGAAATGTACATAGGTAAAGTAACATACAGGCTAAAATCGAAAGTCGAAATCAAAAAACGAGATATATATATAATATCGGACAAAAAATCGGATCTTTATTTCAATTTTACTTTACATTATGTTTTACACTCTCTCGCAAAGCAAATTCACTTTTTTCAAAAAAATGTCAAAAAGCTTTTGAAAAAAAATGTATAATACAAATATATACCTAAATTAAATTACAATGCACATTATCTACGTAAATATTTGAATAATTAATTAATTATTTTGAATTAAGTAAAATTATTGCAGATATAGATGTTTGACTATTAAATGTGTATATATAATTAAATGTAAAAATACCATGTGTCATAATATAAGAAATAAGAGTTTCAAGGCTATATATCATATAGAATATATATATATGTGTAACTATATGGTGTTTATAGTTGAGAGCAGCTAGGAGCCAAAGCTATTAAAGTAGGTTGAGGTCAAATAGGTCAATGTCCAGGTCAAAGCCAAGGTCATGAGGTCACTCTCTGTAGGCTCCAGCTCTAGACGGCCATTTGACCCAAGTGTAATTTAGCTTATGAAGGGTTATTGTAATTTGTATGTATTAAGCTATTAAACTAACATAATTAATTAAATAAGTAATTAATTAATTTACAATTAAAACCAGTAACCAGTCACAAAGGAGTCATGGGAAAAATTGACAGATATATAAAAAACCAACTAAAACTTCGGAGCCAGAAACGAGTTCGATTTGAATATTTATTAGCGCAGATTCCAATTTACAGTGTGATTACAATTCCCAAAGCAACTGACTTACGATTAGTTAAAGCGCATTTATATATTACGCTAACGTTATATAGGACGGGGATGGGGGGGGGTTACTATATGACGTCATCAAGAAAACACTCAAATATTCAAACTTTAAACTTTTACTAAGCTCTTAAAAAATTTGAATTTTATCTCACTCAAAATCCTTACGTATTCGGATGTAATTTGATTTTTAACTGTGACGTAATATATGAATGGCCCCTTCCTTTTTTTAATCCTTCATAATACATGAAAACGACATGAAATTGTTCAAAATAAATTTATTTTTCAACAACTGTTTTTATTAGTTTGGATATTTTACAGCCAGGGGTCTTCCGTAAATGATGTCATAGAATCCTAAAACTAGGAGTATTTCGATGACATCAATTATGGGCAAACCATAAGAAATTCCGGAATGCTTAGTTTTTCGGTTGTAAGGAGAATTGTATTAAATTGTAATATTGTAATTTTGCCAGTGAATATTTAATGAATGAGCCGTGAAACTTCGATTGTGCCATATTGCCATAAACTTGATATTAAAAGGTGTAAAAAATATAATAAAGTTATACATAGGATATTTTAGTTCGTAAAATACATTAAGCTAATTATACGTAATACTTTTATAGCCTAAGAAATAAAATAATGATATAATATTTGTAGGGGATTTAATCAAATGGTGGGGCTGGGAGGGGGAAAATGATCATGGAATTTTCATGAGAAGGTCTCATCAAAGCAGGGGCGTGATATTCATCTGTTTAAGACTACAGATAATTATACATGCTCGTGCTTGACTCATCATCATTAATTATTTACAAGTTTACTACATAACAAGTACTCAACAATTCATTTATAATGCGCGCCAAAAAAAATTCAATTTCAAAATTTCAAAATTTCAAAAAATTTCAAATATTAAATCCAAATAATATGTCAAAAGTTAAATTATACACAGGCAAATTGTACTCTGCTTTTACATGCTAAACTTTCTTGGATATTTATAATTATTACACACCGCTCCGCCGTAATCGTAATTTCGTAATACACATACAACATACATATAAATATAAGAAAATAAAAGATTTTTATTACACATTTTTAAACGCGACATTTAAATCAGCCACAGCATTACAACTTCAAATACATTATGTAAAGTTTTAAAAATAAAAAAAAATGATGATGAGTTTTGAGTTTTGTTTCAAAATCAAAATGTGTGTCTTTGAAAAAATTTTGACAAAAAAATTGAAATCATCAAACACAATTTATTAAAAATCGGAAGCAATGGGAAAGAGAGCGTGGTGACGGTGACATCATCATCAATCATCATTAAAATAATTATTAAAACTAATGTAGTTGGAAATTAATTATTGTCTTTAATCATAATTTTTTATAACAGTAGTCTAGTTTTTAGATTAGATTATAGACATACTTGTGTACACATAAAAAAAATTAAATTATTTTAATTATTATTAACATTTAATTAAATTATACACTGTTCACTGTGCTAATTACTGAATTTATTAATTGACTCACGTTGAGTGTCTTGACCTTATGTATTATTCTAATAAGAATTTTTTGACTGGAGCTTATATGAAAAATACTGTTGACGGGAAAATTCTGAAATATTTCCCGGTAAAATATAATGCATAATTATATATATGAACTATGTAATTGAGATCTAAATCTAAATCTTGATAGAATCAAAAACAAATATGTCCATTTTAGTAAATCAGAGTTCCTTGGTAAAAAATTCCATTACACAAATATTTAATTATCACTTAATTGTGTTTAATTATGATTTATAATTCATTATTTTATTTTATTGTATAATAAAGTAGATCACATAAAAAAGGTATGCACACATTTTGTCCATTAATTAGGCTATATTCTTATGTATATTTAGTAATTACAAGCAAGCGTAATTATAGCGCCAGTTGTAAATAAATATTTAATCTCTGCATTAAAAAATATGCGTAATCTAATTTATAAAATGTAATTAGGTAATTAGTAATAATTGTAATATATCTAATTTTAAGGTAGGTATGGAATTAAAACTATGTTTAAAACATCATATTTGAGGCAAATTCACATTTTCTCAATGACCAGACGGCGGCAACCAAAAACTTAATGAGGAATTTTCCAAATTTTTGAACCTTTCAAAATTTGAAATTCTGAACGTAATTTACATAGTAGTCGAATTATTATAATTCATACACATAGTTAATTGTAATCGTGAATGATTTAGATCCATTGTTATTGTTAGATTGTAGAGTAATTATTTAGATGTTCGGGGATTAATTTAAATGGTAGTTAGCGTTTTCTATAAGTAGGGCTATATATAGTACTAATCATTATGTATGTAGGTAGATACGTTAGCAGCGTATAGTAGGTAACAAAGGCAAAGGTATAGCAGGTTGTACATTGCAAAATGCACTGAGACACACGACAAAAAGAGAGTTTACAAATTCCAGCCCTGTTTATTGTCCCCTGTAATTAATATTATGAGCTGAATGATCATATACCACTTTATGGCTAGAAATTATTTTTTGAAATCAAGAAGCAGTTAAAATTTATGGAATTAGCAGTTGAAATGAACTAAATTCGCATTAAAGAAAATCATTTAAGGGAGCAAATGTTAGTTATGTCATTATGTTAAGGGGCATGTATACATTTAGCAGTTGAAATGGTTTGAATTAGCAGTAAAAATGGATCGAATTAACAGTTAAAATGTATCCAATTAGCAGTTGAAATGAACTAAATTTGCAGTTAAAAAGAATTCAATTGTGAGGAAAAGTTAAATATGACTAGCTAGCAAAAGCGTCCAATTAGCATTTAAAACTGATTGAATTAGCAGTTACAGCTGAGTGAATTAGCAGTTACAACTGATTGAATTAGCAGTTACAACTGATGGAATTGGCAGTTAATACGAATTAAGCTAACAACATAGCAGCAGAAATAAATTTAATTAGCAGCTAAAATATGTCAAATTAGCAGTTACTTAAATGAATTCAATGAGCAGCTCAAGTAAATTGAATTGGCAACTATGTTACACTAATCCGTTTTTAGCAGCTAAAATTTATCAGATTTCAGTAGCAGCTCAACTGAATAAAATTAGGAGCAAAGATACAAACTGAATTGGCAACTAATCAGAAAATAATAAGACCTTGTTCTTAACTGTGTAATGTAATATTTAAGTCTACATATTTCTGAACGTAGTTAATTATTATTAAATTATGATTATATTTTAATTAGTGAAAAAAACTACTTCTCTCCAACACAGTTTAAAAATTCCGAATTTCCGAATCCGAATATCCGTAATATTATATAGTTAAATGATGATTACCTATATATAAGAACAGTATATTCAATAATTCACAACTTTAAAGCAGATCTTACGTATATGTGTACTTTCATGTAATTAAATACACAGTATATGACACTTTGAAAATTATGAACATTGTAAAATATGTAATTAAAAATAACGCAACGCATTCAAAAAATCAAAACTGTTCAGACAGACTTGCAAAAAAGCTTCTTTATTTTCAAATCATAATTATCATAATCATACAAGTTATTATTATAGATAAGTGTACAAAAGTTCTCAGAAAATAAAATTAGCACAGAAATTAACAAAAGAACGAGAGGAAAGCATAAGTTAACTCCAAGCAAGAAATTCTCTAAAATCAAACTAAAACTCCAATTAGACTTTCATTAAAACTAATAAGTACTAAATAGACACTGTGTGCAACGACGTAAGGCGTCCGGCGTACGGCAGACGCTACAACAGTTTTGGCATTTCATCAGCATCAACCCAACTGCTTTGTAACTTAATTTAAGTAATTTAACTGCATAGACATTTTTTAATCTGCATTATCCTCAAATGACTCGTCTCCCTTTCCATTGTTGATCTCTCCTTCACTCTCATCGCTGTCGCTGTCAGTCGAACTGGAACTTAGGCCAGACAGGTCAAGAATCCGTTGAATTTTTGGAACTGTAACAAATTTTAAATTGGCTGGAGGAAAGACCGAGGCCCAGCAATGGCAATCCGAATCCACTTCCAAACCACTGCCGCATTTCACTAGCTCAAGTAATTCAGACTGTTGATGAAAAAGACTCAGTGTGAGATTTTTACCTAAATAAAAAAAAGGGCAAAAAGTACATTTTCTTTGTAGTATTTGGAAAATCAAAAAATCTTTATTAAAATCAAGGTAGCCGATTAAAAAAATAATAGTGGCAATGGATCGTCCACAAATGACGTCATCGGTAGCGTCATCGGTGGGTCTACTTTTTGGTTACTGATAACATCCCATGTTAAAGATATCCGTTTATCAAGCAATCGTTAAACTGATGAAAGGGGAGGGGGGTCATAGGGTTCTGAAAGTGAGGATGTTTTAATGACGTCATTTGTGGACAACCCATAATGGGGGGAAATCATTTTTCATAAAAAATTAACCTTTCCGCGCCCATTTTGGAATTGGTTTCCGTTCCCGGTGCGACAAAGTCACATCGCCATCTTCATCGAAATCCTCCAGGTTGTACGTCGTCATGTCGTAACTAGTCAACTCCGCCTCCTTGTCCTTGTAGGCCTTTGCTCCTTGTCTCGTTTGCCTCGCTTCCTTCATTTCGGGTGAAGGGGAGGGGGGTGAGGTTTGATTGACCCAAAGAAGAACCGGAACCGGAATCGGGACCAGAGCCAGATCCGGGTCCGGAACCGGAGTTATGTTAAGACTCTCCTCTTTCTTCGTATCTTCAAGAACAGTCAGTTCACCCGTTGAATTTAGAAAGTACATCTCCTCCACCTCCGCGTTCTCCTCGCTCTGCAATGGGACATCCACCGTCACGGAACCGGAACCGGATCCTGTTATTATTTACACATACATAATCGGCTATTTTTGACACAGTAATAAATACGAATCAACTCCAACTCAGCTCAACTCGATTCAAGAATGGAAATAAGCGAAAAAACTTTTTAAAACTCTACTCTACTCCTCAAAATCAGACGATACCTTCATCTTTAGTCTCGTACACGATGGCATCCTCAGTTTCCTTGTCCGGTCGGGAAACGGAAACCGAAACCCGTTTGGGTATTCTTTTTGATCGGAGTGTCGGTTTGGGTTTAGGGTCACAGTCAATGTCTGATTGTGGATTTTGAACTCGATTTTTAACAGATTTTTTCAAATTTTGGGTCACCACTTCAATTTCATTTGCGGTTTCAGGCTTGGCCGTCATTTCTTCATGGGGGGTGTAGAAAATAGGGGTCATATTGAAAACCTCAGATTCTTCGGATCGGACTCCTTTTTCAATAAACTCGTGGTCTCCTCCTTGGTCTTGGATTTCCAAATCCGTTACCGTTAAACCCGAAACAGGAGCAATTGGAATGGTTTTTATCTCAACGTCGGCTTCCACCAACCCCGTCCCCGGTTCAGGAAGTGGAACCGGTTCAATTCCAAGATTCGGAGAAAATGAATTAATAATGAAATGGTTGCTCGTTGTTTCAATTTTTTTGCTGCGGGTTTGAATTGGCGTTATTGGTTTGGACGGAGGAACTTCTTGCAAGAGTTCAAGTTGTCGGCGACCTTGAATTTGACCTTGACCTTCTACAACTGCTGGGATGGGTGCGGACTCGGACGTGACCTGGATTGGGGCTGATGATTTAACCGGAGCCGGAGCCGGGTCCGGAACCGCTTCCACTTGCGTGACTAGCCCATGCGCCGGCGCATCAAAACATACGTCATCAAAATCCAGAAGGCGTTTTTTATTGGCTGGTAGTAAACAGGAGGACGAGTACGGACCCTGTAGAAGCTGCGTCAGAGGGGAGGAGCGAGAGAGTTGTGTAAAGTTTAAGTTATGAGGGACCCCATGGTTCATTGACCTGGACCATGCTGGTCCTGGCCCTGGAGCGGGAGTGTCGACGTGAAGGTCAGCAGTAAGGGTCTCGTCGTTTTCGTTTTCGTTCTCACTCTCGAACATTGACACAAGTTCGATGGCGGAATTTGAAATTCCCTCGTCCTCGACATCTTCCTGGGCCTCAATTTGAGATCGCTTTCGTTTCTTGGACTTTGCTTTTGGTTTATTTTTAGGGAGGCATTTAGATTTACGAGCTTGACCGATATTTTTCTTGGATGATTTTGTCCAGTTTCTTTTTGGGCTGACATGTTTTTTTTTCTTGACTATCAGTGTTTTTCTAGGCTTCCGCTTCCCTCTCCCTCGTCGTTCTGGGCTCGGTTTCGGCTTCGACTTTGCTGGGCCCTCAATGTCTCTGACATTCCGTTTTGGATTGGGGATTTTTGTTTGGGCGGGTAGGATGGGGACCGTCTTATTTAGAGCTTCGCGACGAGCTGCGCGCGTAAAATATGGCGCCTTTACTGAGGTCACTAAATCCTGCGGATAGCCAATTGTGCTCCAATACGGGAATTCGTATCCTCCTCCCTTTGTTTTGTAGTTTGTCTGAAATGTTTGTTTTTAAATTTGAATGAAAAATACTTAGTAATTATATACAGTGTGTTTCAATGAAATAGACTCAGACGTTTTTGGGGGGTAACTTCCCCCCATGCACGAATAATTCAACGAAATAACTATTTTTTGTTGACAACCAACTAGATGCTATGTTTAAACTTTGGTTGACCCCCAGGGGTCATGAGGTTACTTCACAATTAAATAAAAACCAAAAATGGGTGTTTCAATGAAGTAGACTCAGACCACGGTTTTTCCCATTCAAATACGTCTAACTTTTGAACCAGTCAACCAGTAAATGAAAAAATGCAAATTTTCGTCAGCTCCCTCACAGATGTATTACCTATAACTGGAAACACTCACTTTGATCACAGAGTGACAATCGCACCACTGACTGGGGAGAGAACTGGTCCTCATCGCATCACTTACTTTTACTTTTGTTTCTTATGGGGCGGTCCTGACTTGTTTCAGTTATTAGTCTTTCATATTTGCAAACAAGCACGGATTGAAATCGATGAACATGGGACAAAATGCCAACTAAATTCCCTACAACATGACATATCACACATGATTGAGATCACACTGGGTCACAACTGTCACAAGGCACTTGCATATGAACTTTGAACGCTTTCAGCACGGCGCCCCGCTTCTGCTCCTTTGGCGAACCCACTACGGCAACTGCGTTCAAAGTTCAGATGCGGGTGCCTTGTGACCCAGTGTGATCTCAATCATGTGTGATATGTCAATGTCATTTTGTAGGGAATTTAGTTGGCATTTTGTCCCATGCTCATCTATTTCAATCCGTGCTTGTTTGCAAATGTGAGAGACTAATAACTGAAACAAGTCAGGACCGCCCCATAAGAAACAAAAGTAAAAGTAAGTGATGCGATGAGGACCAGTTCTCTCCCCAGTCAGTGGTGCTATTGTCACTCTGTGATCAAAGTGAGTGTTTCCAGTTATAGGTAATACACATGTGAGGGAGCTGACGAAAATTTGCATTTTTTCATTTACTGGTTGACTGGTTCAAAAGTTAGACGTATTTGAATGGGAAAAACCGTGGTCTGAGTCCATTTCATTGAAACTCATGACCCCTGGGGGTCAACCAAAGTTTAAACATAGCATCTAGTTGGTTGTCAACAAAAAATAGTTATCTCATGGAATTATTCATGCGTGGGTGGAAGTTACACCCCGAAAACGTCTGAGTCTATTTCGTTGAAACACACTGTACAAAACTTTGACTTTAACAGATTATAATTTTTAAGTATTTTACTACATACAGAAAAAGGAGATCGTATGAGTAAAGTAAATAATTTATGTGTTATTTGAGAATTACTATGAGCAGCCTTAAAACTTCAGTATCTTGTCGTCTTTTTCTTCGCTTTGTTTTATTTTTCCTTCGATATTCCTCATTTTGAAGCTGACTTGGGATTGGATGGTTGGAATGGAATGGCTCCTGGGTTTCCGGCTCCGGCGCCGGCTCGAAAATGGGAACCCGGGTTTTTCTCTTCACTGATTTCAACTCCGCATTTTTCTTCTTCGTCTTCTTCAGCTCCTCCAGGTTTTTGAGTGTGGAGTCCATGATTCCCTTTGAATTTTGAATAAGTTTGACTTATTAAAAAATATAGTAAATATAATAAATGTCAATTTTGTAGGAATTACTTATTCTGCGTTTTACAGGCATCGAACTGAACCTTATAGTGGTCTTTGAGGTTTGAGGTCGTCTCCTCCACCTGAGCGCTGAGTTTAAGGAGATTTGCCCCGAATTTCCCATATTGGCTTCGAAGGGTCATTGGCGTGGTGATCGTTGTATCAATTTCTGAAAGGGGGTTCACATGAACGTTCACGTTCACAGTCTGTCTCTCCAACTCCTCCGGAATGGGAACGAGACCCGGAGCTGGAACTGGAACTGGAGCCCGGTTTGGAGTCGGACCTGCAGCCGCAGCCTCTCGACCTGGCTTAGCCTCTGCTACTGCTACGGTTCCCTTCCTTCTCAGGATGGCTGTCCGAGCCCGAGCCAGGGGTGCAATCGGTTCCAGTAGTGGTGGTGCTTTTACCGGTTCCGGTTCCGGACCCTGTGTTAGTGTTGGTGGTAACAGTTTCTTTCTGGATCTGAGGAAAGGAATTCTAGACGCGGGAGGAGCAACTGCAGGATTTCGTTGGATCTTCGATGTTGTATTCCACGGAATGGAGATTTGTCCATTTTCTCGAGATTTAAGTTTTGTCATTGCTTCAAAGTTTGAAATTTTAAGAGGTTTCAAAATTAATAGTTTTAAACTGCAATCTGCAATCAATCAATTAATCAATTCCCAATTTTTCCCGTTCTAACCAAAAACTAGTGTTAAACAAGACCAAAAATTACGAAACTCTAAAATGCAAAACAGAGTGCTGCTTTCTTGACAATGCCTCGCCTCACTCATGACATAAGCCTGGGCTTGGGTAGTAAAACTTTATTTTCGAATTGAAAAATGCTCCGTTCGTTTTTCTTTCTTCTGCCAAATTGTCAGACACTCGGATCTTAGAATCTCAAAACTCAGTCAAACAGAAATTTCAAAATGTCTGACTAGTGAGTAAACAAACTTGTAAAATAATTAATGTTGTACATTACACCATGGCAATATTATGGCTTTATTTTCCTGTTAATGCTCATTCATGTTATTTTAGTTCGATTTGCGACGACAGCCAGCCATGAATTTTTTAGTTCTGTAATGTTACTCTACTAAGAACCAATACGTAAGTATGTTATGCAATTAACGAAGTATTACGCGAGCTTAAATAATGTGTGACGCGATAAATTATATTATGTGAAGTATAGGTGACTGTAGTGTGGTACATTGTGTCTTTATTTTTTTTATTTATACTTTGTGACGTTTCCTGGAGTGGATTATTACTTGTTTTCAAATAATAAAATACGTTAATTAATTTGTATAATAATTTTTATAGTGCATAAACATTTTCTCTCTTACAACAAGCTGACTAAATGGAAATGGAAATGCCTCAATAATATATTACATTATTATTATGTAATAATTATTAGTGAAATTAATTTTTTACTTTATAAACTTGACTTTTCATTTCTTCACACAATTTGTCAAATACAATCCGCAAATCATAATTATTTCGACTTTGATTGACGTTGGCTAACTACCAATAATTAATAAGACTAATAATAAACTTATTATTAGCTATATATACTCAAACACTGAAAATATACCAGTAAGTAAATGTTCAAATACTAATACTATTACAACAAAGTCACAAAAAAAATAGTTTAACTACTTACAATAACGAATAATATAGCGTCTCTGCCCATAATAGGCACATTTTTCACATGGTCAAATAATACATAATAATTCACAATAATAGTAATAATAATAACATTCAAAACAAAAATGAATTTAAACTCAAAATTGGTTTACATTTTTATTTTCAAAATTTGAATGCAGAATTTTGTACACTAAAGAAGAATTATTGAAAAATAAGTCAATAATAAAATATAATATGACTCGTAACAAAAAAAACACAAGACCACAGATATAGCGATTAACCGGAGCGATTAACTGCTTCAAGTCGAAATCTAAATAACTTTCCTTTTCATAAATTACTAAGCGAAAACGAACCAGGTATATTATTCATTAATAAGGTACTCAATAAAAAGTGACGGTACGAAATGTAAATGAACAACAAAAAGAAAGGATTCAATCGCAATCCTTGTTAAATTGTGTGTACGTAAGTAATTATTGCAAATTCATATTATAGCTTATATTATAATATATACACATAAGGAAGTAATGCTATGGATCTATACTTGGTACTTTAATTCATTATCACATCAGAATACGAAATATATACGAAACACACGGTACTCAATAATAAATTAAATATATGAAAAAACCGATGCCGATACATAATAATTCTTATACTTACGTTAGGCAGAACTAGAAAAAAAAACACGACAGACAAAAAAAGTGTGAAGTTTGAAACTATATGAAACAAATATTTTTGACGTTCCTGAACTGCATCAAGATATAAGAGTAATATCATAATCATCATCATTATTAACAACTAAACTTTGTTAACAGAATCAGAGAACAGATTTAATTAAAGAGCGGGTGATATTTGATATTTTTATAGTACTTTCTTTTCAAATATAATATATAGGTACCTATACTCATATACATTATTCTATTGTATAAAATAATAATATCTTGATCTTGATAAATAATCATCTTGTGAACGCTGGTGCCGGTCCTCTTCTCTGGTGTAGTTATCAATTATTTACAATAATTATCATTCATGCATGCACACATTTAAATTCATGTACCTCAAAGAAACCTTTCCTGTTTTGTTTTGTGGCCAATTACAATGAATTTACGTACGTGCTTACTTAGTAATTTACCTATAATAATTAGATTCTAGGACTTATGCACAACCTACAACTAATTATTAAATACTAAACCAAATTAATTAATTAAATATAATATTGTGTAATTATGTAAAATTACGTCTTCTGTGTAGGTAAGTAGTAGTCTTTTTTAAGTTTTTAAATAATAATCAAAGGAAAAGGTAAATAAAAAAAAATAATATTAATTACATATCCCGTATAATATATATTTATAATAACACATAACACCAGTGAGTGACATACCTACCTACTTACTTATAATAATATGCAGTTTGCAAAACGATGATTAATTAATTCAGTACAAAATAAGGTCAGGTGCACATGTTCATCACGGAGTACTCGATACTATTAAAATTAACTAGTTAATGGCTAGCAATATATCGTTTGTAAAAACAATAGTAATAGTAGTAATAATGATAATAAAGTAAGCTAAACATTAAGTTCATGATCAAAAGGAAGATATGGCATGACTTTTTGCTTTGGTGAGCTCTCACGTCGGCGTTAATGGGAGTCGGAACTTTTGTGTTTGGACTAATTACTAATTATAAATCTGGAACAAGAATACGGGGCAGTAGTTTACTACATCATATACTAATTTATAGAATTTAATTTATACTGACCACTTATAGTTTGTTTAACAACTTTTACAAGGGAAGAAACTAGATGATGGGCCCTTTTCCTTTCACATGATGACACAATAGTGACAATACAGCTGGCAGGCAGAATTCAAGTTTTTAAAACATGCCATCATGAATGCCGATAGGGACGAGGACGAGGAGAAAGAGGAAGAGATTTCTCAGTGCTTTCCGCCAGTCATCCGGAACCGCGTAGGGGAGAAGAGTGTCAGTGCATTTCCGGATTTCATGAGCTGTACAGACGAACACAAAGGCTGTGAGCAGAACGTTTCCCACCTAAGCAAAAAAAAATGTTATTAGAGCATGAACAAGTGAATTACAAAGGTTGCTACATTATTTATAGGCAGAAACAATTTGAACCTCAATCAAATATTCAAAATTTAAATAGAATTCCCTTTTTTACAAATAAAAGAAAATTACCGGGTAGGCTGGAACAAGAACTAAGACACCATGACCATCCGCCCCCATCCAAACATGATACTGCCCCACTAGGAGCTCCACCCAGAATTGTCCAAACCAACCAAAAAATGATGAGAATCTTGTTCGGAGCATTCCTGATACATTTCGAAGGAGAATGTAGCTCGCGACGGGGATGAAGCCGACGTAGGAATGGATCTCAATGCATTCTAATTGATTCCGGCAGAAGACTGAGAAAGTACAATAGCCGCCAATGCCCAAAATAGAGAAAAGAATGACAGACAAAGAGATACGGGTCGAGAAGAGATTCCCATGATTCTCATCTTCGAGGATCTTGTGCCGATGAGCTAAATGGTAGCCAAAGGCAAGGACCATCCCACATGGCATACTGTACCGATCGATCTTCCATCGAGTCCACCACTCATGAATGTCATCGTCCGTCGTCACAAACAATGCTTTCCAGGGTCGTGTCACAAATACTTTCTCAAAGAAAACCTAAATTTCCATACCCAAAACAATCAAATGTAATCACAATCCAAAAATAATTTGGATCCTAATATAATAATAATAGGAGTACATCGTCGCTTAAAATTTTATCTAAATATTTAAACTAACAAAGGATTTTGACACTCACCTCAGACATGTACAAAATGGTAATGAAGAGATAAATGCCCACGAGTTTGAAGACGAGGTAGAGATAATTTAAGGAATTCGACTCACAGCTTTGCCATGTAATTCTTGGAGGGATGCTGAGTCCCACGTAGACCACAAATGTCCAGAATGAGACTAATGGAATCTGAAAACGTAATCAATAAATTATTATACTCAAAAAGAAAATCAGAAGCCTCTCATTTTAAGTAAATTTTAACAAATTCACTGAAGCTGGTCATCGATATTTAAACTAATTTCTTCTCAGGAATTAAAGTTTCAGAACAAAATATTCAGGAGATTGTATTAAATTGCCCAATGATTTTTATTTATTATTATTCATTTATTATCTGGTTACAAAAATAATTAGAACTCACAAACTCGTAGAATTGGTATGGACGATTCATACATAAACAGAGAAGAACGGTCATGACATTGAGTCGAAAGAGATCTTGAAGGAATCGGACGACGCTGTAGTCCCCGCGTTGTAAATAAGTTGAGAATTGACTGTAGCCATGAAGAAATAAAAAACCCGAGTAGAGAATCTTGACGAACATAAAAATTGGAACTACTTGACTCGCCCCCATCATATTGTACACCAGAATTAGCAGCACCATCCAACCTAACGTTCATTCACATAGTCAATTTCATTACCATCAAATCTAGATCTAAACGTGTATGATTTTTGATAACTTATGCGCATTATTTTTGTCTGACGACGAGTATAAGATTAGAAGAATGGAAACTAAACTAACCCTTTGTTTCATGATCTTGGTCAGGATGTAGTACTTTAGTATAGCCGCTAGCCTCAGTAAAGAAAATTCCTAGAACTAAAATGTAGACGACGGGGAGCCAGAAATTCGTTTGTGTGAAATATTTATTCTCTTTCATAAACATCGTTGTTCTGAAATGTAAATACATAACATCCACCAAATTCAACTACGTAAAAAATGCAATTTTTAACATTAATTTTATCTGTAAGTTAAGTACCTGTCACAAAGGAAGAAGTAGGCCATGATGAGTGCTAGTTTAGCCATAGCAATCAAACAATGATTAAAACCCTCCAAAGGCTTCGTCCCATTATTAGATGACGAACAGTGACCATTAAATTTAAGGTTCAGACTCACAAACTCATACTCCCTCATCCCTCCTCCTCCTCCGCACTGGTAGCCCCAACGTCTTCGAATTATCGCGATTGTAGCCAGAGCAAAGCTACACATCAAAAGATAAAGAAAAAACCAATTTAAACATGCAGACATGAAAATTTTGCATCTTTTGAAAACGTAAGTAGAACATTTTGGACTGCAGAGTGGATCATAAATATTATGAAATACATAAAAGAATGAAGGGAAAAGTAACCTGATGATGAGGATGGCAAAAACAACAATTTGCAAATTACTGATTGGCTCCGAGCTACTACAGCAAGTGGCATCATTATAATTCATATTGTCATTACAGTACATGTTAAGCAAAATCTGAGCATCATGAAATAAGGTTTTTCGACTCAAATGATAGCCATCCGGAGCCTCGAGAAGATTTTCAGCTGCCACGCGTCGACCACTCCACCAAATGTCTGCTTTCGAGTACCGCAGTATCTGTTCCAGCCCAGCACACATTACAATACATTTTATAGCTTAATTGTAGAGTTGTAAACTATCCTTTTAAAATGCTAAAGTATATAGAGTACCTCTAGAGTACAAATTATAAATATGAGCATATATTTTGAATTAGCTTACCTTTTTGGCATTATCATTGTAGAGATCAATAAGATTGTTGCTGAGTGGAGCCCAGTCATCACTTAGTTTGTCTTCATTCACTGGCTCTTGCATCGCCCATAAAACTCGAGTTCCCCTCTGCGCTAAGCGATCGATTGTCTACACACAAACAAAAATATAATGTTATAAATTAAATATTAAAAAACACTGAAAGTGCTTCAAAAATACTACATGAAAACACTGTGCACTGCTTGAGACGCTTTTAAAAAAATAAATCATGAATTTTAAATTTGTAATATAAACTATGACAAGAAAAAGCTTACAAGGACAAGATGTGTCAAACTAGCAGCATAGTCCTCCGCAACATACGCATCATAGGGATTATTTGCACGGATGGACCAAGTGCCGGAGCCCATGACGAGGACACTGGGATGCTCCGGTCCATTCCTCCATTGCTGAAGAGCAGAGATCATAGACTTATTCGGGTAGGGATACCACAAGTACTGGACTCTCAGCCCCAAATGGGAGTCATTATAATATTGATCTTGACTAATTAATGTCTGACTCCGCTCTTCATTCGATGGACTAGCATTGTTGGAATTCAATAATTTACCATGAGAATTAGAATTCGTCTTGGAATTAGGACTGTTGTTGGAATTGAAGAAATTCGAATTCGAATTAGAATTTGAGTAGATATTGGAGAATCCATTTTGATGTAAGTTTTGATTGTGACCCTCATTAGTATTGTGATTACTGTTACTATTACTGTTACTCGCAAGACTACTACTACTACTCATGGTGAGACGTGAGGAGGAGACTACTGAGGCAGCGGGTGAGGGAACTTTGACATTGACATTTGAGTCAGTCGGACTTTTTTGCTGAATGACGGGCTCTTGGTAGGACGTCGAGATTTGATGGATGAATGCATGGTACAGCTGCTCTGTCCTGGTGTCCCCCATGAAGACAAAATGATTCTTCCCTCCCCAGTACTCCATGTAGCGGAGGCATCGTCTCGCATCTGTCTGAGAGTAGTGATGCATCATGCAGCCGTACGGCTGCCACACTTGATCCCGGAAATTCCCATCTGAGAGGAGCCACTGACACGAGTCAATCCCATGGGAGAGACGAAGGATGGAATGGTACAAAACGAAGCCGCAGACGATCGCAAAAGCGAGAGACTTGGCATTGTGAGAGTTGAAGTAGTGGATGAACTCTTGCTGCTGTTGCTGTTGTTGATGAGTACTATGATGGTTTTGATGGTGGTGGTGGTAGTTACCCGGGTTCTGGCTCCCGCTCTGACTCGTGAGTGGTTCATGTCGCAAGCATGGACTGGAAGGCGTGGGTGACGAGGAGGAAGAGAGGGGAGAGGGTGACCTCATATTTTTTCAGTAATAACTTTAACCTTCGTCTTAGGACCACTATTGTATTACTATCACTCCGATGACTATTACTTTTATTATTATCACTATCCTCGTCGTCAAGAAGAAGTAGTAGAAGAAGAAGAAGAAGAATGAGCTGAAGAAAATCCAGTTTTAATTTTCCTTTTCGTGGCATGGACATGGAGCATTTGGAGTTTGGAGTTACCTAGATTTTTTACTATGTATAATTTTTTATTTAATTTGGAATTTGAATTTTCACTGAAGTGAATGGCAGCACTGATTCATTTATTTCTTACGTGGATGTTCGATTTCGACTCGATTAAATTCGATATATGTATCTTGTTAATGTGAAGCTTCTTCGTCCGTATTCTGGATGACTAATGAATTTTTTTATAATCAAGAATTTAATCGTAATTGTAAATGTTAGTTGTACTTGTACACATTAGTTGACTGTACTGTGGGATCCCACCTTCACTCACACTCATCTTCATAGCTTGGATTTTGAGCTGGATCCAGTTATATTCAATACTTCATTTGTAGGAGTTCTGCAGACAAGAAATAGAACAAAATCACTGTACTTACATAGTATTATTTGAATTCAAAAATTATAGTTGAGTTGCGAGTAGTTAAAATAAATTTTAAAAAAATACCTAAGACACTTAAATTGAACTAAATTAAAAATTAAATATACTTGGCAAATGTCACGTGCTACCGAGATTATTAGTCATTACAATGTACAAATCCACATACCTTAAGTACATATTTATTTACTAATCATAACTCTGGTTCTGGTATTGGTTCTAAGATAATGCTATGTGATAGGATGTACCCACGTAGATGGTAGATACTTGGTTTTGGCTTGCTCACCTAGTTCATGAACTGACAATATTACCGTTCAATCAACATACTTAAATGGAAAAAAGTAAAATGCAAATGAATGTTTTACAATTTTACTTTTATACATGGTACATCGGCGTTCTTAATTTTTAAATCCTTCGAAAATACGTTTTAAAACTAAAATAGAACCTTTGCAAGGAAGTTTTGTATTGTACATGTGTAAAAAAAATTACAGATTCCACCATTCACCGCCGCCTTGAAATAATGAAAAACAATTGAGACGGAGACTGGGAGACTATACGTAATGACGTTGGGGAGCTAATCGTAAGTACCAAATATCTGAACTTTTTCAAGTAGGAAAATAAATAATGTTGTGCAACTACAAGTACATACAATTTATCACAAAAAGATAAAATGTACACCATAAAATAAAATCAACTACCTGTACTAAAACCCTGATACAAGAAAGATACGAGACTGGATGAAATTGATGAAAAGTATAATGTTTTTTAGGCTAAATTAATTAGAAATATCAGTGCATGTTTTAAAGTTGGAGTTGTTATTGAGTGATCACAGGTACTGACCGTTCGTTGACTATGTCAATAATGAAGAATGAAAGGCCGCCGGCCAGTATTTCTCGGACAATTGAAAGTTATCAAAGTTAACAAAATAACCAAACGTAATAAATAATAATCACATTTCTTAATAGGGATACGTGGGAGAGAAAGGGTTGCGTGTAGTTTGCTCACAATATAAATTGTTGATTTTGGTTGTTAATTTTATCCAGTCAGTTAACTGTGTTCGTCAGTCTTTGCTTTCAAATCCGAAATCCAATTTAAACTCCTTTTACGGCACGCACAGCATAATAATAGCGACAGGGCCACAGCAAACACGTCACACTGAAATGAAACGAAAAAGCATCACGACTTTAATAAAACCGTGAAATCAAACTTGTATAATTTTAAAGTAAAACTATACATGCACCATTAATTACTTAATGCTGTTTAACCTGAGCTGTTTAATCAATGCCAAACTACGGATCGAAGCACTGAACCTGATTTCATTAAAGTAGTAAACAAACAGCGATGCATCATGTACTGACTGTCAACTGTGTCAACTGACAGGCTAGAATTTTAGCTAGCAGTGTTTTTTGTTTCCAGCCTTCGTTTTTTTAAATCATTATTTCAACTTGAATATAACTCATACTCTACTATTTTGTAATTTTGGCTTGTTCTAACTTTCAACTTTGAATCTAAATCAATATTACTGACGAAGATGATAATTAATTATACCTAGCAATTAGTTTAAACTCCAGATTTCTTGTGTAAGTTTGAAGCTCGTTCCATCATAGCTGTGTCGGGATTGATAATTTACTTGTGACTTAATTTTCCTTTACTAACCTCAAACCTTTTAAAACTTGGAATCAAATTACAGTAATCGATAATTTTATACTATGAATTATGAATTCAGATTTCATCGTGACAATGTAATATTCCTTCAAAAGGAAACTTCACTTTTATTCAGTATTAAATATAATAAATAAATAATAAACTTTAATACGAATGAAGTTGTAAAGTGGTATGTATATAACTTTTAGGTTTGTACTTCATAATAATTACGTACGACGATGATGAACTAAGTAGCTTGAGTAATATGACACTAAACCACGGATGACAGAACTTAAACTTCAAACTGAAAAAAACAACGGAGGTCAACAGTAAAATCTTTTTAAAGTGACAAATGTAACTAATATTAGAATTTGATTCACGTTTAATAATATTATGCAGAATGTAGAAATTTGCAAAAACCAAATAGTCAGATCAGAAATGAAGGAGAAAATTGAATTTCTAATCCAAACCTAACTAACAATTAAATAATAATTATTCTTAATCATAATCACACTCAAGAAACATTTAAAAAAATTAAAACTGAATCACAGGTTCCACACCGTACATACGCAAACAATAGCAGTCATATTCATCAGTGAAATGTCAGTTGGTCAGCCAGGAAAAACGAAATGAGTTTTTGAGAAATTCCCAGCTGCAAACTCCCTGTTCTGCTGCACTGCACTGGTTTCTAAGTATTTACTTAATTAATTTTGTTCGTAGAAAGATGAGGATGATAGAATTAAAGATTGCGTGAGTACTTACTTAAGTGACCATATATTCAATGTTCATTTAGAACATTAGAACAACAACAACCCCGACCATGTCTAAATTATGACAAAAAACTAGTAATCCATTACTTAGCTATAACTAGTGGCTACAACAACAACACTTCAACATTCAAAGGAACTACAAACTATAAAATACATAAATTTTGTAAGTTAAAATCGTCTTGTAACCGTACCGTTTGCCGTGCCGTTCACAAGTAAATACGATACACGGTCAGTTCGAGTTCGAATTTCAGACCAGAAAAAATTATGTATTAGAGATATAATGCAGTGTACAAGTGTACTAGCTACTAAATAAGTACATACCTGTCTACTTTACTGCAAAAAACTTTTACTAGTTTTACTAGTTAGAATGGATTTATTCGATTTTGCTTCTGCAGTCTCTGCACCTTGATCGACACCATGAATTAATATTAAACGGAAATCACGCTCTGGTAAAAGTGTACCTGGTGTACTGCGAAAACTATACTGTGTAAAAAGGAGACGAGAGGTTTAGGAACAAATTCAAACAACTCAAATCTCCCAGTCTCAAACTTGCCAACTCCTGAAAGTAAACATGACATTATTTATTATCACATCAGTCTCAAGACTCCGATTCCGATTTCCGATCCGAACAAGGGCGAGCACAACTGCAGTTCCAGTTCCAACTGCATAATAAAGCAAACTCTTTTTCCATAAAATTAATGAAAAACACCCATTCCATTCCGCTTCTACTTCATTTTTCGCTATCGGTTCGGTTTCGGTCTGTACACCGTTACGGTTAGGGCACGCTCATGTCTCTCAAAGGTTTACTTTTCGGTGATGGTGTTGGTGAGAGTGAGAGCAGGTAGGCATGGGACATGGCCCACAGTCTACATGTAACATCATTTTATATATCTATAGTTATTTTATTATTGTCAATCAATCTCGAACATTTCCACGTAGGCGTTTTTTTTGTAGGTATACGTTTTATCTATTTTCTACGATTTCCTGCGATCTCATCGATCAAGTCAAAATTTCCAGCATAAATAACAAAAAATGCTTATTTTTAAAATCAGATATATAAGTAACTGCATGATTGAGGTATTCTATACACAGACAAAAAATCAATATTATAATAAATAATAAACATTAAATTAAATTTTTGAAGTAATTTTGTCTATATAATGCAAATACGTGATGCGGGATGCGGCTGCCGTTGCCGTTAATACATCCCTGGTCCCTGATGTTGGGGCATTTCAAAGCCTACTTAATTATTTGCTTTAATAATATTATAACATAAAAGTAGGAAGGAGGTGTAGTGTAAGTAAGTATCACGCACATATGAGATATATGGTATGATGCAGAATCAAAATCAGCTATCTGTGCATGCTATTATACTTCATATGTTACATCACTTACAATTAATCGAAGTAAGGAAGCTTATTTATTGCCTGTCTTGCCTGACTTGCCTCGTGTCTCGACTCTCGACATGATCTTGACGATGCGTATAAAAATAACAAAAATACAAAATGTGAGTGAGAGGAAGAGATAAAATAAATTAGATACTGGTACTGATCAGTCACAACAACACACAGTGGCAATACCCCACGTGTCAAATAGAATTGTCACAAATATTGAATTTAGGAATGTGCCATGACAAATAGTCAGTCAGTACAGTAAACTGTATTTCCCTAGCTGTACTTAAGTAACTACCTAGCTGAGTCATTAATGGTAGTGTAAGCGTGAAGCGTAGCCCGAATTACTTTACAAACAACATGCATCGATTCCAGGCACAAAGACATGCTTTCTTCTTCTTCCGCCTTCAATACTCAAAAGTGCTAATGTCAGATCCATCCTGATCTTAAGAAAAGTTTCACAATATATTTAAATATGGAATACAATTACCTATGCAGCTATAATGCTATGCAAGCAGACAAGATCATCAGATTCAGGACTCACTAGTCATTACTGCACACTGCACTGGTTCATCTTCCATCTCCGTGTAGTAATTTACCTATGTACATAATAAATTACCACTCCAGGCTGAATTAAACAAGCATTAGATTAAAATTAGGGGTTCTTGACATTCTCATTAAATAAATAAATAAATATACATCACATACAGGAGCTGCTAATTAATTCACACTAGAAAAAACTCACAGTTTGTAAAATAACACATAAAACGAAGTCAGAGTACTACTAGACGTAGCTCATGTAGAAGCCGAAGCCGGTATTCCCTAAAAAGGTGTAAAAGTACAGAGATCGTGCTTTAACAAGAGAGCAATGCGAAATGCTTGTGGTTTCGCAATTCGCATCACAAGTCTCAAGTAATGCACTATTACTCTTATTAGTTAGTCTAATTTACACGTTCAAGGACGATTTATTATTATTGTTGTTACTGGCTTTTCTACTCTACATCAAAAGCGCATTAGAACGACAGAGCCATATTACAGCAGACAGCAGGCAGTGCAAAAAATCCATTAATTAAAGACCTGGCAGCCTCAGGCCTTTACAAGCACCCCAACAACCAAAGCCAAAAATCCTCCACACTCAATTTATTATTGGACCAAGGAAGCGTTCATAAATTACGGGGTACCTTTTGGGGTGGTGAGGGATTCTTTTACGAACCAAACAGGGCTTAAAAATTCCAAATTTTGCACCATCCATTTTATGCACGTTCCCCCGGGCAAAGTCTGTCTTACTACCTAGACCTAGAATTGCAGAGTTCCTCATGCTCTTGAAGGGTTATCCGTAAATACTTTGAGCTCGTAACATCAAATCAGACTAAATAGACACAATAATTCCCCCCTCCATAAATATTGAGACATCATTTATGGCCAGCTGCAAGGTAATGTTAATGTTGTTGTGTGCCCCGTAATAATAAAAAACAAGAATGAAGAGGGGTAGACTGAGACTGTGAGTTGGTGAAAGTTTCAAAATCCGCGGCAAGTGAGGACGAATGGGAGAGCGCGTTGAGGACAGCAGGCCGGTTGGGTGACGAATGAGGAGGTGAGGAAGGAAAAGGTGAAGCGACGAGGTGTGGGGTAAAAATAGTGGAGAATAAATCCACGTCTCGGTGGGTGGAACGTGGAAGGACGAGACGACGGACGGACGGACTCTGAGGTCTGGATGAAAAGGAGGCGGTAGGCGTAGCATAATTTGAAAACAAGGTTTTCCTCGATCCAGTGTCACGCGAGACGAAGCGCATGTACGGCTCCTTGAAGGAAAACTAGTGGTCTCTAGTGGAAGTGCCTTTAGCATGCTCCCCATATACCCGCACCCGCACCCGCACCAGCACCAGCACCTCTGTCTATACATATAGATACTATCCTTCCTTAGTCTTGTACATACACACTCCTATACCTTTAAGCCAGACACGAGTGACGAGTGGATGGAATCCAAATGGGAAAGATGATGAGGAGAATGTGGCCGTGTGGCCGGTGACGGTGCCCTCGACGATTTATACGCTTAATTACAATTCCTTCGTCTCCCACAAATTCTTTGTAAGTTTTTCTCCTGAGTGAGTATCGTGTGAGTGGATCGTCGTCGCCGTCGCCGTGCTGCGGAGCGGAGTGCCCAGCGTTCGGAATTCGAACTTCCAGTCCAATCCCAATGTACCATCTCCTACTACACTACTTTATACTGACGGCTACGGTTCCGGCTATAGGCACTTAAGGGGCCGTCCAGCCCCTTCGTTATATCAAAATCATCAATTCTACTCCACTCGCTACAAAAAATCATGAGTTACTGATGATAATTTTACCTAAAACTCCCCACATGCTTCATTTGGTCCCTCCCCAAAACTGTATGACGTAGTGGCTGGAAGACCCCCTTAGCTTGGAGAAGGGTAGAGACTGTGGGAGACGCCACAGTTACGTAGGGGACGAGGGAGATTTTGATGGAGTAGAATGCATGTGGCGGGACAGTTCTGATGGAACATTTTGATGACGTCTTCTACGGATGGCTCCATGCTGGGGTTGGAAGTGGAATGTAAGTATGTAGGAGCGAGTGAGATTTGCCTTTGAGAAATGACGAGAGACGGCAGGCAGGGAAGGTGGCGAGGGGAAAAAGCAGAAAGTGTGTAGTAGGAACGAGAAGGAGTCGAGTCAGTTTCGGTTTTTCTTTCACCATTAAAAAGTTGAGAGTGGACTTGTAGTAACTTTTGAATACTCGTGAATTTTGAAGACTGAGGAGCAATGTTGGTAGCGGTCTGTGTCTCATTGGATTTTGTGTAGATATTTTTGTGGGCTGTGTGTGTGAAGCGGATGGGACACGGGAAGCAGAGGCAGAGGCAGGCAGGGAAGAAAGGAAGGAGAAGTAGTAGTGGATCGTAGATTTTGCATAGAAACTGTAGGAAGTTGATCTTGTTGTGTGAGCGAAGGAAGGAGATCGTACTACTAAACTACACTCACGCACTCGCTCATTCATCCTCAAAAGTATATTCCTTAAACTCCTCTATCACACAGACAGTCCCATCATTCCATGTGGCTTTTAAAAAAGTTTTCCTAATTAAAATGTGTCACTTGATGTGATTTAATTTACTCGGGTGAAAATGAAGTAACAACTATTTTGTGACATGGACTTGAGTCAGGTGAGTGGGGGGAGAGAAATGAGGATTTTCTCTCGTTATTCCATTTATTATCACATTCTTTTTTAATTTCATTTATTTTATAATATTCTACAACTGCATTTACAGGATTTTGTAACAAGGCTATAATATAATATGACTACGACTACTACGAAGGTGGTGGTAGGATTATGGGATTTGGTTTGGTTGTTGGTTGGTTGGTTGTTTGTTAAGCCTTCTCACTCGGACTGGCACTGGTGACTGGCTTGTTTTTATTTATTTTTTTTTTGTGCATTTAACTTTAACGAACATTAAAAAGTTGTTAGTCTGTTTTGTTAGATCGTAGTGAGGTTCTTGGCGTTCGTGTTGGTGTTGGCTGTACATATTTATTTACATTTAGTTTTCTCCATCGGAATTCGAGATTCGAATTCGAAATGATAATATCAAAGTAAATATTATGAACGGATCATGATACGGATCTTCCTATGTTAATCTATAATGGGAAATGGTTAAACATTATAAATGGGAATATGGAGATTGACTGATGAATTCTCGTATATTTGATATTTGTATTTCCAGTGATTGTGACTATATATTTTCAATTGTTTCAGTTAGAATCTTTCTATTTCATTTTGGATTGAGCACCAAACTAACACCAACCAGAACCAGCAGACTAATAAACCAATACCAACCAACGCCAATTGAAAATTCACTATGAACTATTAACTAGTTAGTTGTGACTCGTTGCGGTTGTAGTTGTAGCGTTTTTATTAGTCAGTCAGTTCAGTCAGTTTACAAATTTGAAAAACAATCACATTTGGTGCTAGATTGTCGACCGTTGACCGTAGTATCCCAGCACCCGGAGTTGCCAGTCTTTATAAGATTGATGGTCCTGATTATCTGGAAGAATAATAATTGTTTGATGATAATGATGTTATATTTTGATGTTGATTCAAAATTTAATCTTAATCAAATATGAAATAGAGGCTTGATTGCTGATTGTTTGGTGATGCATATTAGTGTAGAGCCTGGTTCATTGCAGACGTAAATGTAAATATAAGATAGTTGATAGTGACTTACAATTTACAAGTTAATATGGATTCAAAGCATGCTCCGCTGAGGAAAATGTAAAGATTTGTTTATCAGATGTATTGGTTTAAATCATAGGAGGTTAATTCATAATTAAACACGTTGGAAGTTTGAAATTGTGAGCTATTAATTAAATCGGTTTTTGAATTGAATTTCCAGTTTACATTCTTAAAAGGGTTTTTTTTTTAGCTTTTAAAATTTCGATTCCAAATATTCAAGATATTTGGTGATTATAAAGTTGTTTAGTTTTTTTGGTATGGGAATGTTCCCGAACATTCAACAACAACATTTTGGTTTCTGTTTCCTATCCTAGCGAAGCAAACTAACTATGTAGGAAGTTATTACACCTGTACAGCACAGCCAAGTTCAGAGTTAAGGTACTCAAAAATCATAAATAAATAATATTAATAGTATCCAAGTTGAATCGAATACACTATAGTTTCTCAATGGATATGATGAGCTCGTAAATTCCACGTTTTCCTACATTTAGTATATTAAAATACTTAGGAAATAAAACTGAAAACAACCAGTCTCAATTTGATTAAGAAAATTCATATTCCATTTTTTTTTACTATCTACCATTTATGATGTAAACAACTTTTAATGATGGAATTATTTGATTATTGTCAATTGTGGCTGGGGAGAGCTTAACACATTAGTGCGAGGTACGAGTCAAGGTGTATTTCAATAGTCATAGTAGTTAGCCGAGCGCTACCGTCATCCGTTGAACCGTTAGCGTGTAAATTTATTTGTCAATGTAGCATGCGTTCCGATTTCTATCCTATGGTTATCTTTATTACAATAATTTCATTCACAATTAAAGTATCAGTCAGTCTAGTGAGTATGTAGTGATATTAGTATTTCAATTTTCAATCAGTCTTCTCCGTGATTACGATATTGTTCATTATCATATTTATCACCGTTGATAGAAGTGATGTGAGCTGAAGTCATGATCATGGTGGGGTGAAACTATGGAATATTTAAATTAGCAAAAAAAAAACTCTTAATGGCTGGACCGTATATCGTATATGTATAGTATAAATGATAAAGTATGATTCAAGTCTGGAAGAGTAATGTTGGCAGTGCAGTTTTTGAAAAGGTTGAATGAATTATTTATATTGGCTGTATAAAAAAAAATATTATGTTAATGCTAATAATTCACTATTACTGGTTGGCGGTTGTCTGTCATCTGTTAGCTATGGAGTTATCTGAATCTGCTTTGCTCAAGTACTTGAAGCCGAAGCTCGTTACGTTACGTTTAACGTCGTCGTCGTGCGTTCTTGTATTCTGTCTGGTCCATTTATGTACGGATGAGGGATACGGACGGATGGAGCTGAAGTTGCTAAATTTCAAACTTGTTAATTAATTGTGGGTGATTAGATTTGCTCATGGTCGGGGTCGGTCTAGTGGTGTAGTGGGTCCAAGTACATTTAATGAAATTATGGAATCTGTCTCTAAATTAGTTTTGATCCTACTTTCTTTCTGTCTAATTTCCCTCCTTCACATTTACATGGTAGGTGTACATGTATGTATACTTAATGTAATGTAAATCTGTTGGAATTTGGAATTCAATTTTAAACGAAGCCGTGTCTTGAAAACTTTTAATTACTTATTTTTCAATCATCTTTCTAAAAGCTAACTGCGCTGCTATGCTGTAGGCTTTTTGATTTATTTTTACTTAGTTTCAAATTTGAGGCCTTAGTGGGACTTATTCCATGACCTAGTTGTATATGATAGGTAATGTATTTAATCTCAATTTTTCAACAATCGACAATGTCGGTCCGGCCGTCGGTTTCGAATCTTCTTGGAATTATTACCTGCATTTAAATCTGAATAGGCAGGTAGGTGGTACCTACATCCTTTTTAAGTATGGTGCCATAAAGCTTGGTTCTTGGCATCGGGAATAATGGGTTATTCTTTTATTCTTTTTTTAAAAAACATTTTCTGTTATTATTACTTTCCTGTTGATTGCCTTTGTTTGTTTGCTCCGTGTCGCAGTAGCGTACAATTTTTAGAATAGATAAGATAAGATAAGGCAAGAAGAAAATAACGACAAGTTAGTACACCTGACAAGTAATTAAGGTCTTGTACCTACACTTGGCACTCTATCTTAAGCTTGTAAGTGGGCAGAGAGAGAGAGCCTTTGGGCCTTTTTGTGGATTAGAGTATTTTGAGAGGGGAAACGGATATTGGGAGATTTTGTTGAAACATCTATTTTGAATTTTGTACCTATGTATGTACTTTGTATGGCTTGAAAAAAAAATACTTGTTCGTTAATGGGTTGAGGTCAATCAATATTTTGTTTTCAATATTCCCATCATTTGTCATACGTTAAAACTTATCTGTGCGTTACTGACTTGTGAAGGCGTTAAAGTTATTACATACCTATGTAGGTAGGTACCTACCTGCTTATTTATGCCATACTGTACTTAGGTATAGTTATAGTTGGGACGACAGGGTAGGACCTACCGACCTACCCAGATTTAATTGACCCTTTGCCCTTTACCTTATTTATGATGTGTGCTTAATAGTTGATGACAGAAACAATGAAACTCTCTCACTTTTGGATGGAGACTAATGGCAATTTGTGCTGAATTTTATTAAAAGGCATAGATAGTATGATGAGAGGATGATAATATTACAAATTAGGAAATAAAAACTGACTTGAAAATCCTTTCACGTTTTACAGTTGCTGAGCTCCGGATTTCAGTTCCTGAATCTGGACGATGCATGCGAAGCAGAGGTGGACATACTAAATGATATGCTATTCAAGGATCAGGATGTGACTCAACTATCGAAATTATTTCACCTCAAAAGCTACCCAGACGGTGACGAGAATGAGAATGCATACTACGCTGGTCTTGAGGATCCCATTCATGTCCAGTCTCTCTTGCCTGCTGAGCATGGCGAAGATGGTGACGAAGGAATTGTTGTCTTACCCCCGGACAATCCCAACCTACATTTGACTGACACACACTTGGAACAACAGCAACAACAGCAGCACCAACAACACCAACAGGATGCGGCTGTGAATGAGCAACTTCAACAACAACTGCGAGAAAATACAGATGCTTCCATCCCACTCGCCAACGGGCCTCTCATGCCCATGTCTCCCCAACATCACGGTCAGTATCTATATTTTTTCTTTGTAAATATTTCGAAATTATTATAATGTGTGTTATACAGTATAATATAATATTGCGTTCATATTTATTTTTTGTGATGTATAGTTTAAAATTTAAATAATGGAATGGATTCATGAACAAGTGTTTTTTTGTTCCATTTTTTTATATAACAGTGATTAACGTGGAGGGAAACCCTGGTGAAATTGCCCAATCTGGTGAGATGAGTGGACAGATGATGACTTCAATACCGCCGCCGATTAGGAGCTACTACTCTCAACAGCATGTCCCTGTCGTCCATGGTTCTCCCCAAACACAAGTCGGCTCACCTGCTATGGGACAAGCTCATGGACAGGTCGGCCTTGTTCATGCAGGATATCCTAATGTCTCAGTACCTATTTCGGTGAGTGTCCTGTACCTCCTCACAATTTTGCGCTGTTTACATTTTGTCTGTGGAGACGTTAATTCATTCATAGTATTCATTCCTACGTTATATAGTATAGTGGGTGTACAAAGCTAATATTTATTAAACGATGACGTCATTTAGATGCACCAACAGCAGGTGATAATGATGCAGCAAGCTCAAGCAGTTCATTCGTACGTAGGGATTCACCACTACGTCCAGCCACACGGTCAGCGTCACCATGGTCATCCCCAGCACAGTTATGTACAAGGTGAACCTTTAAGTCCTGAATCAGTCCAATATCATCATAATCCAAACCTTATAAAAGTAACTCATGATCCCTCGACGCACTCTTTACCTCATACTCACCAAGCAAATCCTTCTCCACAAGGGGGACCAAGTAAATATAGCAATGGATCCAGAAAGAATCATTCACGAAATATCGATCGAAACCGCAGAAATGATTCCGACATGATGAATAATTATCCTACCTACTACCCCAAGTAAGCTATACTTTTATTCCACGTTTTTACTTTCATTTTCATTAGTTGGATTGTGGACTAGACAAATAGAACGTGTTTGCTTTATTCACTTAATATTTGATGTATTTCAGTATTGCGTTCCCCGGCATGGCGTACTACAATCAGCATCAGCAATTAGCTCACACAGTAACGGGAAGTCCGATCATAATGTCGGCAAGCCATCACAGTAAAGTACCAGTCACAATGTATAATCCGTATGCCCCATCGCATCAGCAGCAGTACAATTCTCCACCCCCCTCCGTACAACAGGGGCCCATCACTCCTCAGACGTCACCTCCAGAAGCCCAACAACAACAGCAGCAGCAGCCACTACAACCCGAGTCTGGCTCTACTCCAATGGTGGGCTCTCATCCTCAACACCAGCAGCAACAACAACAACAGCAGCATCTCCCTGCACCGCCTTCAAATTCCCCCCCACAACCCCACCCACATCAACACCCACAACACGGGGGTGGTGGTGGTCAAGGGCAAGAAGAAAACTTAAATGAGGAGATTCAGTCTGAAAATATTCAAGGTCAAGGTCAACATCCTCGTCATTCGGATATACCGTCCCATGGACAAATGGTGGTCCCTATGGAGATCCCTGGTTCCAGTCTACCTCAAACCCCTGCCGCCGTGTATGAGTCGGAGAATGTAACTAATTTGACTAGCCCAGTTCCTTTTAGCAATTCTAATCCTAGTACTAGTAAGAGCAAGAAGATTGAGGGAGTGGCAGGAGAGAACGTGAGTGTTGGAGGCGGAGGGGCTGAATCATCCTCCCCCACCCCAGCTCCTCCCTCCCATCCTCCTCCCCACCACCACCACCATCAACCTCACCAGAAGCAACAGCAACACACAGGGGGTAAGAAACAGCAACAAGTACAAGGGGAGGAGGCTCCTTCTAATCTCAACGCAGGTGGAGAGAGAAAGAGAAGTATTGCGAGTCCAAGTGCTGAGGAAGAGGAGAATCAATTGAAACAGAAAGACAAAGTGAAAGACTCGTCTCCTCAACCTGATCTAGTTCAACAGAAGCAAGTATTGGTCAATAAGTGCTCTTCGTCCTCTTCTTCTGATGCTTCTAAAGATACCCAAAATCGAATACCGTCTCAACAACAGCAGCAGCCACCTTCTTCAAATGTCAATTCTTGTCCCAATCCCCCAGCCCCAGTTTCAACTCCAGTGCAGCCGAAGCCGCAGACTTGGGCCGAGACGTCCGCTCCTAAATCCTATCGAGCCACGACGAGTAGTGGTATTAGTAATAGTAGTAGTGCTGGCTCTTCCTCGTCAGTCCCTGGTCCAGCCTCGTCCTTGGACGAGAAACAGGGGCTGAGAGAGAAACAAGGACAGATAAATCATAGTAGTAAATCTGCATCGGCGGAATTCCCTGCCTTAGCTAAGCAAGTGAACAATGTGAATACTAGTGGTGGAAGTGTTAGTAGTTCCAATAATGTGGCTAGTGGATCATCATCAGCATCAGCCAGTCACCCCGAACGCAGCGCAGCTCCTTCTTCAGCCACCAGTAATACTCCAAGTACGAGTACGGCCTCCGCCGCCCCTCGAGGTAGATCCTGGGCAAGTATATGTAAGCGTCAGGAGCAAGGGCAGGGCTCTTCCGTGTCCTTCTCAACTGGAGCTCCTCTCTCCACCTCAATTGCTAATGGTGGGTCCGTGGAGGGCAGTAGTGGTAGTGACAAGGATGGGAGAGCGAACGCTAGTTTAGACAATAATGGTGGGAGTTATGTGCCAATCCAAGGTCAAGGACATGTCGGTGGGGAAAATAGTAACAAGGCGAATAAGACTTGCTCTAATAATGCGATTGTTCCGAACACGGGTAGTGCTGCTGGTAGTGTTCCTCAATCCTCCTCCACAGCCACCGCGACCACCTCCTCCTCCAGTAGTCACCACGGGACGAGTGGAGACCCACAGACTGGTTTTGACATGTCCTGCCTAAATAATGAGAACGATGCACATGCAATACGCCTTGGAGAATTTCTTGCCAACTATACGCTTGATCATCATGCCACCGCTCTCACCCCAAGAGGACTTATTAATCAGAGTAACTTTTGCTATATCAATGCTACACTTCAGGTCAGTCACTTTCTCTTTACTAAACACTTCAGTTTCTTGCATATTTTTTTATTCGATAATTTTTGTTACCTATTTTATAAATCGTCCTCCAATTAACCAGAGTATTCCTTTAAAGAAGTACTAAATTTTTAAAGACGCTTTAATTTTTGTTTGTTTTTAATCCAATTCTGTTAAAGGCTCTTATGGCTTGCCCCCCATTCGTTAATTTGTTTCGGTCTATGAGAGAAGTTGGGCTGGGAAGAACGCCCTGTAAAGCAACCCCTATTATCCAGAGTGTGTAAGTATTTTGAATTTCTAAAACTGATCTTTATAATCTGTCATTCTAAATTATGCCCAAGTAAGTACCTACTTTGAATGAGTGTATCAAATTTTTTGTTACTTTGTGAGTGTGTATACTTATATTTTGACTTTTGGTTTTATAGGTATGACTTTGTGGCGGAATTCGAGCCATTGAATCGTGGTGGAAATAGTAGCAAGCGTGATCGTCGAAATGATTCTTTCATCACGGGTGCCAATTTGGAGCCGACTGGGATTCGGAAAGTACTTGGACTCTTTGAAGGGTCCACTTTTAAAGTGGAAGGACGGCAGCAAGATGCGGAAGAATTCCTCAGCCATCTTTTGAATGGGCTTCATGATGAAATGATTAAGGTAGGTCGAGCTCAACTTCCCTACTTGAACATGTAGAAAAAGTTCTTACTACTCTAAATCAATACTACACATTTTCCCCACACAAATAAGCCGGCAAAGGTTCTTTTAAAAGATAGACTATTTGTGCGCTCGTGGTGGGAACATTAATGTAAAAGTGCATATTGTGTAGGAATGTAAACTATCTCATAGTTTAATATTCTAAGGTGATTTATGCAACAATTTTAAATAAATACAACAAATCTTCTTTTTAAGTTAAAAGTTAAATGATTGTATGAGTATCGTGTTAGTTAAAACTCTTGTGAAATAATGGTTGTTTCAAATATTCTATTTTTTTTGAACAGGTGATAAAGTGGTACGAAAATAGTAGATTCTCCTCACCTCAAGCAGCAGCTCCGGTCCTACAACAACAACCGCAACAACCACAGCAACAGCCGCAAACCCTTGGAGTGGTAAATGGAGGCCAGCAACATGCTGGAGAGAGCGTAGGGACGGAGGAAGATGATGATGCGGATCATTGGCAAGTAATGGGACCTAAAAATAAGGGTTGTTTAACCCGGAAAACCAATGTCATTAAGTCACCCATTTCGGAAATGCTTTTTGGACAGCTTTGTTCTGCCTTGCATCGTACCAATTCTTTTAAGTCCGTCGCACTTCAGCCCTTCTTCACACTTCAGCTGGATATTCAGGTGGGCTACATATACATTTTTGAATCACATTGAAATTTAAATCTGTCGATTGATTTCATTGGATTATGTATTATTAGTTAAGCAAAACCACTTTGCAGTCAGCTGTTACACTCACACTAAAGGTCTGAACGAGAGAAATGTTCTATTTCCCTCAAACAGATCTTCCAATAGTGCAACACGTGTTACAAATGTGGAAAAGTAAATTTCAAATTTTGTTTTTTCTGAGAATTGACACTACGCTAGTCTATAGCAAGAGTCCTAGTGATTAAACTAACAGTTGTTTTAAATTCAAATCAATTCAAACATACATATGTTCATTCCGTTATTGTATTTCTATCTAAATACTTTTATAATAATGCTTGCATCTCCTGCTTGTATTCCTTTCCCACGCTCGAGACTCCAGACCCAGACAAAATCTTTTAATGTTTTTGTTGGTTTGTTTTTAAATTATTGGTTCCGTTTTTTTATATACATATTTGGGTCTGAGTTGTTTACAATAATTGTACAACATGTCTTTACTTGTTTCATGGTAAAATAGAATGACTCCATCCGCTCTGTTCGTGACGCTTTGGAAGGACTTTCATTCAAAGAAGAAGTGAGTGGCTTGGTGTCAACGAGTGGACAAGAGACGGAAGCATACAGACAACTCACCCTTGAAGAATTACCCATGATCCTCATCCTTCACTTGAAGAGGTTCGTGTATGACAAATCTGGGAATAAAATTCAAAAATTAGATAAAAAACTGGACTTTGGCATTGATTTGGAAGTGGCTAAAGGTAAGTAAACCTGAAAAACTAAATAAAGATGCTCTCCGCGTTTTGTAAAAATTTAAATCTAAAGTGATTTTTTAATTCGAAATAAAAAAGTAAGTGAATGAAACATTTTGATTAATTGTATGTTTTACTAAAATTTTAGAACATCTGTCAGTGAATACACGACCCAAGTGTACTCCGAAGCAGCGTCAGTACAAACTATTTGCTGGTGAGTTGACGAATGTTTTGTATTATTGCCAGTAATTATATTGAAAAATCTGTTATAAACGTCAAATCAATGTCAAACTTAAATTGTCTGATAATAATAATAGTTCAGCCATTGTTCTGTATTTTTGTTTTTATGTAAGAAAAAGAAAATATCCATTGCATATATAATGTTTTTTCAGTTGTCTACCATGACGGAGAGGAGGCTTATAAGGGGCACTACATTGCGGACTGTTTTCATCCCTCTGGAGGGTTTTTATGGGGACAAGTTGGTTGGCTTCGCTATGATGATATTACCGTGAAACCCATTGCAGAGAACCTAATGTTAAATTCCCAACCACCACGTGTTCCTTACTTGTTGTACTACCGACGAGCGGACACGCTTGTGAGTCATGTGCAAAATCCCAGAAAAGATCGTCCTAGAAATTTTGGTAGTAGTAGTGGTGAGCCTTAGAAAAAGAAGAAGATAAAAAAAAGAGTCTCACAGACAGAACAAGTGTGTGCGTCGTGGTCGTCGTGTGTGCGTGTGGATCTTATCTAGTGAGTTGAGAGGGAGTGACATTTTATGAATAACTACAATTTATTATTATAATATAACTATATACATTACGTACACTAAGATTATCATGATGATAGGTTTATCTACACTTAAAAAAACATTTAATTAATTAATATTATATCGTAATTATGAGTACGATAGGAATGCATAAGGATATATACATATTATTATTATTGAAGAGACGAGAAATTATAATAGCTATTATGTGTATATTATATATATATTTGTAAGTTTATCGGAATTAAGAATATAGTAGCTAGTGTTGTGTGTAAAGCTAAAGTTACTATTTTAATTATATTAATTATAATATAGTTCATTACTTGAATGATTTATCAGTTATCACAAAAAACGTATAATTATTACACTTCTTTGTTGTTTCTTGATTATATACAAAATATTCACGATTTACAAAAAATTGCAATTTTCAAATTTTCAAAACAAACAAAAAAATTGCAGTTACATATTTACTGTAAGTATGTTATATAGTTTTTGATGATCATGCTGTTTACTGTTTACTGCTCTTGTGTTGTTTTTGTGTGTGTCGTGCCGTCTTTTGTGTCTTGTATTGATTGTTACGACACGACTACGAACGGGGAACGGTTGTAGTCGTAAGTAGTGACTGCGGTGGTTTGGTAAATTGTTAATTTAATTTGGAAATAATATACTGTAAAAAAAAGAAAAATGACTATTAATTCGAATTAATTAATTAATAAGAAATTCATATATAACTGCTCCAAAAAGTCGTAAGTGTAGAAAGTGTAATGTATTAATGTTAAGACAATTTCAAGATATTTATTATTATTATTTAGAGTCGGTCGATGTCGAGTTAGTTTTTTGATGATGATAATAATATTATGAAATAATTATAAATATATGATATAGAAGTGTACAAGTTTTGAGAACAGAGTAGTATTACTTATATATAATTATATATATACATACATAGTATATTGGTATTAAGTGCTATAAAAGTACATTCATATATATATATAATTATATGTATAATAATACTACTACATAACCTACGCTAAATAGGAGTAGATTTGTAAGCAAAGTTAAATATTTAGTTATACGAATAGATTAAGTTATTAGTTAACGGTATAACATAATTGTATAAAAAGCAATTTAAATTTATTATATATACATGAAACGATAGGGGAAGTATAATGATGAGAGATAAGAAATATTTTCTATATTATATAATACTATACGATAATTTCATTTCGACAACTTTAAAAAACGTAATTTCTTTTTTTGTTTTTTGTTCATTTTGAAATTTAAACTGATGAGAATTAATTATTCGGAAATACTACTACACACTAACTAATTATGTACTGCATTAACGGATATAGAATTTCATGAATCCGAATTTATTTAGTATTTTCTTAGTGTGTTATCATTTAGTCCTCTCCTTACCTCTCCCCCTCCCCCCCCCCCCAAAAAAAAACGAAATAAAAAAGGTGTAAGCTCAGTTTTTGGCTTTGGCCTAGCCTATTTCTGTAATATTCATCCAGGTTTTAAATTTTTTAAAAATTGAATTCAGGGAATTTATGAAGAAGAAAAGAAAAAACAGTATAAAATAATTGTATAAAAAATTTGTGACTTATTCTATTTCGAAATTTCACTAATTAGAATTATTATTATTCTTCGTCTTGTTCTTTTTGTTTGAGTGGAAGTGGAAAGTGTAAAAGTTTTTTTCAAAGCAGCTCAGCTTATGGAGGAAGTTTGAATTAGAATTAATTTTAAAAATCAGGAAGTCATTTTATATAATTTCATTCGGTGTTGATCAAGAGTTACTTGAAAAAGAAACGAATTCTTTTACCAACACAAACAGCATACAACAACAGTTAGTGAAAATAAAAAATTAAAGTTGTTCCGCTAGTAGACGTCAAAGACAACTTTGAAAGGGCAGCAGTCGCATTTTGTGTAGGAAAAGGCATGCCAAGCTATCTACCTACATATATACATATATAAAATTATTACATCATGATAAAATTTAATAACGGATTATTAACTTTTGTTTTTGCTATTCACTTTGCCAAGGCCAACATAGTAAAAAAATATAAAGATTGATTTTTGATTTTTTTTTAGAATTATTGTTTCTACGTTGAAATCTAGTAAGTCAGTACTATTATAAAATTATAGCAGAATTTATTATGATGATGTAGAAAATGAGCCGGAAAAAGTTGTTGTTAGTAGTGTAATGACATCCTGTGTATTATATAACTGTGTCCTAACATTCTACTTTACATAATAATATCGAAGAAGGGCAGAAAAACATAGTAGTTGTAGCTTTCTATATATTATGATTAAATCTTAAGGTTATTAATAATATTGTATTATTTAATTTAAATTCCAGTTAAATACAATTTGATGAGTAAGTTTAATGATATGAAAATACATACATGGATATTAGCTATTAAGTAAGTATAATTAATTATTCATAATTATTGTTAAAAATAATTTTTGTGCATTACCAAAACCAATTTTACTGACGACTGCATGGATGATGCATGGAATTTTTTTGTGTAAGTAATAATTAATTATGCTGTATCTATATACATATTAAAAAATGAATGAATGTCCAAGTTAAATAAGCTACTACTACTACAATTACAATTAATAATAATAATGTTTTTGTCTTTTTTCTGTCTTTTTTTTTTCAAGTTGTTTGAGTAGCTCATTAAAAAAGTGTATCCAAGACGAAGAAGACAATGAGTTGACATTTATGAATAAATAATTGAGAATTTATCTATTATAATAATACATAGAAAAAAAAAGCAATTTGTTGAATTTGAAGATTTTTATGAAATGAAACGTAAACTGTAACGATAACGAGGTAAGTAGAATGTAGAAAGAAAGAAAAAAGCAAAATAGTTATTATATAATAGAGAAACACAAAAAATTTATAGGGGGGAAAATCATTATATAATTGTAATAGTTATATCTATATATTATAGTGTATAATGGTGATGATATATGGTCAATAATATATTATGGTATGGTGTGTGGAAGTAAAAAAAATAATCTAATTAAATATATATATATATTGGGTTAAAAGAAGACGAAGAAGAAGAAAAAAAACGATTATATTAAATGAATGAGACGAAGTTATATTATCAAAAAGTATGTGTGTTAAAACAATTGTCATAAGAAAAATTTAAAAATCCTATATAGGAAACTACATACATAGATAAGATACACTAAATAAGGATATTTAGTAAACATGTTTTTTTTCTCGATTTTTATTAGGATTATTTTATTATTAGCGTACAAGGTACAAAAGAGACTATCTACAGCTTGTTCGATTTTTTTTTTAAGTAAAATGTAAAAAGGGAGGCAAAATAATAATGATAACAATAATAATAAAAATGAAGTGCAAAACTTAAAACTTGAAAAATAAATATGTGAAACTGCGGTGAAACTGTGGCACTTTTCCTGGGCTCCGTGATTCCAGTTAGTTTCCATATTATGCAGCATGAAACAAAGAATAAAAAAACAAAAGATTTAAAAAAAATTGCCACTTTATGAAAGATTTTGTATTTATGTTGCCACGTTTGACGTTGTTACTCTACTCTATACTAAAAGTACTATATTATTATTATGACTGACGACTGTAGTTAAACCCTTTTGAGCCTTGAGCGCGACGGATATAAAATAGCACTAATAATAATAATACTACTACTAAAATAATGATCAAAATTGACTTAGTTTTAAGTATTAGTCTCTGAGAATTGAATAAACAATTATTATATTGCGATAGATGGAGAAAAAAGAATTCGTCAATATGAACCTAATACTAAATATGAAAAAAAAAGATTGTATTCAAAATTCCTATTAGTCTTATGAAGTTATGAATTATATTTCTATATAAATATATGAAAGAAAAAATATGTGAATTTCAGTTTAAATCTAAAATTATTATGTACATATATATATAAGTATGGATTGGATAACATATTATATGCCTTACATCTTTTTGAGAACTCTTTTCATTTTTATTTTCCAGCCTAATTATATTCATTATTATTTGGCTAATTTGTAACTGTCACTTGATGGACTGTGTACTGAAATTATTGAGTATTTTTCTTGTTCGAAAAATAATTAAAATTGAACACAATTTTTGACTTGTATTTTACCGAATTATTATTTTTAAAAAACTTTTAAATTTTCAAGGCCGTAAAATGAACTACACGGCTACCGTATAGGCAGGCACCCGCCTCACTTCTAGTATAATATGATTCACACACAGCTATTATTACCAGTTATTAATTAGTACACATCTTCTATCTTTGTTATCTTGAATTTTTAGTCTTACTCTGTAAATCTGTATTTTGTTATTATTTAATTAATTAATTAACATTTGTCTTGAAGCGGTTGAGTATAGTAGTATGATATATAGTAAAATAATAGTATAAAATATGTAATTCTTTAATTAATTATTATACCCACACATGTCTTTTACTCTATGAAACTACTGTGAAGAGAAGAAAAAAGGGATTTGTTGAAGCATGACGTGTGTTTTGTTGGGACTTTGACTATAATATAAAGAAAATAATTATATACATACATAAAAACAGACAGAATTTGAAAAATTCGAAATTCGAAACTTTGTACTCAAAAGTGTTTTCTTTCCTTTTATTTCTTTTTTTCGTTGACTTTTTTTTTTGCTGTTGCTGTATTGTTGGTTATTACTATAATTATTACTGTGTAAATTTCAATGTCATGTCACTTCACGTCATCTGGGTCTAACAAGTAAGTAAGTAGTTGCAAATTTGAAATTTGGAAATTATTATTGCATTGAATTCAAGTTGAGAAAATGGGATGAACGGCAACGGCGGGATATAGATAGATATATTAATATATATAAAATAACTATATTACATATAATACATTAAATAAGGTTGAAAAAAATTGAAATGATTGAATAATCGAATTCAATTTCAAAATTTTGGGAACTCAAAAAAAATCGAAGGAAAGTTTTTGTTTTTCTTTTCTTTCGAATAAATAAAAAAAAAAATTATTATTATTATGAATTTTATTGACTGACAGCCTCAATTTATTTCTATTTTCTTCGTTATTCTTTGTTTAATTTTTTTTTGAACATTTTTCGGAATTTTGTCGATTTGTTTTTTCCAAAATCTGAAATTTCGTAACTACTTAAATTTTTAGAAATTTTTTAAAAGCATTATTAGTATTTAAATGTTTTCAAGGAGTTATAGTCACTCTCGTGCACAGTCTAGTGAATCCGGACCCGGAACAAACAGCTTCTGAGTAAAACCCATCGGGTTGCTAACTACTAGTATTATTTATATAACATTTTTATGGCTTTAATACAGGAAAATTTTATTAAATTTATGAAAATCTTTTTAAAAATGTTATCCCATTTTTTTTTGCTCAGTCAGTATTAAAATTTCTTTAGTATTTTGTAAAAATATCCTTCGAAATCTTAAATTTTCTTTTTTGCCTTCACCGCCTTTTTGCCTACGACTAAGAAGACGAACTATGACCTTCATATTACTGCCTATATACCTACCTCAGAAGAGGATATAGTGCAGAAAAAAAAATACTGAAACTGAATGCTTAAATTTTTTTAGGAAATTTTCTTCGACTCAATGTTACATGAAATTTTCATCGTTCACACTTGACGTACTTAGGCGTTTGGTCACATTTTTTAAACATGATTATTATTTTTTCGATTAAATTCTCTCAAGCTGTGTTGTCAATCATCATTTACATTTTTGTTTTGCCTTCAAAATAGACAGTAAAGTAACCTGCTATAGCCATATGTTTGATGTGTATTTAAATTAATCACCCTCTTTATAAAATTATAGTCATACTTGATAAGTAATACCACATACAAATACATGGTGTAGTAGTAAATTGCTTAAAGTAATTTTAAGTAGTTTGGTTCGAAAATATTTTTAAAATACGATAATTTTTAAGTACAATAATCTACAAGACTTAAACTTTTTGTTTCTTAAACTGTAAGTATACATAGTTAAATAATAATACAAATAGTTAAGTATACTTTAGTATAACGTAATAACTAGCTAATTAAGAATATGATAACAAGCCGGCTCTCGTCCCCGAGAAATCGTACCCCACCATTTTTACACAATTCATACATAACTCTTCCGAACTCGTACCACACTATTTTATCAATACTGACTCGTACCCGTGAGTACCCCACTTTTTACACTACTGACTCGTACCCGTGAGTAGCCCACAATACACACAGTACTCATTCGTACCACAATTTTTACACTACTCACTCGTACCCTACAATACGTACAGCCCTCCTTCGTACCCCATAATTTATACACTACTCACCCCATAATACGCACAGTACTAATTCGTGTACCCCACCATTTTTACCCTAAAATTCGTACAGTAATCATTCGTACCCCCTCCGCCCAATTTTTACCCTAATTACTCGTACCCTAAAATTCGTACAGTAATCATTCGTACCCCCTCCCCCATTTTTCCAACATTCATTCGAAGCCCTTCATTTGTACCCCGCCACTGTACACTACTAATTGGTACCCTACCATTTTACACTATTCATTCGTACCCCACAATTTTACACTACTCACTGAGACCCATGACCCATATTCGTTCCCTCCATTCATACCCTGAAATAGGCAGAGTACGAATGGTAGGGTACGAAATTCCTGGGGACGAAAGAAAATCCAACCAAATAGCGTATGGCGTATATACTATAAGGAAATCCTGGGCCTTTTTAGGCATTTCAAGGGAAGACTTAACCAACTATACCTATTAATATACATTAAGTAAAATACTGTATATACAATTATATGTATATATTACATGAACTAAAAATTAAGTATACACAAGGTTAGAATAGGACAAAACGTATTCCATTATTTTGTGTATTAAAAAATGTAAATCTTTCAAGAAAAAAGATCAAAAGAAAAAAAATACAAGTTACTTACTTACAACGTTTACAAGGAAAGTCGCTCAGATTACAAAAAAAATATAAGAAGTACCAAAAAATGTGAAAAAAAAAATAAATTAAGAGGAAACACGGCTAAAATGTACAATGTGCATTTCCTTATTATAGAATATTAGTGTATAAGCGGAATTCAGTTGATAATTAAATATAATCTCTTAATTAAAAGCAGTTTCTAAAGAGTTGTTAGTTCTATAATGTTAAATGAATAGCCGTGGCTTTAAGTATGTTATTATTGCATGTTGCCATTTAAGTACATGTGTAGAATTCTCTACTGTAAATTGGAGTTGATTGTATGTAAGTAAATAGTTAATTAATTAATTAATTAGTAGTTAGAAAAACCAAGGATGACTAATAATTAATAATGACTATGACTGTTGACTATTGACAATCGAAATCGAAATGGAGATCGAATTTTAAAAGTAATTGATGACATTATTAAAATTGTATCCTTGCTTTCCATCAAATTTTTGATTTAATATCAAACTCATTAAACATACGTAATAATATTGCCATATAATTCTTTATGACATCTTTATTGATTGTGATTTGGACGAGATTTCAGTATTTACTTAACATATTTTGTTTTGAAAAAATTGCACGTGTTAAAAAAGTTTTTCTACTGCGACAACTGCGAGCTCCAGCGACACGATCATAAAATTCACAAAAAGCGACTGAATCTTCCAAAAAAGGCCTAAGTGAAATGTTTAAAAAAAAAATTAATTTTCGGAATTTTCAGAATTTTTAAATTTTAATTCATTTAAATGTTCGCGTTGGCCATATACATACCAACTGTGCTCGGCTCCATATTATGTCCTTTTGATTTCCGAACTCTCGTATTTCTTTCCTTTTTCCGCTTGTAATGATGCAAAAAAATTGAGTGCTATAAACAATGGAGTATTTAATTAATTAATTAAGTAGGATAGAATTTGCAGTATTGTAATTAATATAGAAAGAACACGAGTGTTAAAATAATGCATATAACTTCCGATTTCGATTCCGATTCCGATTAAAATTAATAATTTCGAACATTCTCTCAACTTTGATACTTGCAAGAAGGTTTCATTGTTAATATACGTGTATTCAATAAATAAATAATAAATAAATAAATGGAAAATCGTAATCGGAATCTGCATCGAAATTCAAAACTATGCCGTGTATGTACTTACTATAACATACTAGTGACTACTGTGTGAAGATTGTAAAATAAAATAGGAGAGGTTCTATTCAACATATCGTGTGTGAAGACCCAAAATGACCCATTTCCAATTTAAGCTGGAATCAAAATGAGCTATGTCATACAAACAAAACAAATGACAAACATGCGTAAAATGTTAAATAAGAGTTTTAGAAAAGCGTAAAATGTTCTACTCATGTACATGTTTTTTGAAAATTGTAAAATGTTCTATTTACATGTTTTTGAAAAGGGTAAAATTGTTCTATTTACATATTTTTGAAAAGTGTAAAATGTTCTATTTACATGTTTTTGAAAAGCGGTAAAATTTTCTATTTACATGATTTTGAAAATTGTAAAATATTCTATTAACATGTTTTTTAAAAGGTGTAAAATGTTCTATTTACATTTTTTTTAAAAGGTGTAAAATGTTCTATTTACATGTTTTTGAAAAGTGTAAAATGTTCTATTTAAATGCTTTCAAGACATATTTCAATATTTTCGTAGATAGTTGATATTGTTTTTAGCTAAAAATGGAAATGGGTCATTTTGGTTCTTCACAGACGATGTACTTATATACCTATATACTTAATTCCAGACATCCGACCCGAGTGTGCCTATTCAAAAAAATTAAAAATTAAATACTATACAAAATTATATAAACTTTTATGATTATATATTATAGTGTATATAGTATAAAAAAATGTCAAAATTTCAATAAGCTCTGTACTGTGTAATCATAAGTTCGTATTTAAGTAGGTCAAAAAATATGTGAGTTATATCAAAAATGTGTAAAAGTAAAATATTTATATTGAGAGTTACATAATATATATATATAATTACATGTATATATCTAGCATATTATATAGGTAGAAGTTTTAAGTAAAAATTATAGCGTTTACCTGATGATGATGATGAATGTCGTAGATAAGAAGAAAAAATAGAAATCACCATAAATATACTTTTTAAAATTTTTGATTGTTTTTTTTTAATTTGATTGAAATGTGACACAATGTTAATGGGATGGATTTTCTTGACGTCTGTCTTGACTTGACGGCGACGGGTGTTCATGTCTCTCCACTGCGGTCTCTGGAAGCAAAAACAGATAAAATGTAGAGTAAACAAGATGAGCGTGTCAAATTTCATTGGATTAGTAATTAATATGTATAATTAAGTATCACTTCAACTACCAGTAATAAAGTAACAAGTGATAATCTGTCGAAAAAAGGAAATACATAGAAATGTGGCTGCCGCTGCCGCATTGAATTTGCGGCTGTGGCGGTGGGAGAAAGAAGGTAGCGCGTGCAATTTTGTGATTTTGGAAATCATGTAACTAGAAAGTATCCAGAATATTTAATAACTTTTCCTATAATTATTATTATTATACTTACGATTAGAAAGTATCTACTCAAAAAATATTTAATTACAATTTTTGTTTGCTCTTTTTTAAAAAGCGTAGGTACTTACTTAATTCCATATTATAAGATTTTGAAATTGGGAAAATCCTAAGTGAAATGAGAGCATAACGTGTTATAATGTTGTTTGAAGGGGTAAAATCCCGCAATTTCACGTTTTTGAAAATATGCAAAATTATGCACTATTTACATATTTTTGAAAAGGCGAAAACATTCTAATTGCGTGTTTTTAAAAAGGGGCAAAATGCCCCAATTGTTTATTTTTGAAAAGGTGCAAAATGTTCTAATTACCGTATGTCTTCTAATACTACGCGGGTCTCTATTAGAACGCGGGTCTCTAATATAACGCGGGGGTTTGCTTTGCTTTAACATTGCGCATAGGTGGTTGGATATGCAAAATTTTCAACACAACGCGGGTCTCTAATATAACGCAGGGGGTAAAACACCGAGTTTTAATACAACGACCCGCGTTGTATTAGAAGATAAACGATACATGTTTTTGAAAAGGTTCAAAATGCCCGGAGTAATTGCGTGAAAAGTTGTTAACTGTTCTAATTCCAAGTTTTTGAAAAGATGTCAATATGTTCTAATTACACGCTTCTGAAAATGTGCAAAATTGCCTAATTACACTTTTTGACAGACTGCAAATACTCTCAGTCAGTAACCACATATTTCTACGTTAAAGGTAAAAATAAATTAAAATTACAGGAATTATCGTTCCTCACCAGTACCAGTACCAGTCACCAGGGTCACGGGTCACGGTTCGGCTAATTAGATATAACTTTTTGCCCTTATTATGGCAAACCTGCACATAGACGGTTTGTATCTTGAATGATATGATGACATAAGTACGTAATAACTATTTAAAAAAGTGATTACTATTGTATCATTAAATACTGAAGCAATTTAGTTTTACGTAAAAAAACGCCGCCGTAATCAAAATCAAAATCCCTGAATTTTCCCTATATACTTAATTACTTTTTTAAAAAATCGTATGAGTCCATAACAATAAAATATAAAAATTGTATAATGTAAAATGGTATCGTATATATATATATATGAAATGACTTCTATGATTGAATAAAAATGTTTGAAAGAGTATTTAGAATAGGAAACTTATATTATAGACAAAGGGAAACCAGATTGTTGAGGAGAATAAAAAAATATGAGATAAAAAAAATATGTAATAATACACAAAATGAATTATTATAATCAAATAGCGATTCAGTGTTTCGTTAAAAAAAAGAACTCAAATCAAAAATCAAAATGAAACAAAACATTAATTGTAATTAAGTATAAAAAAAATACTAAACTATATAGGTATATATAGGTAATTACCTAAACTATTCTATATACTCATATATAATTTAAAAATATTTAAAAAATTCATAATTAAATAATAATAAATAATTATTAAAAAAAATATATCGTATCAGAGTCGAAGTGATGACAGGAAGAAAGGGGGACGATATATTCATATTAAAAATTGTTGTGTAAGGTTAAGTATACTAATCTTAAGTGTAGAAAACAAAATCAAGTATTGACTACATTACACATTAATTATATACTTATTGCAATATTATCTAATCATAAGAGAAAGAAAACATAACAATAGGATGCTTAGAGACTAAAAGTCAAAGCAGCACCGCAGTTTAGAGGTTATACAAAAAATACAAACTGTAAAAAAAATCGAAGAAAAGAAAATTCCGGGTTGGAAAAGGAAAATATGTGCTTTGTTTTTGTGTGGTGTGCGTATGTGGAATTTTTTTTAAAGAAAGTAAAAAAATAAAAAGCGCAGCGCAGCTCTCATTCAACGTGTGTCATGTTTCATGTTGATGTTTTCTAGAAATTTGAAAATCCAAACATATAATAATTATAAATTATTGTTAGTGTATTAATTAGTTTTAAAAAAATTCAAGTTTGTATTTAAGTGTTTAAAAAGTATTTAGAATTTTGCAAGAATTCAAGAACTGGTTGTTAGTCATACATATATAATTAATAATTATACACCTACAGCCTCATACAATTACTCATAATTATATTAGAATTATTATCTCTACATTTTGTACTAAAACAAAGAAAAGGTTTCAAACATTTCAATTTTTCAAATTTTGAATTTATTATATTCGCATTTCATTATTTCATATAATTATTTTAGTGAATTTCTTAAAAAAAAAGAGGTTTTTATTTGTAAATTAATATTATCAATTATTCAGTTATTATTAAAAATGTAAAATTGACAAGTGGGCTACTTGGTCCCGTGGTCCTGGTCAGCTTTTGTTTTGGAAAATTTTTATCGTATTTTATAGTAAATAATGATACAAAAGTGTATAAGGGTATGAAATAACTTACATACTGTGTACTGACTGGAAGTATTTCTGTTTTGCGACTGCGGACATTATCTTCTTCACGCCATCGCCATGTACTTACTTATATACATTGGATGCGATGCTATAATAATACTAGGTATATATGGAAATTCGATTAAATAAATATGTTTGGGAGGAGCGTAATTAAATGAGGATCTAATAAATATTGTTAATTATTACACATTCATGATTTGAATTAAGCAAAGAAAGAGAAACTGTTTAAAAAATTAGATTACGAATATGAATAATATATAATAATGAATTACAATTAATTACAATATTTAAAAAAAATGATGTTGTGGTCTCCGAGTCTAACACTGTACTAAACTGTAAGAGTAAGAGTGTCACAAGTTTAAAAAGTATCAAGAGTGACTCTTGCAGTCACTCCTTGAATGTATGAACGTATATACGTAAGTACATACCTAATTATATTTGTACATGAAAACATAAACAAAGATCGTTTTTATGTAATACACAAAAAAAAGTATTATTTCTTGTGTGTGTTTCCTTTTTGAATTCTGACAAAAAATCTGAATAAAACAAATTGTTATTCATGTGAGAGGTGAGTAGTTATGTACTGATAGTTATCCACTTGACACATAGATCAGGTTTGGTAGATTACATCGATTATCATTATCATAATATATCAAATCACTTTAACGATTGGTGCTACGCAAGACGTAACTATACATACCATATGGCGTTAAAATGAAAAAAATATTTACACGTAATTAAAACGTAAACAGATACTGACGACAAGTAGTATTGGTATTGACTTAAGTTTTTTTCATTGCTGCGGATGTGGATACGATGGGTTTAGGTCTCTCGCGGAAGGAAATTTTCTTTCTGATTATAGCACGAATGATATACTCTGTATGTCCATGACCTTTTTCATTCATTTCAGATTTCTTATCCAGCACTGCAAATGATTTCTCCAGCTTTTGCTCTTTCCCGTACAGAATGTGATGACCAATTATTAAAAGAGGAGTTCCCTTTAGAAATAAAAGTAAAATCAATATTTAAATGTGAATGCATCAATTAGAAGTTAAGTTGACTGAACAAACCGACATAAATTATACCAGCTAAGTGGCGTTACTTCCGATTCCCCTTTAAAAATGTCATTAATTGCTAGAAGTAGATTGTCGAGATGATGCATTTGACATTACCAAAAAAACACAGTATAAAACAGTAACAGAAAACAGAACTCACGTCATTGGTATAGTGTAGATCTCCAACAAATTTCCCAGAATGACCGTCCATACTCCGATTTTCAAGTTCGCCTTGCAACTCAATCATAGCCCATTCCTTGATACCACTCTCACCACTACAACATGCAAGGAAGGAATGATAATTAAACGAGGACACATATTACTTATTCATTAGTATTACATAATTTCCTAACATGATTTAAGCAAACAGATTTCCTTCATCCCTAAAGAACCTATAGGTACTTTTACATATGACATAACGCTACCTAACTAATCAATAATCAACAATCAAACAAATGAAACTGCCAACTTTGAACTATGTGTGTATCATGCACGGTCTGCTTGGTGGTTTAATTTTTTTAAATATAAAAGTACAGACTAAAATAACAATAATTGACACAAACAAGAAAACAAAAAATATACCGGGTAGCAAGGACTCACAACTATGCACCTACAACACATTTATGTTTATAATTTGAAGCTGAAAAATGAACATCATACTACGCACATTTTATAACCAAAATAAACTTACGCAATTTGACGCACGAAGATTTGCATAATATCTGTTGGTTTTGGCGAGCAACAGGTAGGTAGTAGGCAGATCACGTAATTGTCCTGGACTGACAATTGAAAGCGACACACTAAACGGAAGTAATTAAAACTTGATAGTTACACAAACCGGGACTGAATGCTGAACTAACGAGAACAACATAGGGCAACATATGACATAGGCAACCGGATTCCGGAACCGGTGCTGGAATTTTCAGGAAGGAAAATGATGATTGTTATGACAAGAGACTCAGCAGGCCTGCAGATGGGGGGTGAAAATTAACGAGGAAAAGAAAAGCATTGGGATGAATTCCCGCCAACTTTCGAGGAAAACGGAGTCGCAGTTGGAAGGAAGGTGTGGAAGCGTGATCTCTTGAGGAAAACGAGAAAATTCCCCATCGCCCCTCTGTCCTCTGCTGGCGCCTTTTACATCCACTGCAATATCTCGGCGTGTTCGCCTCTTCCCACAGAGCAACGTCACGGAAACTTCGATCGGTAAAAAAAAAGCTGCCGGCTGAGAACAAAAAATCTCAAGTTGTCACTCTCGCCTCTCGTAGTCGCCTCAATATAAAATCCCCTAATTAAAGGATCATCCATCTGCCTTCATCAAATAAATTGCCTGTTTCCACATTACACACGTTCTAACTTCTAAAGTTGGGTGAGTAATATTTTTTATTATCTCAATTTTAATCTTATTGACTAATTTCTATTTCATAATTGTTTGCTTCGTAATAAGATACTTGAGCGAACACCATCTCGAAAGAACCAAGTAGGTGGCAGATGCAAATTCAGATTTTTGTCATTTCTAATTTCTTTCTATTTGCATTTCTTCAGGTGGGATAGTATTGAGCTGAAATTCACGAAAGAAGAAAAAGTATAAACCATCAACATGGCACACCGTGCATCTAGACGAACTAATGAATTTAACTGCCCCTACGACTATGTCCAAATGGACGGCCTGGTAACCATTTTAATTTAATGCCAAATTAATTTTAGACAGCATAATTAAATGAGTGACATTGTTATAGGAGTCGATTCGAGTAATATCTACCTGTTTAATTGTGATTTGATTAATATTCAATTGGCAATAAGTAACTTGATTTATGAATGTCATTTTTATGTCATTTTTCAGGCAATTATGAAAATCATCAAGCATTGCCATGAAGAAAGATCCAACATTGATACCCCAAGGGGTGGGCTTTTGGGCTTAGTCATCGATAATCGTTTAGAAATAACGAATACATTTGCGTTCCCTGTAGCTAAGAATATTGACGAGCCGGTTGATGAAGGTTAGTTATTAGTAACTTAAAATTTTAGCGAATCCGAATTGTGTGTGAGTGGAGTTGAATAGTTTTTTTGTTTGATAATTAAGTTACATTTCTATTTTCTGGATTTGTTACTGGATTGCTATTGTGGATGCTTCATTGTTTTCTTTATTATCATTGCCTCCGCAGAGTACACAACCAACATGATGTTACACATGAAGAAAATTAATCAAGACTATTTACATGTGGGCTGGTACCAGAGCTGTGATTTGGGATCATTCGTCACCACCGAATTCGTCTTGGCTCAGCAAGGATACCAGGATTCTATTGAAGAGTCTATCGTTGTTGTTTATGGTAATTTAGATGATGCATCACGAATAAATGATCGATCTAGTGGATATTATTTTTAATTTGAATAGTGAATAGACAAACCGTGCAGTGTTGTTGTTGGAATGTGCCTCGTCGACATATTTACATAAGTTTGATAATTTGACAGACCCTCAAAAGACGGAACGAGGTTTTTTATCAATCAAGGCTTACCGTCTGACACCTCAAGCATTGAAACTTTTACAAGAGAATGAAAATTCGATTACACCTGAGTTGGTGAAATCTCTTCATCTCAGTTATGATCGGATGTTCCATGAGGTGCCCGTCATTATTCGCAATTCTCCGTTGGCCAATGCTCTTTGTTGTCAACTTGTGGAAATGAAACCAGCTGATAAGGGAACTCAATTTTTGGATTTGGGAACAACGTAAGTTTTAATTTTTCTACTTCGAGATTATTCAGTCCCGGTCCCGACTTACTTCGTGGTAGATACATAATTTACGAATTTTATTTTATTTGTATTTTGTTTAGATCTGTAATGGAAAACCATTTGAAATTCTTGTTGGAAAAAGTTGATGAGGTTCATCAGGAATCGTACAAGTTGAATAAGTGGCAGATGCAGGTCATTAAGCAACAACAGGAAAAGGCTAAATATGTTCATCAGAAGGTAATCATTGACGTCTCACACTAAAGTAGTAATCCATTGCCATGTACTATAATAATAATTTAAATTAATAGGTTTTAGTTTCTGTATGATATTAGTGTCATTCAAGATCTGTACTCAAAATTCTTTAACTGTGATTAAACTTGCATTTTTTATTATGTATAGAATCTGGAAAATGCTGCTCGTCAAGCTAAGGGTGAACCAGCTATGCCCGAAGAAGATTTAAATAAAATCTTCCGGCCAATCCCCCCACCATCAAGACTTCCGCCCATGTTGGCTTCAGGTCAAATTGAAATGTCATGTCAGCAAATTAACTCTTTTTGTTCACAAGCCCTGGCGAAACTTTTTATTGGGGAAGCACTTCAAGAAACTAAAATTGATTCTTAATTCCTATTTTGACATACGCATTATTATGGTAATGATATGAATTGTACTCATTATCAATTAAAATATAGAAAATAGTATTAAGAACATTTTTGAATTTCAGTTGAATCCCGTTACACCTTTCTGACTCTGGTTCTGATTTATTTAGCATAATTCACGACATCTAATATTAGTAATATCTCTCTCCCGTTGTTTTACTTCAAGTATCTACAAAAATTGAAATGTAACTATAATAGAATAACAGAGGTTTAATTATTTATATTAGTAAATTCGGCTTGTATACTGTTTACAATAATTATCGTTATTGTTTTTATTTTATACCGATTCACTTTTAATGATAATCAGGAAGCTAAGTATAGTACATCGTAGGACAGTTGGACAGGTTGACATTGTAATGTTATCGATGCAGTTGCTCTTTTTACAATTTTATGGTCTCCGTCTCTGCTCGAGCTCTAAAAGTTAAAATGAAATGCAAATTAATAAAAAAAATCTTCAGTGAATTTTCTTTCAATATACGTAGTACAATTTATTATTGGCAATTCTAAAATGAATTCATTTTCATTATCTTAATCTGATCTTCCATCTTAAATAATTTTATAGTTCCTTTGCAACCGAATGAATAGCTAAAGTATCATTATAGACTCATCAAATTCCACGTTTGCACCCTAAAGGAATGTAACTTTGCGTTTAATTAAACATTAATTAATAGTACTACTTGCGGTCTCGCAAATATGTAGTCGGTATTCAGTATTCGGTAAGGCATACTTTACATTCCAGAGCTTGCTTTCCCCTGGGGTCATGTTAATAGCCACTTTAGTATTTAAACTTACTTGCATTTGTTTGGAATCTAGTATCTAGTCTACTAGGCCAGGTGGAATTTCTTTTAATATTGATTGACTACTTAAAGTAACATTCCTCGATCATCTTGCTAAAATCCGCGCGATCTTGACGAATGTTTTGTCTTGCTTGCCGGCAACGGGGAGGGAAAATTGTTGGATATAGCAACTTGACTGACTGTGTGTGTGAGCACAAAAATCTACCTGCACGTTTCAAAATCTCTAAATGCATTTCTGAATGCCGAATTAACTTAAATTACTAAAAGTTTAGTAAGTGTTTTTGATTAATTTAGCTTAGATTTTAGATTTACGTCGTACTTGGCTTTTTACTTTAAATGTTAAAAGTGTACTACGAGTAAGCAGCAAGCACTACGATAATTTTTTGTGAACGGCAGCAACAGTGACAGTCTCAAAGTTTCAACGCAACGTTAACGGTCAGGATTAAGAATAATTAGGATTCAGTAATAAATCAAAGCCAGACACCAGAAGAAGGAACTACAAAATCATCGTCTGACATTCCAGAAGTACAAGTCATAATTTAATTAAGCTGGTCAAGTTTTGCTAGTCGAATTGTCATCACTAATTTGATCCGAATGACAATCCAAATAGTTGATGATCTTTGCAAAAGCTTCAAGCTTCGTACAATTTACCTATAACTTGCATTTAATAAGCGTTCTGTCAAGCTTTAATCTTTCTGGTTGATGATTGAAGTAGGATTAATACGGAAATCGAAGCGCTATAGGTTTGAAAGGTGCAGTCAGTCACCAGTTGCCAGTAGTTTAGGGGATCAAGTTCAAAGTTGAAAATAACTTCTGTGTCTAAATAAAGAATCATAATTTCGTAATTGTGTCGCCAGATTCACAAATTCTTTACAATGCACGTGGCAATCGTAGGTTGCAGTCATGGGGAAGTGGATAAAATTTATGAAGTTATTGAAGATATTGAAAAGAAGAGAAGTATAAAAGTTAAATTAGTACTTTGCTGCGGAGATTTTCAGAGTGTTCGAAATATGACGGACTTACGATGCATGGCATGTCCTATCAAATATCAAGCGATGCATGACTTCTACAGGTGAGATGAAAAAACTATCAACTATATTTCATCTTCTGATTTGATCACTATTTATTTCTTTTAAGTTTAAGTTGCTTTATTTGTAACAGTAAGCGATCATGTGAATATGGATATCTTTCAACCGTTTTGTCACACTCTGCTGTCAGATATGGATATGTTGATTTTAAACAAAAAGTTGGACAAATTAAGTTTTAATACCTTTAATGCCATTTCAATACAGATATTATTCAGGAGAAAAGAAAGCACCTATCCCGACACTCTTTATTGGAGGGAATCACGAAGCATCAAATTTTCTTCAAGAATTACCTTATGGGGGTTGGGTTGCTCCTAATATCTATTTTTGCGGAAATGCCACTATGCTTAAATTTGGATCTCTTCGAATTGCTGGAGTCTCTGGAATCTACAAGGTTGATAATAAGTTAATGTGGCTTAATAAGTATTATTAGTCTCGAATATGAATCTTACAATCAGTATGAAAATTTCAGCCTGTCTGCGTTGGATTACATTTTATCTATTTTTATTTTTAGGGTCACGATTATCTAAAAGGTCGCTACGAAACTCCACCATATGATAATAGTACGATGCGAAGTGTTTATCATTATCGAAATCTGGATATATTTCGTTTGAAGCAAGTAAGTGTTAATAAAAAATTTGAATTTTAAATGCTAACTCTAAAAATTTAATTATGTATCGCTTATCTTACTTATACGTGTTGCGAACCTGTTTTTGATATAGGCTTTTCTTGTGAAGCATAAAATTGCCAGTTCCTATTCCTAGAATTTGTGTAGACTTTTAAAGCATTACGAGATTTCGAAATTTTCGCTTTCATTTTAGGCTATTCTCCTTTCCCTTTATCATACGTTTATTAAAATTTCTCAGAAATATAAAAGACATTTTTGTACCGTAACATTTTTATTTTGCAATGATTTTTATAGACTTATTCTACTTTTGAAATTATATTTTATTATTATTTTTTTTCATTTTATTATAAACATTAATGAAAAGCACCAAGCTAGTTTGACTTTGGCTGCTTATGAGAGAAGGGTGCAAACTATGTACCTCATTGCAAAGTTGCTTACTCGTTACTATTGAGAATGATGATAAGTATTAGTTTAAATTTAGGATTAGACTTGGTATGAAATGCTTTGGAAATGACAAAAACTTAGTCTAAAAAGTTGTAAAATAGGGATGATGTTCTTATTTCTGGAGTTGTGTAAGGTTGCATGTGATTAAATTTCAGATTACAAGCCGTGTTGACATAATGCTATCACACGATTGGCCTAAAGGCATTCATGAGTATGGAAATACGAACAGACTCCTTCGTCTCAAGCCTTTTTTCAGGTAAAATGTTTTATTATTTTTGACATATGTTTTTGTCACTCTCCCTTCTTCAGTTCTTTCGTATCACATTTCAATTTATCAAACAAGGAAAGTATGTTGTGCTCACAAAGATTTTCAACACAACTATCTATGCAGACTGCTACAGCTCCCAGCAGTATTTTTAAATCTTGTTTCTTTTTTTGTTCTATGTATCTTCTCTACAAAAGTGTAGTGCAGTGTATTACGTAATATGGAAAGGAAAGCTGATGAGGGCATCTGTTATAGACTCCTACTAGATCACTTTTGCTGTTACTTCATTAAAGCTTTTAAATTTTGAATTGTCTACCTTCTAATTATGTTTTAAATTTTTACTCAGGCTCACAATCGATTTTTATCGTTTTTTTTTGTTGAACTGAGTCTGTGTTAGTCGGAAGCTTGACGCAACAGAAAAAACAAAAAGTGCACGCGCACCCAGTGCAACTTTAACTTGATTAACTGATTAACTGTACTTACAATTTGAACAGGAGTGAAATTGAAAAGAATGAATTGGGAAGCCGTCCTTTATTTGAATTGTTAACTAAAATCCAACCTCGTCATTGGTTCTCAGCTCACCTCCACGTTAAATTTCCAGCCATCGTCATTCATCCAAATCAAAATGAGACTGACAAGCTTAATCAGGTCTGTTTCTGTTTCTATGCTAGTTCTATTTCTTTAAATGCACTTATATTTTTATTAACAGACTTAAAATAATCATGAAAAAGTTAATTGTAATTTGTATTATTACTACTGGGCGGATGTCTGTAAATTACACAATTACGTACATGATATTACTTGGCCCATAGATTCAACTTAAATTTAGTAAACAATGCGGTGCTGTCGAAAGTCAAAAGGGCAACCAAAACCAAAAAATGCCAAAATCGTTTGTATTAAGATTTACTATAACGGAAAAGCTTGTCATGTGACAATTTCTAAATTGTTTATTGTAAACTGTTTTGTCTGCAGAGTACAACTACTACTACAGCTCTGGCGGATCCACCAACCGTTGAAGTAGGAGATTCAACTAAAGTAGATGAAATTGATGCTAAAGATAATGGAGGGAGTACAACAACAAGTTCAGATCCTCCAGGGAATCCTCCAACTCCAGCGTCCCCACTACCAACACCAATAGCAGCTTCTCCAGAGAGTAGACAAAATTCAACATATTTCTTAGCTCTGGATAAAGTTTTACCCTCGCGACCATTTCTACAAGTATGTTACCTAGTTCATGAATTCAGAGTGCATTATTTGTGCTGTGTAGATAGTTTTGTTTTGAAAATGTGAAAGCCTTTTTACATTTGTCCTGTCGTCTTATCATTACTTTTGCGTATATAACTAATTTATTCAATTTATTTAAAATGTCATGAGTGAAAGGTCGAAGGTTAAATGTGATTTATACATAAAAACAAGCAGCATGATGTTTCTACATACTTATACGATACATTGTGGCTTGCGTAAGTACTGCATGAATGTAATTGGAACTTGTCTTGCTTCACCCCAAAAGTGCAAAATGTTCTAATTGCAAAGTACCTACGAGGTAGATATTAATTTTTGATTTTTACGATTAATGTTACATTTTCAGTGATGTTTGATTCTGGAAAAATTTAGTGTTTGATAATGAATGTTTGATGATGAATGACGGAAGTAGATTTGTAGATGTCGGAATTTAGCCCATATTTACTCTATGCAATGTCTCACTGATGATTTCTTCTTTGTGCCTTTCAGATACTTGAGATCCCTTCGGATGAAAATGAAGACCCCGTTCTCTCTTATGATCCGGAATGGCTCGCGATTCTGAAGTCGACAAAAGAGTTAATGTTGGCTAAGAATGCACTTTGCTACATGCCTAATGAAACCTACCCAAAGAGGTGAGTTGAGACTTTTCTTTTGTTTTCCGACCTTTTCCTTGTTTTATTTTTGATAGGGTATGTAAAAGTCTAATGTATGAAAATGGCAAACTTGTAAATTTTTCTATCTCTGCTTTCCAGATTCAACTACACACCCACGACAGAGGAACTCGAGGAAATCAATGAGATTTTTCAGGGCAAATTTGAAGTCCCACAGAATTTTAATCGGACGGCACCCATCTACGTGGACGGAGAAAAACCCGGGAGAGCATTTCCTATCGTAAGTTCAGACGTACAGTAGCCAGTGAAGTATACCACAAGCATATTATTATCGTGCGTGAAGAACCAAAATGACCCATATCCAATTTAAGCTAGAATCAAAATGAGCTATGCCATAAAAACAAAATGAGATGCATGCGTAAAATTTTTTATTAAGAGTTTTTGAAAAGTGTAAAATGTTCTATTAACATGTTTTTGAAAAGCGTAAAATTTTCTATTAACATGTTTTTGAAAAGTGTAAAATATTCTATATACATGTTTTTAAAAGTGCAAAATATTTTATTTAAATGTTTTCGACATGTTTCAATATTTTCATAGATAGTGGATATTGTTTTTAGCTAAGTGGATATGGGTCATTCTGATTCTTCACAGACGATATATATAGCCCAGTGTACACACTCGACTGTCAAAAAAACTTGAGGAGAGACTTTGGCTGTTTAAACTTTCCCTATTTAAATTCTTAAAATTCAATACCATTGCAGTTTGCAGCAGTATTGTTATGTATTTAATTCGCCAGAATCAGTTTTACAGTATTTTTTTTTATTATTCTTCAAAATATAATTAAATACTGAGCGACTGTTTTATTTGATATTTAAAATACAGTAGAAATTCTCTTGTAATTAAAAACTATTTAAAAATAAAAACGATAGAAAGAAACTGAGTATGCGTGTATTAGGACGTACAAGGAGAGATAATGAGGTTTTGGATTGCAAGTATGACTCGGTAGTAAGGTAGGAGGAACACAGGTCTCGTGTGTGTATGTGTAAGTACTACATAATATATTATGTTTTATTTGATGTTTGCTCTTTATGTGATGCTTGCAGGAGAATCCACAGACGACAGAGTTTTGTAAGAAAGTTGGGCTGGAGGATCCCCTTCGGCTTCTCCAGTCATCAAGAGGAGCGGGCGGCGGTTGGGAAGAGTCCCTCGAGTCACACTCTCTCAATATCACTCTCAACGAGAACTCCTACAGTCAGGCATGTTCAGCTCTTTCAATTCTATTCCACATAATTCAGTCCACCAGACCTGTGCACCCTTATGCCCAATATTTAGACCGAATTCCTGAAGAGTCAAAACAAACATATTCCCCAAATTTGACTCAAATAAGTATGTTGTACCCTGGCGAATTTTATGCATAGAATATAGTTTTCATTCAAACAAAAAAGCACTCAATTACTCATTTGATACATGAGGTATGAGAACTCGAAAGCGTAAACTTAACGTGATTAATAATGTAACAATGTTTTAAGGTGTAAAACGTTGGATTTTCACATTTTTTTAAAGTTTGGAATTTCGTTTTCACCATTTAAGAAAGTGCTAAATTTACACAGTTTGAACTTTTTTGAAAAGTGGAAAATTTACACAGTTTGAACTTTTTTGAAAAGTGGAAAATTTATTATTTGTAATTTTTTGAAAGTAGAAAATTGATTATTTGCACTTTTTTGAAAGTAGAAAATTGATTATTTGCACTTTTTTGAAAGTAGAAAATTGATTATTTTCACTTTTTTGAAAGTAGAAAATTGATTATTTGAACTTTTTTGAAACTGGAAAATTAATTATTTGAACTTTTTTTAAAGTAGAAAAATGGCTTGTGTTGACTCTTCAAGAAGGGCACTTCATTACATGATTATTTCATAAACCTTCACTCAGTGGGTCAACGTGAACCTAAATAAATGGAAGTTACATAAATAATGTTTATGTGTAGAGAGACAAAAAGTCAAGTTTGAAGTTTTCATTAGTTTTTATAGGAAATTTGGGCAGATAATAATATACAGGTGGGTAGGTAGGGACCTGTAGCTGTACTACCTGATATGGAGAGGTTTCTGTTCCTATTGCTATTAATACTTTTTGCTACTAGTGCCGCTCTCGTATTCGTATTCGTATCATGCTGTGTGGCTCTGTCTTCCCTACTCCTTCTTCTCGGTAATAATACATTTACGATAACAGTCGACATAGAAAGATAATATCCCATATCATCATTTCTGTACATTTTTTGTTGTATTGTATCTACCTTGTGTTTTGTTTAATTAAGAAATTGCCAAATGCTCCTGCCCTGTTGTAAGCATTCTCTGTGTAACAATTTCGGGAACAGCGTGAAGGTGGTTTTTAAGCCGACGGGCTTATTATTCTCGACTTCGACTTGGACCCTGGAAACTATTGTAATCTGGAGGCGAGAGTAGTGTTGTAGTTTCCTACTTTGACATCTTTATTCGACGCCTTCTCCTTTTTAACTTATCACTATTATATAAATTATGAAATACTGACAGGACATTCCCATAAAAAAGGAAGACAGGAATGGTCTGTAATTAATTACTGTAATATTTCCATTGAGGAGTTGAGCATCTTTCTTCAAAACTTCAAATAGTCGTCTTACTTAGTCGCATTACTTTTTTCTTAGTTTTTTGCTTACATGGATTATATTATGTTCAATTGACGTTGCGACCCCTCTCGATCAGGAAAAAAAGCCATTTTATATTTTCAAACAAATAATGAATAGCGCATTTTGCACATTCAAAATGGTGTCAGTTCTGAATTGTGAACTTTGGAAAATTGTAATAAGCGTATTTTACACTTTCAAAACGTAAATAGCGTATTTTGAACTTTCAAAAATGTGTAAATAGCCCATTTTGCACTTTCAAAAAGATGTAAATAGCCCATTTTGAACTTTCAAAAAGATGTAAATAGCCCATTTTGAACTTTCAAGAAGGTGTAAATAGCCCATTTTGCACTTTCAAAAAGGTGTAAATAGTCCATTTGCACTTTTAAAAGGGTGTAAGTAGCCCATTTTGCACTTTTAAAAAGTTGTAAATAGCGTATTTTACACTTTAAAAAATATGCAAGCAGCGTATTTTTTGTAGGTGCTTTCAAAACTGTGTAAATAGCGTATTTAGCACTTTTAAAAAGATGTAAATAGCCCATTTTGTACTTTCAAAAATGTGTAAATAACGAATTTTGCACCCTAGTGTGCACGGTTAAAAAGACGTAGGTGATATGTATATTTGCCACCTTCAAAACAGTACAAAATGGTACGAACAAAAATAGTAAATAGTGAACATCTAGTTTATTTCCCTTGTCTTTTTGTTAATCAGTTCAATTTTTGCCTTTGACGCTTCTTTTTACACGTCACAAACCAGTAGTGGTAGTGGTAGATGTCTCATAATTTGAGTAAAAATAACGAATATGGCTTGTGCATATTCTTCCCCGATGGCGTCTTAAATGACTTATTGCCCGTTCACCAACACCAACGCCAACGCACTTAGAAGCACCATCAGTACTACATCGCCTACATCCTTTCCATATTTTCAACTTCACCTTTGTTACAGACTCGTCAAAGTAAAAGTTTGTATCTACATACTTGGCTCTTCTCCTATTCTGGTCTATAGTTGACATTTTAAATCTTTATTTTGGGATTTTGTGTAACTTTGGAAAAGGTGTTCTTAGTTAAAAATGCCTATAGTTAATTACTTTCAAAATGTCAGCATCAGAGTCACAGCAGTTGTGTAAATATAGTGAATCTCAAAAGTCAAATTAATAATAGTTTTCCTTCTTTGTATATTTCTGTGTGTGTGTGTAGATTTCCATGAATCCGGATGAGATTTCCCTGGAAGATGACGACGACGGGGAGGATGCTTCTACTGATAATGACATGGACACGCGCCGAGCACAGGGCGGAAGCCAAGGAGGGAAACCGTTAATTAACATAAGTGATCTCGTCGAAAGTATAACTGGTCGCTCTGGACGTCTCCAAGCCAAGGCGAAGCTGAGTCTCCCCCCTCCGAAACATGAGGCCATTGAGGGGGATCCAAATGACCCCACCCCAGCAGTGACCCCTGTCAAAGGCGAGGAACTTGAGGAGGGAGTCGATGCTGTGAATGACGAAGGCGCTAATAAGACGACGAGTGAGGAAGCCAAAAGAAAAGAGTTGGAAATTCTACGCTCCGTTTTAGGACCTGGCTATGGACTTGAGTCCGAATCCGAATCCGGACCGACAGGGACCGAATCGGAGAGCAGTCAAAGTCTCAAATTAAAGGAAGGGGAAAGCTTCCAAATGGACACGGGACTTTCTTTTGTACTCGACCGAAAAGGCTCAACCTCAACACCAAAAACAACAGCAAGTGCATCACATGAAGGGGCTACGGGCTCCGGCTCCGGTTCCGGTCCCAGTTCCGGCTCCGGAGTGAAACGAAGACGAAATGAAATGATTTACCAGCAATTAGAGGAAGAAGAACAATAATACAAAAGTTTAGTGCAAGTTAAAGTATCAAATAGAATTTAAACGGTCTGCATTTAAATAAAAATGACTGTGCAATGTAGGTTAGGTAGGTTCTAACCATCGTGCCTTATATAATTATTGTTCCCCACTGTTTCTTGTTCTATGTCTTCCTTTTTATTTGTTTTATTTTACCAAAGGCTATAGTTTACAATTTTTACAAATTCAATCGATAATTTTGTTTTCAAAAATTAAACATTTCTTTTTTTGTTAGTTGTATGAAATTAATGTACTTTTATATACTAACTTTAAGCTAAAATGTACTTAGGTAATTATTATATCGTGTGTGAAGAACTAAAATGACCCATTCCCAATTTAGGCTACAATCAAAATGAGCTATGTCATAAAAACAAAATAAGGAACATGCGTACAATGTTAATAATTAGGGGTTTTTGAAAAGTGTAAAATGTTCTATTTACATGTTTTTTGAAAAGTGTAAAATGTTCTATTTACATGTTTTTTGAAAAGTGTAAAATGTTCTATTTACATATTTTTGAACAGTCAAAATATTCTTTTTCAATGCTTTCAAGAAAAATGTTTCAATATTTTTGTAGATAGTGGATATTGTTTTTAGCTACAATTGGATATGGGTCATTTTGGTTCTTCACTCACGATATGTGTCAATGTTTTGACACTTTGATTTTTCACGTTAATAAATTTAGCTAAAATTGTTTTGCCAGAAAACTGTGTGTACCTACATGGTGAGAATTAGAATACAGGAGTGGAAAGTGGAATAGCATATGGCGTAGAATGAAGCATTATGGGAGTGAATTTTTTTACGGTGGAGGTGGAGGGGAATTCTGGTTGTTCTGAAGCTACTGGAGTATCCAGAGATGCCATAATAGTTGTTCACACTGGAAAATGGGAAGAAATTGAATAATGGCTTGTACTGGTTTTGGTTTTGGCCTCGCTCATCTCGCTCGGCTACGTTTTTTCTTGAGCGCGTGTGGGCCTGGCCCTCTGGTCGTCTGGAAACACTATGGAGACTGGAACTGGTATATGACTGGATGTGTGTAGATCTCTGGTCTCTGGACAAAATTATAATGCCATTTATAATTATTGTTTGGGTGTAGTGTTAGGAATCATCCATAAATGATGTCACGGCTAGGGTCTACTTATTGGCTACTCATGACTTCCCATCTGTTAAAGATATAGCCATTTACGCAATGGTTAATGCTCATGGTAGGGCAGTATGGGGTCATAGTCATAGGGTCCTAGAAATGTAAATATTTTGATGACATCATTTATGGACGAGCCCTTTGCCTTTGAAGGTGGATGGGGACATGAGAATGAGAGTGGAATTGATGCATATTGAAAAGAATTGGAGCTCTGCTGAATTTTTCATGATTTTCCTTTTCATTATTTTGTGTGGTAGAGGATAGCGGGAGCGGGAGACGGTTCAGGGTCAGAGACGCCCCCGTGTCCCGTTTCACGTAAATTAGGTAGATGCATATATTACGTTACGTAGCTCAAAAACCTTGTTTAACTCTCCCTTCGTATTATTTTCCTTGACGTAGTAAAGGTAAGTAATTTGCATGTTTTTCAGCCGTAGCCTTATTTTCCACCTACCCACCTGTCTGAATTTGAGAGCTTCAATTTTTAACAATGTCATCCATAATCTTGTTCATAATCATAATAGTAATTGCAAGAAATTCTATCTATGTAATATGTTGACTAGTGCGACTGCCAGAAACCGAAAATTGATCGCTACCTCCGGCCAACGAAGCTGTAATAAAAATAAAAGGGACTCACAGAATAAGAGAAAAACCAAAATCCAATCATTGTTAAGGCAGTACACAACTTTAACAGCGTACAGCTTGACGGCTATAAATTACAATAGTCTCTAATATAAGTCTGCAAAGGGGTTTTAAATAGACACCAGGGTCGCAGGGCTTCCATTTGCAGTTTTACGGGACTTTTTTAACTGAAGGTGGTAGATAGGTTTTCGACTTTCGATAGGGTGTGCAAAAACCTTAAAAGTTCTTTTCAAAAGATGCAAAATGTTCTAACTACTTGTTATTTGAAAGTTAAAAGTTTTCTAACTACACGATTTTGAAAAGGTGCAAAATGTTCTAATTCCATGTTTTTGAAAAGGTGCAAAATGTTCTAATTTCATGCTTTTGAAAATTGCAAAATTTTCTAATTCCATGCTTTTGAAAAGGTGCAAAATGTTCTAATTCCATGTTTTTGAAAATGTGGAAAATGTTCTAATTCCATGTTTCTGAAAATGTGTAAAATGTTCTAATTCCATGTTTTTGAAAAGGTGCAAAATGTTCTAATTACACACTTTAAAAAAGATTCAATTCATGTTCTGATGTGCTTCTGTGCTGATGACATAGGGGGGTCACAGGATCCTATAAATGGAGATATTTAGATGACGTCATTTATAGACGATCTCTTTATAGATTAATTAAGATTAATAATAATAATAACAATAATGTTATATTTTATTTATTTCATTTTCCCCTTGTTCATTTATTTAAAGTTTCCTCGTACAATTTTTGTTCCTTGTGTAATATATTTGATGTCATTTGTATGAAAGTTGATTTTGTGTTTGTCTGTCTGGAAAGTGTGTGGGTGGGGGGGGGAGGGAGAAACCGCCTGACGTCTGTCGCCCCAATTCCTTTATTATTTTCCTGTTGTGAGTAGATCATAAAGTGTCTCCGTAATAATAAATCCACGAGGCAGAAAAAAAAAACAATAAAAAATGTCAAAAGATTTCAGATGATGTTCCTTGTGGTCGTACTTCCAATGGAAAGAAGTCACGTTCTGAGACTGATAGTGATCATCTGATGCTGATGCTGATGCTGATCACCCCTGCCCCTCAGAACAGTGTAGAATACTCATGTGAAACAATAACGGGAGATACGGAAAATATTTAAGTACAACAAATATCAACTTTTTTTTTTACTTTTTTTTTACATGTCCCGAATTTGTAGTAAAAATGTTGTAAGGAAAGCTTTTAAGGTGTCAATGATGGATGAGGACTTCAGCTGGGATCCCAATGACTGTCACTATACCCTCACCACCGCCAGCACCACACTATTATCATATAGCCAATCCACGGCTCTACTATATTTCCATTTACAATTTTATTTTCATTTTTCCATATTATGCAGGCAGAGGATTACAGAACTACATAGAGCCATATTATTCGTAGTACGTAGTTTAAATGACAATTTATTCAATTTTTTTTATATACATCCTCTCATTTATTTCACTTCCACCATTTCAAAATTTCAAATGGAGAAGACGCACAGCAGGACAGGTAATATATTGTGAGTTTTGTACTTGGTATTTCAGACAAGAGATCGTCCATAAATGATGTCATGGGTTCTAGAAATGTAAATATTTCGATGACATTATATATGAATGACCCAGGGCCGGATAGTGCGGCCAGGCCAACGCAGGCAGTTTTCAAAAACATGCAAAGTTTTCTGTACATTTCAAACACATGCAAATTAGAACTATGCACTTTTCTCAAAACATGCAAATATAGAACATTTTGCACTTTTTTAAAAACACGAAATTAGAAAATTTTGCACTTTTCTCAAAACATGCAAATAGAACATTTTCCACTTTTCAGAAATAAGGAAAAAGAACATTTTCTACGTTTTTCAAAACATGAAAATAGAAAATTTTGCACTTTTCTCAAGACATGGAGATAGAACATTTTGCACTTTTCAGAAATAAGGAAAAAGAACATTTTCCACTTTTTTTCAAAACACGAAAATCGAAAATTTTGCACTTTTCTGAATCAAGTAAAAAGAATATTTTTCACTTTTCTAAAACGCGTAACTACAACATTTTACTTTACCAAAGAAAACCATCAATAAAATCAAAATGGTGGTTTTTGTATGACAAGAAACTGCTAGCTTCTTAAAAGCAATTCCTTCGTCCGGCATTGGTCAATGACCCCTATCCAGATTAACCGATGTGCCCTTTGTACTGCCTATGTAACGGCATGCCCTTATTATTATGCTGTAAGCATTAATTTTTATTTTAAGATTTGGCGGGAAATTCAAATACTTAAATTTTGATATATTTTTTAATCATTTTCATACAGACATTGATGACGTATAACGTAGTACGTATAGCTATAGCTTTCTGGTAGTTTAACTTATAATTGCTATTGCTGGTTAAAGAGATTCAAAGTTGCTTAATTAGGTAATTAAAAGCGAGCCCGCGTAGCTCAGTGCTTACTGCACTGATGTCTATGAACCTGCTGTTTAAGCAAATGCTCGCTTCAGGTCTTGGGATCGAGACCAGCGGCGGTGGCAAGTTTTCCCACTGGGTTTTCCTTGTCCACAAGGCAGTGAAGGGCTCGGCGGCTCTGAACGTCAATGTAAAATGAAGTTCGCCATAGAAGTAGGCCCGACTAATGTTGGAAAGACAAAACCTGTGTGATGGCACAGTGCAAGAAGTGAATTCGAGGTCGGGCACCCTGTAAGAACTGCGGTTAAATCGGGGCAACCTCAAATTTATTTATTTATTTATTTAATTAGGTAATTAATTCAACGGAGATACCATAATTCTGGAAATGTAAACAGTATTAAGAATAGAAAAGGGGGCAAAGTGGGCCGTGTGAGTGGTTGAATTTTCCATTTGGCTCAGTGGCTCAGGAGAGAGATGTGTGTTCTGTGTGTTGCGGCTCGGTTCGGTTTCAGTTCGGTTCGGTTCAGTTCGGTGTTGGTGGTTGACTTTTCTCTGTGTGTGTCTGTGACTGTGTGAAAGTGTGAGGAAGATAGAATTATAATGAGAGGGAATTGATGAAGAGATGCGTCCGTGCAATAAATCAAAAGTTTCCAAAGTTTCCAAAGTGGCTCCTCCACACAAATGTGATGTATAGTAATTATTGTACATGTTCAGCCTCCTCAAGTCCTCAATGCACTACACGCTACACATTATTCTCTCATTTTGTATGTCATTTTGTAATCCCCGGGTTTCCGTATCATTCGCCACAATCCACACGAAGATTCAAAACTAGTCATTTGTTCTTTGTCCTTCTGAATGATAGCATATTATGCTATTTGGCTCGTGTAGGAAAATAATTTCAAAGAAAGCCTTCAACAACTGACAAAAAAAGGTTCTTAAAACTATTCGAAATTTTATTTGTTACCCGCACCCTTCTCGCTAATATTTGCTATAAATTCAAAAGGCAGTCAAGAACGCAGTACTTTTGGCAATACACCCTTGCAAAATATTCAAAATTAGCTCTTATTGGCGGATTATTCAGTTTTTATACTTTTATAAAAGTGCAAAACTTCCTTTTTTTAGTTTTTGAAAGTCCAAAAACATTTTTTTATTGATTTTTTGAAAGTTAAAAAATATCATTTTTACAATTTTTAAAAATATCATTTTTACAATTTTCAAAAATTTCAAAAACATTATTTTAATTTTTTTTTAAAGTTCAAAAATATCATTTTTACAATTTTTAAAAATATCATTTTTACAATTTTCAAAAATTTCAAAAACATTATTTTAATTTTTTTTTAAAGTTCAAAAAGATCAATTAATAATTTTTTAGTAATAATAAGTGCAAAACTTTCTTTTTTTAAGTGAAAAAACAATATTTTTATGATTTTTTAGAAGTGCAAAACTTTCTTTTTTTAAGTGAAAAAACAATATTTTTATGATTTTTTAGAAGTGCAAAACTTTCTTTTTTTAAGTGAAAAAACAATATTTTTATGATTTTTTGAAATTTCAAAAATATCATTTTTACAATTTTTAAAAATATCAAAAACATTAATTAAATGTTTTTTCAAGTTCAAAATGATCAATTTATAATTTTTTAAAAGTGCAAAACTTCCTTTTTTCATTTTTTTTAAGTGAAAAAACAGTTTTTTAAATAATTTTTTTAAAGTGCAAAAACAATATTTTTATGATATTTTAAAAGTTCAAAAACATTTTTTTTTCATGATTTTTTAAAGTTGCAAAATGATCATTTATAATTTTTTTACCAGTGTTTTACAACACTGTTTTTTTTTCATTCTTGAAATGTTCAAAAACATCATTTTTAACATACTTTGGAAAGGCAAAAAATGTCATTTACTTAAAAATCAAGATGGTGCAAAACATCAAATTTACGCTTGAGAAAAAGCAAAACGTAATATTTTTAACGTTTTTTTAAAAAGTTTTTTGATTTCGTTTGTAATACTTTAATTTCTTTCGTAGAAGATTATACATTGGAACTTGTTCTGTGATTCGTCGTATTATGTAGAGTATATGTTTTAATAAAAGTTTGGAACTTGATGATGTAGCTGGATTGGACACTTCAATGAGGACACTACACCTTCTATTAGAGAAATTTGAGAATTCTTAAATTTGAGACAGGGACAAAATAACCAAATGCCAAATGAGTATTAGTAGCAGTACAGTAATAAGTGTATGGTATAGATATATGTTGTAATTCCGCTCAATGTGGATAGATGAGTCAGAGTAAAATTTAGAATCCGTGGTTTTATCTCCGCTCAACTTTTCGCCCCACTTTTGACTTTGTGATCTGACATACGAAAAGAATTAAAATGCCAAGAAATACTCAAACTCCAACCCGAACAAGAAGCATTCAAACAGTCAATTTAGCCTTAGCCCAATCAAAGTTGTGCAAAAACTTCTATGTTAAAATGTTTTCAAAAAGATACAAAATGTTGTGCTATTTTACGCGTTCGCTACAAGACGCAAAACGTTCTATTTACACATTTTTGAAATGATGTTACAAACTTGTATTAAAATGTTTTCAAATAGATGCAAAATATTCTTTTTACACGTCCTCCAAAAGATGCAAAACGTTCTATTAACAAATTTTTGGAAATATGCTATGCTATTTAAATGTTCTCAAAAAGCTGCAAAACATTCTATTTACGAATTTAAAAAAAATGTGAAAAATACTCATTTCATCCTTTTCAAAAGTGCAATATAATATAATTCTACAAAATAACTTTTTTTTCAGAAAAATTGGAAATAGTCTCAATGAGTATTTTTCGAAAATTTAAAAATAATTATTTTAAACGATTTCGTCACATTATTTTGATAATTGATTTCATCAATGTAATTTATTCGAAATTTAAAATAACATTTACTCAAAATTCAAAATACAATATAACACACTTGCAAAAATGGTTTTTTAAAAAATGGTAAATCGTAGGACTGGTATTGCATCTTTTGAGGAGGAGATCTCGGTAGTGTTTCGTCTACGTGTTGATGAGTGGATGATTTGGTTGGATGCGGAGTGTTTGGTTTGGTGGTCTCATGGGATGTGGTTTCATGTGGCGGCGAGAGGGGAATTCTGAGCTCAGGTTCGGCTATTCCGCTTCTACCCGGGTTTTTGTGGGGTCAAGTGAGCATGTAATTAGTCGGAATTCCCTTTAGATCCAAATAGCGTCTATACGGAGGCCTACGTACGTACGCAGTATATATTTCATCAATTTTATCATTTCAGTAATTACAAAATTCCTTTCTACATATACTCGCTTTTAGTTTTAAAGATTTTCAAATTCCGTATCCTCCATATCCCTTTGTACGTAGCTACATACGTGTAATGGATGATTAGAAATTTGAACAGCTGATTAGATTTGAATGTACGTGTGGCCGGATCCGAATCCGGATCTGAAAATCCGAATCCGAATTTCATCTACATTAACCCTGGGAACGTAAATAGCGTCGTTCTCGGTGTCGGTATCGCGCGGTAGGAACTTATTACTGTATACTACTGTACCACCTTTCCGCTTAGGGTTCGTCCATAAATGATGTCATCTGTAGGGTTTGGTGTTGGTGTTGATAACATCCGTCTACGCAATGTTAAAGTAATGGCAGTGACTTCTAAAAAAGAGTGGTAATTTTGGTGACATCATTTATAGACCATCCCGTATTAGAATAATTCTTTTAGACTTTAGACACTTAAAAAATTGGATTGAACGAAAAGTATTCTACTATTTAAGTGGGTTGGATTTTTATGTTGGTTTTTATTTTTTTTAAATCTATGCGGGTTAAGATTTGAATTTGGTTCGATTTACTTTTCTTGGAATTAGGTAGAATCTCTGTAGGTATAATTTTGAACGTAAAAAGTTGCGTCTCTCTGTCACGTCACGTCTTCTTGGAATTACTTGATTAAATTGTTATCGTTATCGCTCGATATCGGACAGTGGCTATGGGCATATATTAGAATACTAATAAGATAGTTTTTGTATGCGCGCTTAAATAATTAATAGCCGACCACGACCCTGTACGTTGTATACCTGCCCAAATCCTAATACATTTAAAATCGCCTTCGAGTATTAAAATAACCACAAAAGTTGTATGGTTTTTATTACTTTTTTTTCGAAATTTTACAATTTTTTCACATTATCTATTCCCATTTCGTTCGACTCTGCAAACTGATACTGTGTGGTGGGAGTTTGGGACGAGTTTCTTTTGGAGGGGTGGGTCACAGGTGTTGTTGAGTGGAGTGAAATGCACTTATTCCCTTTTGCACATCACATCCTATTAATTGAATTGAATTGACTTTTGACTGAGGGACCCTCAGCCACAGCCACATGTCATTTTTAATTTATAAAATTTTATTTAACAAAGTATTAAATATATATACACAAGCAAAAAATATGGAGATGAATTTTGAAAATAGTGTGGAGACAAGGGGTCATTCATAAATGATGTCCACCATTTCTAAGACCCTATATTATGCCCTATATATGACACCCTGTCATGAGCTCAACCATTGCGTAAATGGCTATATCTTTAACATATTATAATGAATGGAATGTCATCAATATAGTAGTTGACCAATTGACCCCACATGTGACATCATTTATGGACGATCCCTAAGGCTTATTGCATATTGGATTGGTGGAGGGGAACGGTAATGGATAACTTTTTTCTACTGGGAAAACGTTTAAATTCAAAACAAAGTTAATGACGAAGGAAATGCTATAGAGTTGAGTGTGTTATGTAAGGGAGCGTCCACAAATGACGTGACGTGGAGGGTGAATGGGTCTACTTGGATACTCATGACATCCCATGTTAAAGATAGCCTTTTACGCAATCCTTAAGCTCGTGAGTGACATGGGGGTCCTAAAAATGTAAATATTTCCATGCCACCATTTACGTACGACCCCTAATGTAATGTGTAAGCTAATGTTTCTCTGTTGAAGATGTCATGTAGCCGCGGGTGCAGAATCCGAAGTGACTTTTATATTTCACATTTTTACGAGACAGAAGCAGAGAGCATATTGCGAGGCTCTGGCTTCCAATAACTTACGTGTAGATTGGACAAAAGATGTTGAAGATAGATTGAGATTGAAAGTGGATTTTGAATTGGGGAAATATGTAAATAGATGTAGGACGACACTGGAGTGGACGGGACGGGGCGGGACGGGACGGCTGCCCGGGTTTTACTTACATCTCTACATATAGTTTTTTGGGTCGTCGCTTTAGTCAGCCTCGCAGTTTCCCTTCGAGATTACGGATTTACGAATTTCGGATCCTGCTTTTCTGTGTGTACAGGGTGCCCTCTTATCTCCAGCTCATCAAACGGATGGAACTCAAAAATTGTGCATTAGATTTTAGACTAAAGATAATTTTATTGCAGATGTAAGAAAACATTACTTTGGAAAATCAATTCGCCATTTAAACTTTTATGACCCAAAAACTGGACCAAAACCAAAGGGTTAATTTTGTGGACCAATTTTTAAAAATGATAAAGTTTTTTAGAAGATTTCCTTCAAAATTGTCTCAAAATCTCATAATTTAGAACAGTTAACACCTTTCGAAAACACTTAATTGGAACATTTTGCATATTTTTGAAAACATGTAATTAGAGCATTTTGCACCTTTTTAAAAATATGTAGTTATAGCATTTTGTTCCGTTTCAAGAACGCGTAGTTAGAGAATTTTGCACCTTTTCAAAAACATGGAATTAGAACATTTTGCACCGTTCCAAAATGTGTAGTTAGAGCATTTTGCACCTTTTCAAAAGCATGGAATTAGAACATTTTGCACCGTTTCAAAAACATATGTAGTTAGAAAATTTTACACTTTCAAAAACATGCAATTCGCGCATTTTGCACCTTTTCAAAAACTTGTAATTCGAACATTTTGTACCTTGACATAACATGTAAGTTGAAAAATTTCAACCTTTGGAAAATGAGTAATTATAACAGTTTGCACCTTCAAAAACAGTTAAAATATTTTGCATCTTTTCAAAAACAATCTATGGGAGCTATCAGAGTGTTTCGCAATTAAAATTAAAAACTATTTTGAGAACTTTCTGTAATTCCTAATTTTTTTGAAATCCATTGGATAGGTCCGAGAAGGAGGGGGGGGGGCTGAGTGGTGGGGCATCCCTTGGGCGAAAGTAATTCTGTGAGGAGCTAAGTACAAAGCAGAAAGTTGTGGGAGTTGAAGTTATTTAAAAGAGGACGGAGATGCATATGGGGAGAGGGAGAATGAAGTCTTTTTTCTCATATGTGTTTTTCCCCATTTCCATTTTTACATGCGATTACAAAATATTGTGTGTTTAATGAGCACATTTTTATTATCAGCTCTGGGCCTTCCTCCATTATTATTTACTGTGGGCGCATTCCTATTTACTTTCCAACATTGCACTCCACGCTCCCTAAGCCCTCCTTTGTCCTCCGTCCACTTATGAGAATGAGAAGGAAGGGGACAGGTAAGTTTGTGTGCGGATTGCGAAACTGAAATAATGTCAAATCCCTCATTCATTTTTTCCCATTTCTCCATAATATTATGAAGAGGTTTTTGCTAAAACAGGCGGGCAATTCCATAGCTTTCAAAAGCGTTATGTAACCTATTCAACTGGACGCGCTAATGTTTTCAATGGCAAAGGTCAAATTTCAACCAAACCAATTTTTTAAAATAGTCAAAATTTCATTTTTTGGCAAAAGGAATCAAGTTCTTAAAATTGTTTTTGGCAAAATGGGAAAAGTCCACCTAAAAGATGCAATTCTGATCTAAATTTGGTTTTCCAGTGTTTTCGTAGTTTGTAGAAGACGATTCCCGTGCGAAATTATTTTTTGCAAGAAAAAGTTTAAAAGTACAAAAAAGTTTGGTGTCACTCGTTACGATTAAAATTTCATCCCACGGACTTTTTCCTCCACGTTAAGTTATTGATTTTGAGGCAAAACGGAAAAAGTCCACAAATTAAAATTTTGCAAAATTTTCTAAAAATTCGGGAGTGAGTCTAGATTTATGAAACTGTTTGAAATAACGCTTCGTCAGTTGCACTACCTGTAGAAAAAGTTGAGTTGGAAAAAATAATCCTGTGGCAAATTTTATTCATTATTCGTGGATCCTGTAAAGTTTGCTTTGATGGACTTGATCCGTTTTGCCCCAAAACTCTTCATATGTATGTAGCGTGTTACATTTGGAAGATGTGAATTCACTTTCACTGAAGATAGAGACGGAAGTACGGGAGGGAAACTAGAAAGTTAGGGAGTGGGAAGATTAAGATTTGTACAGCTTTTTTAGGAGCATAAAACCAACGACCAACAGTATAGCGAGCGCAGCAGTATGCTTTTTTTTTGTAATATGGGCTATCGGATCGGGCCAAGGCCCTAAAAAGGAGAAAATTCAGGTGACATCATATATGGACCATCCCTTCTTAACACTTATTCACATAGGGTAGGCAGATCGGTAGGTGAAGGCAATGGAAACATGAAGAAGCATCATCATCTTATCAGTCATAACCATTTGCACCTTTAAAAAAACAGACAATTAAAAGATTTTGCACCCTTTAAAAAAACAGACAATTAAAAGATTTTGCACCCTTTCAAAAAACAGACAATTAAAAGATTTTGCACCCTTTAAAAAAACAGACAATTAAAAGATTTTGCACCCTTTCAAAAAAGTGACAATTAAAAGATTTTGCACCCTTTAAAAAAACAGACAATTAAAAGATTTTGCACCCTTTCAAAAAAGCGACAATTAAAAGATTTTGCACCCTTTAAAAAACCGACAATTAAAACATTTTGAACCCTCTAAAAACCGACAATTAAAAGATTTTTCACCCTTTCAAAAACAAAAATTAAAAGATTTTGCACCCTTTCAAAAACAGACAATTAAAAGATTTTGCACCCTTTAAAAAACCAGACAATTAAAAGATTTTGCACCCTTTCAAAAAAGTGACAATTAAAAGATTTTGCACCCTTTAAAAAAACAGACAATTAAAAGATTTTGCACCCTTTCAAAAAAGCGACAATTAAAAGATTTTGCACCCTTTAAAAAACCGACAATTAAAACATTTTGAACCCTCTAAAAACCGACAATTAAAAGATTTTTCACCCTTTCAAAAACAAAAATTAAAAGATTTTGCACCCTTTCAAAAACAGACAATTAAAAGATTTTGCACCCTTTCAAAAACAGACAATTAAAAGATTTTGCACCCTTTAAAAAACAGACAATTAAAAGATTTTGTACCCTTTCAAAAACGCGTGTCAATTATAACCATTTGCACCTTTCAAGAAACATGGGATTACAAAAATGTGCGCCGTTTAAAATACATGTTCGCATGCATATTATTCCTACAAGGGAATCGTTTAATGATTTTACATGCAATTCATACAAATTTTTGCGAAGTAAAAAGGAGCAGTTTTGTTGGAATAGGTGCTACCTCCTCAGTTGAAACTTAGCATCTACAAATCAATTGACGCATTGAATATATTCCATTGTCTTACTCACTCTGGAATTAACAAAAAGCAAGGACACATACAATGGTGCGCGTAGCAGAGCGACTACTACTCACTGAGCCGTACGAGTCATTAAAACAACTAATAAATGACTGTAGCTTATTTAAAAACGATAACACGTTGTACAGTCCAATAATACACAACATTCAATTTAAATACATAAATTAAATTCCAATTGTTAAAACTAATCTTTCAAGTAACAGCTTTTAAAAATCCCGATGCAGATACCGACAAGCTGACAATGCCAGCGTCTCTAAATTATGACAACAACAAATAATAGTAAATAATAATAATAACTATATATCTTTAAATATTATCTTCTATAATGCTTCACAGGGCCCATCCACAAGTGACGTCATGGGTATATAATATGGGTCTGCTTGGGTACTCATGACATAATGACATTCCATGTTAAAGATAGCCATTCTTATAAGCTGATGACAAGTGGGGGGGGGGGGGTCATATATAGGGTCCTAAAAATGAGAGTATTTCATGACATGATTTATGGACGATCCCTATCATATTTATAACCCAGGGCTTGTTTTAGACGAGACACTAATAATTATCTTGGCTAATTTTACACTTTAGCTTATTATTCAGGAGTAGTTGTACTACAGACTCATCTTCTAATGTTGACATATCTCCAAAGTTAGCGTCTCCAGACGCAATCCTTTTTAAAATACGTCGCATAATTTTTCCTGATCTTGTTTTAGGGAGCGCAGGGGCCAGCTGAATAGTTTCCGGTGTTGCGAATGTCCCGATTTTCTCCCGCACTGAAAGTTTTGGAACAGTGCCAAGTAAAAGTAAAACAAAAAATGGCACAATGTGTTTTCAAAAATCTACTGCTAAATCTTAAATTAACCATGTTTTTTAACTCAGCAATCAAGTTGGCGTTAAAATCCGAACCATTTGTAAGACTGACAAAACAGTACAGAGCTTCACCTTTAACTTCATGATGTATGGCTACGGCCGCAGATTCAGTTACACCTATAGGATGGTTTAGTCAAAATTAAAACTTTATAAAAAAAGTAGAATTGAAATAAAGATACCTACATATTATAGGAATGCTATATTTACAAAAATAATAAAAGAGTCATTAAATCTGTCACTACTTGCTTTTATGTTCAGTTAGTGCGGACTCAACCTGGGAGGTGCTAAGTAAATGACCAGACACATTGAGCATATCATCCATGCGACCAGTGATCCATAAATAGCCGTCTGAATCTCTCCTTGCCCCTGTACGGAGTCAACAGCGTCAATTTTACAGAACTATCTCATATACATAACAAGGAATTTCTACGCTCAAAAAATAATTCAAATAGCTGGACAATATATTGCCCACAAAGCAATGCTCACTACTACAATAACACGCTCACCATCCCCGGTGTAGTAATACCCAGGAAATTTGGAAAAATAAGTGGCCTCGAATCTTTGATGGTTCTTCTACACGGTTCTCATTATACCTGGCCAGGGCTCCTTGAAAGCAAGATTACCTTCTCCAGGTCCTTCAATGAGTTTCCCTTCATCAGTGAGCAGTGCGGGTTTTACACCGAAAAATGGGAACGTCTATACGAATAAAAAACAAATGTAGCACTCATTTTACTCATGTTCCCACTGTGACCGGCGGTCTTTTGTCAGGATTTGTTTTGCCGGGGACTGTATTTTCCGGGAACCGTATTCACCGGGAACCGTATTCGCGTGGGAACCATATTCGCCAGGAACCGTATTCGCCGGGAATCGTATTCGCCGGGAACCGTATTCGCCGGGGATCGTATCCGCCGGGAACCGTATTCGCGTGGGAACCATATTCGCTGGGAACCGTATTCGCCAGGAACCGTATTCGCCGGGGATCGTATTCGCCTGGAACCGTATTCGCGTGGGAACCGTATTCGCCGGGAACCGTATTCGTCGGGAACCGTATTCGCCGGATGAAAACCAACACATTCCCCGGCGAATGGAATCCCGGCAAGTTCGCCGCTAACCATTCCCACTGAAGCCCTGCAAAAAACAGACTCACCACTGAGCCAGGTTTTGTATGAGTTGCTCCTGGAAGTGGAGTGATAACTTGTCCACCTAATTCAGTTTGAAATTACGTGTCAACAATAGCACACTTTGAGCCACCAACTTCTCTGTGGTACCATAACTGTTGTCTGCCTATATATTTGCAGTCCACACTGCAGTATGATATATAAATTATAATGCGAATCATACACACACACAGGGGCAGAGCCCAGCATCAATGAAGATGCAATAAATTATAGGAAATAATGGAGAGAATGAGAGAATGAGTGAGGATGAGGAGAGATGACAAAGAAACATCCTCAATTGTATAGCGAGATGGTTTAGAAAGGGAAAAGATAGTTTGAGAGCACGAATGATCGAAGGGCAATAAAACAAGGGCAGCGCTCAAGTATCTTTCTGGGAACTGCAACAGAGCAGGGCCCAGCCCTTTTTCGTCTCATTCACCAATATTCACTTGGAATTCACAACAATTCCATGGAATCCCTACCCTCAACATTCCATTGATGAGTCATAGGTTGAGTGGGATGGGATTTATATGGAACTGTCATTCACAACTCTACAACACAGTGTAGCATAGGCCAAGGCACACACTACTATACAATAATATATAGTGTGGGCCCTTGAAGGAGCAGTTTCCCTCAAACATTCCTTCTTAGGAAAACATTGAATGATTGACATTTAGGACTCAATCCTAAATATTGTCAGTCATTCTACCAGGAGTTGCACTATGATAAGAATACTTGGTGGAGTGCCAGGTGTCCCTACTGTCACTCACTGTGTTGTCGTAAACACAAGTGATTGACAGCATAATGGATATGACTGTAAGTTTGGATTCCCTTTTACGTTCGTAAACCCAATTAATTGACAGCTCAATGGACCTAACGGTAAATTAGGGATTCCCAAACATTTTCTGACGCAATAACAACATTTTCTGATGCAATAACAACATTTTCTGACGCAATCGGACCAGGATCCGGGGGTATTTAAGAAGGACTCTCATCATTGAGTCTTCAGTCGAGCTGAGTTGTCCGCTGGAGCAACAACTACCTAGTGGGCATTAGAAGTCTAATCCCCCACTATAAACTTTTAAACTCTAAAGTTTTTCTCACTTAAATCGCCTGGTTTGTCGAGACGTCTCCAAACCATAAACTTTAAAACTCTAAAGTTTTTCACTCTCTCTAGTTTGTCGAGTCGTCTCCAAACTAAAAACTTTCCTATACTGTAAGCGTCAGATGGTCCTCAAATAGTTCGGACTGATTGCTTACCCTAACACTCTTTGACGCTTAGACGTCGCCACTGAAAGATATTGTGACAAATATCTACATAGTGCTGAAGGAGCCATTGAGAGGGAGACTAACAACTTGAAGAGAGTAGTTCTGAGATATTGTGACGAATATCTGCAAACTACTGAAACTGCTCTGAGGAAGAGATAGGACGATAGCGAAGACTCTACGCATCAACTAGCCGACTCACGACCATCAGCCTTAAACGAATTACTACTAGCACGGGACTGACATTGTCTTAGCCCAATTGTGGAAGACCGAAGTAGCCAGTAAAGGTACAATCATTCCTTATACTATTTGTAGTAAAGGCGACAAACGATTAAAGGTTAATCGTTAGTTTAAAGTACAATTAGTGCAAACGGATGTTATTCACTAATGTACTAGGGTATAATTGGTAAGAGAAGTCTGATTAATAATTAAACGGATTAGGTAATTGGACTTATTATCATATATAGCACATAATACAGTTATTGATTAATTACCAAGTGAATTAATGATAAACGTGTATGTATGTAATAATGTGAATTAATATTGAATTGATAAGTAAATAAATGAATAAAGAGATCTGGTGCGTGAGACCAGCTAAACTGTATAAACTTGTGTGAGTAAAGAGTTATTCCCTATTTATTTACCCAGAAGGGTAATCATACGTGGCAATTCATTTGCATACCGGAATCAAATATAGGAATATATTTGAGGAAGGCAACATAACCAGGCTTCCGGATTTATAGGCTCACCTACAAGATCATCAACGAAAGAAAACTATCTGATAATATTATGTTATTGTAAGCACAGATGAATAATATCTTTTAATACTAGAAGTAATAAAGGCCCTGCCTCCGGCAGACAACTTACCAGCAGTGCCCAGGATTTTTAAAGAACTCAAATCGTGCCTAATGGATAATTACATTAATTATATTAGAGACAACAACCAAATCTTTATTTTTTTGTTAGTTACTAAAACAAAACAAAAAACATACTTTCTCACTGGATCCGAGCCGAATTTCATGAGAGTTCGAATGGCGGTTGGTGCGGTGTAGAACTGGGTCACTTTATATTTTTCAACGATTGCCCAAAGTCTGGAATTATCTGGGTAGACAGGAGTGCCTTCGAACTGAAAATACAAATAAATGATACTGCTAAAATTTAAATCTTTGAAAACAAATGTTGAGCTGCGCTGGTTGGATGAATGAATGGGCGATGTCGTCCAAACGTGGGGAAACTTACAAGTACAGCTGTTGCCCCATTTGCTAAGGGACCGTAAACAACGCATGTGTAGATGCTGGACAATAATGCAGTGTTCCACTTCAAAGTGCACTTCCTTTGCACTTTTCTAAAGCCTATAAAACAAACCAAATAAAAGCTATTTTCAAAATTCCGTCCCCTTAAATGTACATACATTCAAAATGTTAAGAATTTTATAATGAAAGTTTTTCATGTATGTCACCACACCTGATAACAGATTTTCTTTTAATGAATAAATTTTCCCCCTCTCCATGTCCCATCTGCGGTGATCACAACAGATGCCTTCGCATCCAGTATACGCTCCGCAAGGGATTCTGCAGAGAAACCAGCAAACTAGAAAAACCCAAAAAACAAGACATTTTAAATTTTTTTTAAATATTGCACGCGCCAAGGTTTAAAAAGTTGTTCAATTTTGAAACTTTGTCGCCTTGTAAAAACTTTACAGCTCTTATCCCACTACGATGATATTTTTAATTTTTTTCTAATTATTTTTTAAGCTGTTTTCTAAAAAAGTAATTTCAGAATTGTAATTATGAATACCGTGTGTGAAGAACTAAAATGACCCATATCCAATTTAAAATATAATCAAAATGAGCTATATAACATAAAAACAAAATGAGAAACATGCGTAAAATGTTAATTACGAGTTTTTGAAAAGTGTAAAATGTTCTATTTACATGTTTTTGAAAAGGTGCAAAATGCTTTAACTCTATGTTTTTGAAAAGGTGCAAAATGTTCTAATTCCATATTTTTGAAAAGGTGCAAAATGTTCTAATTCCATGTTTTTGAGAAGGTGCAAAATGTTCTAATTCCATGTTTTTGAAAAGTGTAAAATGTTCTAATTCCATTTTTTTGAAAAGGTGCAAAATGTTTTAATTCCATGTTTTTGAAAAGTGTAAAATGTTCTAATTCCATATTTTTGAAAAGGTGCAAAATGTTCTAATTCCATGTTTTTGAGAAGGTGCAAAATGTTCTCATTCCATGTTTTTGAAAAGTGTAAAATGTTCTAATTCCATATTTTTGAAAAGGTGCAAAATGTTCTAATTCCATGTTTTTGAGAAGGTGCAAAATGTTCTCATTCCATGTTTTTGAAAAGTGTAAAATGTTCTAATTCCATATTTTTGAAAAGGTGCAAAATGTTCTAATTCCATATTTTTGAAAAGGTGCAAAATTTTCTAATTTCATGTTTTTGAAAAGGTGCAAAAATTTGAATTCCATGTTTACGAAAAGGTGTGAACTGTTTTGAATAATTGACATATTTGAATAATTGTGTAGATAGTGGATATTTTTTTTTAGATAAAAATGGATATGGGTCATTTTGGTTCTTCACAGACGATATAACTTTCGACAACGGAATGTACTGCTCCGACACGAGCACATGCTAACATGGCCACCACAGCCTCGAGTATAATAGGCATGTAAATTGCAACGCGATCTCCTTTCTTGACTCCAAGAGATTTAAGAACGTTACCAAATTTACAAACTTGCTTCCTTAAATCTTCGTAAGTGATGCTGCTACAGTCACGTGGGTCATTTCCTTCCCTTTAAGAAAATATTCAAACAAATAAATTGGTCTTATGACGTGGCATTGGAAAAGTTTGGTGGAAAAAATATGGCGCGTGGAGTTATAATTACCAGTAATAAGCTATATATGCTCTTCCCATTCCCATTCTCAATATTCCTGTCTAGAACATTGTAGGACATGTTTGTCTTGGCGCCCTTGAGCCAATTGATGTAGATAGGACCTTTCCTCAAATCAAAATTGAATTCAACAAAAGGAGCCCCCTCAGCTTGTTTTTGTTCAAAGTAAAATTCATGCGCAATCTTTTTCCAAAAACTTTCCGGCTCCTCCAATGACATCTTATATCTCCTTCGGTAGTCATCCATGGATTTGACAAAGGCACCATCAGCTGTATTCTTGGGTGGTTTAAATGTCTAAAACAAATAATGCAAAAACTTAATTAAATGCAGAATAAATTTAACCAGGTACTTTTAAACACCATACTACGAACCACAGATCCAAAGTAACTCGATAAGTATGTATAGTCGTTGTCTTAACACACCTTGTAGCTTTACCACATTATTTTTCAAACGATTTTGATTTTTTAAAACTAGTTTCTAAAAAGTTATTGTAGGATTTTTTCCTTTTTCTTTTTGGAAAATTCTAAAATTTTAAAAATAGCTTTGAAAAAATCTGAAATCTGGAAGGAATATTATATTTTTGAGGCACTGATTTCTTGCTGTTTTTTTTTCAAAGCAGTGTGAGCGAAGGTAATGCCGATACGGATACGGATACGGATGCGGGCGGACAATGCCTTAAATGTCCTTTGTAAATAACAGGAATGGCAATAGTAATAAATGTTGAAGAGCATATAATATTATGAACAGGAACAGGAAAGTCATTTAGTAGTGTGATTTTGGGAAGGACAAATTTCAGTGCGTATAGGTATGTGTATGTAGGTGGGTTACTTTGGTAGACAAATAATGCCGCATTGTTGTTGTTGGTCTTGTTCCTCACGTTTAACTACCTCATTTCTTATGCCGCAAAAGAAAATAATGTTAATATGCATATAATTATTTTTCTGAATACGAATCTTTTAATCTGCATATCGTCTGTGAAGAACCAAAATGACCCATATCCAATTTAAGGTAGAATCAAAATGAGCTATGTCATAAAAACAAAATGAGAAACATGCTTAAAATGTTAATTAGGAGTTTTTGAAAAGTGTCAAATGTTCTATTTACATGTTTTTGAACAGTGTAAAATGTTCTATTTACATGTTTTTGAACAGTGTAAAATGTTCTATTTACTTGTTTTCGAAAACTGCAAAATGTTGCATTTACATGTTTTTGAAAAGTGTCAAATGTTCTATTTACACATTTTTTAAAAGTGCAAAATATTCAATTTAAATGCTTCCAAGGCATGTTTCAATATTTTTTGTAGATAGTGGATATTGTTTTTAGCTAAAAATGGATATGGGACATTTTGGTTCTTCACCGACGATAAGTAGGTAGGTACATGTAGTAATAAAATCATATTATAAATTAGAATCCTTATTCAAATTAATGTCGTATTACAAAACTGTGTTATAAATAGATGAGTCCAAGTCCGGCAGGAAGCTAAGGGAGGATATTATGGACAAATATATTATAAAGAAATACGAAAAGAAAATATTTCCCAGTTTTTTTTATTTCTGCAATTAAACTCAAGTTATGTGTTGCTTTTCCTTTTTGTCAATTTCCATCCAGAAGAAGCCATATTGCATCCGATCCGAACAATAAAATCCCTTCCATATATTTTTTAAGGAAAATTAAAAAAAAAAGAGGAATATTATGCTTCTCCTTTCTATTTGTCTATGGGCGGTTTTAGTGTGGAATTTTTCTTTCTTTTGGCAGCGTGTATTCATGACCAGTTGAGGGCTGAGGGTGACCGGTGCCGGTGACGGTGACGGTGACAGTGACGAGGGTAGGTACGTTAAAATATCTTGAAAATAGTTGGACGTCTGTCCCCGTGGCCGTGGCCGTGGCCGGGCGCGGAGACGTTCGTTGGATTTGGATGACGTATATAGTCCTCCATATTGTATAATCTCAGCCCAGTTTTTAATCTCAATTTCATCTCTCACCCATTTCCTCAAATTCCATACACCCATATGGAAGTCTTTATGGTTCATATTATGTTGAGCCGAAACCGAAACCGGGACCAGGACCAAGACCGAGGCCTTCCATCTGCTGGATTTGGAATATGGAGGACAGGGTGGACGTGCGTGGCTTTTGGTTTTGGCCTCCGACGTGGACGACGTTACTTCCTCACGAATGACCCGCGGGTGGCTCTCATTCCGATTGCGTCCTTTCCCCCTTATTATGTTCGTCCGGGTCCCAAAATATGAAATGGGAAATCCGAAATCCGACACGGGAATAAAACAGGGAGCGGGCGATGAGATGGGAGGTGGTGGGAAGGACTGTCTCCAGTCTCCTGCCGCCGCCGCCGCCGCCGCCGCCCCGAACCAAAGGAAGGAAGGCAGGAGAGAACAAAGGAAGGTGTGGGTTGCGGGAATCCCCGGGTAGTTTGCTCGTGGGCCAAGGGGAAAATTGAACTGAGCTGATCTGAAGTGAGAGAGAGAGAGAAGCGGAACGGAGAAAATTGTATAAATCCGGGGAAAACTGAGAGAGTGAGGTTCATTGTGAAAGTTGGGCCGAGTGAGTTACTTTCTTCCCTCTTGAAAAATAAATTTTTTTTTGAAGAAATTGAAGGAAAAGAAAAACAAGATATAGAGTCAACATTCACATTATACATCCCCCTCACTGTACTGTACACCTCCATAGTATTTGTCTCCCTCACTCCAAGATTGAACGGTATAGGGAGTAGACAACCGAAAACGGAATCCCACAGGTTTCTGTCTCTCTCTCACACAACTTTCAATTGTTGACACAAACCTCAACAATTCCACTCAGTCAATAAACGAGAACTCGGCGACTTCCCCCCCAAAAAAACTCTTCAATTTCTTATTCCCCCAAAACTTAGTTTCTACTCCTCACACACACAATTACACAGGACACAGAGCGAAAGACTTGAATTTTTGAGTTTCCAATTTACTCACCTTTTCAATTTAAAACCTACTTTCAAAAACAGTTTTTCTTTTTTTTTTACTTCTTCGTCTTGGTCTTCTTCATCTTCAACTTGAACAAACTTTACACTCACAAACTTTCAGGTTGGTTTTGGTTTTGGATTTGGATTTGATTTTAATTCCTCCTTTTTTAGTTTCTTTCTTTTGTTGTCAATTCACTTAGCCATTTAACTTTGTAACTTTTGTCTTATTGACACAGAGGTTTTTTGTGGAAAAAGTCTTTAGCAAATATTTTCTTTGTTTTAGAGATAGGCAAAGACCCATATAGGGTTTGATTCACTGATTTTTTTGAAAATTATTTTAAATCTTTTTTAAGTTTTTTTTAATTCAAAATAAATTTCAGTCTGTGTGTGGGGATTACATTAGAATTTATTGCATTTTTTTTTTGGAGATATTTGCGCAAATCAAAAATAATTTTTTGCCTTTTTGTCCAAAAACAAAAATCGCTTCTTTTTTTAATAAAAAGTTTAGCAATCACTTCCTCAGCTGCCATCACCGCAGACGGTCGTCGGATCAGTATCACATCATCCCGCAGTTTTACACAGGATCAAGTCTAAACTGTAAGAATCTACCTACCTACAAAGTCAAAGAAAAAAAAACATCAAATTTGAATCACTCGATCCACTACTTTTAGTATCTACAGGTAAGCAATTGTTTTTATTATTGGACTTTTAATTGGACACTTTTTAAAATTTCACAAAACAAAAATAGGAAATATGTTTTTATAAGTTGTTTTAAAAATGGAAATTATAAGGGGTGCATTTGGACTTTTTTAAATGTGTTCAATAAGCTCCTATGTTACAAATATGTCTTTTTGAAATTGTATAAAATACTCTATATACGCTCCCATGCAAAAGGCCAAAATACCCTATAAAGATATACCTTTTTAAAAATGCAAAATACCCTATTTTTACATCTTTGAAAAATGTGCGAAAATGCTGTATTGTTACTTTTTTGAATGTAGGAAAAATAAATTGAATATTTTTTACTTCAATTTTGAAATTGCAAAATTTGACACTGTTTTTGGGGCTTCTAGAAACAGTAAAGAAAATTTTTTAACTTTTTTCCAAATCCACTAAAACAAAATACACAGGTATTACTTTTTTTGAACATTCTCAAAATTGTAGATTGATTTTGGAATTTAGGAATAAAAATGATTATTTTACTGAAGATCAGTTTGGAAATTTTCGAAATATTGAGCGCCTTTATTCAGCCTTTGGTAGTATAGTTTCGGATTTTCTTCTTTATTCTATACAGAGATTTGTGGACATTATATAGATAGACCATTTTGCATCTTCGTAGATCCCCTCTTGTCAAAATGACAATATGTAATTCAGATATTTGACTAAAATTACATTTGACTACAACTACGCAACCCGCAACGGACTTGATAGCATAAATTATTTAAATTACAAGGCGTGTACACTCATACATAGTAGTCTACTTTCACGAATCATTCTGCCAATAAAATAATTAATTCCCTCATAAAATGTCTATAATTTTCTTCAGTTTCCCTTTCAGCTTTGTCCATAGTACTAAAAAGAACAGTCGACTTTAAGACTTTTGGAGAAAATTCAGGAGTAAATTAAGACGATTTCAATGTTATTTTCTCAGGCGGCGGCAGGTCTTAAAATACCTTGTTTTTTAACATATAGGCTATAACATATAGGGGCATTTAAACCAAGATGGCTGGTTTATATCGTGAGTGAAGAGTCAAAATGTTCCATACTCATTTTTATTTAGCTAGTAACGAAATTCAATCTCTACAAATAAATTTCATTATCCAAAAACATGTAAATAGAACATTTTGAGCCTTTCAAAAAAAGTGCAAATAGAAAAATTTCGCAATTTTTAAAATCATGGGAATAGAACATTTTGACCCTTTCAGAAACCAGTAAATTGAACATTTTAACCCTTTCGAAAAAAGTGTAAATAGAACAATTTCGAGATTTTTAAAATCTGTCAATTGAACATTTTGAGTCTTTCAAAAAAGGTTTAAATAGAATATTTTGTACTTTTCAAAGATTTGTATTTTTTTATTAACATTTTGAGCATCCCATCTCATGTAGTTTTTTAGTGACGTATATAGCTAATTTTAATCCTAGCTTTTAGAAATTGAGCTATATCTGATTCTTCAGTGACCATAACGTGTATTTGACTACCCCAGAAAATATTTCTAGAGCCGCCCCTGTCATTACTATTTTCCCTACCCATAATAAATTCCGCTGTTTAGGTTCTGTAGTCCGGGTCCGGGTCCGGGTTGACTCAATATTTTATTGTGAGTTTTATTCGTGAGAGATCAAAATCGAGAAGCGAATGCTGATCGTCTACTAAATAAGGTCCATATAAGGGTATATACAGTATAGCCCCAGTTCTATAGTTGATCACCCAATGGTAACGCATCTTATAGCATATGATCATCAGTGGAGCTGCTCATAAATATAATTATTACGGGGGCATTTAATGCCTTCCGCTTGGATTTACATTGAAAGGAAGATGTGTCTTTTTAACGCGCTTTATTCCCTCTTTCCACTCATCTCCTCCATCCGTCAGGATTCACTTTTAGGATTAGGGGTCATCTGTAAATGACGTCGACCAAAAATCCCAATTTCTAACTAGTATGACCCCTTCATGTCATATGCTTAACCATTGCGTAAATCGGTGTCGGTAAATGGCTATATCTTTAACAAAGTAGATCCATTAAACCTACCCGCGACGTCATTTATGGACGATCCCTCACACTAAAGACTTATTGCACTTTGATTTTAAGCTTATAAGGTACTTTTACTAATAAATGTTAGCGTCACCACATATTTTACAGATATTTTAATGACCGACTTTGACGAGTCACACTATAAGAGGTAGGTAGGGGTCGTCCATGAATGATGTCATCAAAATGTTCACATTTCTATAGGGCCCTATGACTCCAGTTTTTAACCATTGCATAAATAGCTATCTTTACTAATGATGGGATGTTATCAATATTCAAGTAGCCCCATTGACCCTACCGTGACATTATTTGTGGACGATCCCGTAGTTTGAGTGCAGTGGTTTCAGAGGTCAGGCTGCTGGATTACTATGGATGACTGTCAAAATAATTATTAGAGAGATAGAAACTCCGGAAAATCGTAAACATCTCCACAAGATAGAACATTATTATTTCCTGTATTTTTTTTTTATTTTTGAATCATTTGACTTTCACCTTTTTATACCATCACCCATCACCGCTTTGAATTCACTTTCACTATTTGAGCCAAATGGAAATGGAAACCTTGGGAGGACAAAATAAATATGTAATAAAAGCATTGGATTTGATTCCTGTCCAGTTCCCAGTTATTCAAGGGAAGTGCATCCACTACTACGGAAGTGGGCAGAGAGCCGTCTTTTTACATTACTACTTACTTTTACCCATGTACATAATTTAGTACACTTTTGACATACTGGACACTGGACCTACAGATGTCTGCAGGAGCCACATGCATCTTTTATTTTTAAATATGGAACTCTTTCAAAATTGAATTCTTTTCCCTAAAAGCATAAGTATTTCGTTTATTTTTTAAAATAACTTTTTATAATTATGCAAAAGTATTTCAACGTTCATAGTGTTAAATAGGTTTGAAAAGAACAAAATCTGTTCCGTTGACTTGTTTTTTAAATCCCAAATTTCTTGATTTACATGTTTTTTAACATTGCAAATTTTTCTATTTACAAGTTTCTGAACAGTCCAAGTCCAAAATGTACCGTATTTAAATGTTTTTAAAAATTGCAAATTTATTGATTTACATATTTGTTTTAATTGCAAATTGCTCTATTTATATACAAGTGTTTTGAAAAGTGTTAAATGTTTTATTTACATGTTTTTTTGAAAAGTTTTGATTATTCTATTTACAAGTTTTTAAAAAATGCAAATTATTCTATTTACAAGTTTTTAAAAAGTGCAAATTATTCTATTTACAAGTTTTTAAAAATTGCAGAATGTTCTATTTACAAGTTATTAAAAAGTTCAAATTATTCTATTTACAAGTTTTTAAAAAGTGCAGAATGTTCTATTTACAAGTTTTTAAAAAGTGCAAATTATTCTATTTACAAGTTTTTAAAAAGTGCAGAATGTTCTATTTACAAGTTTTTAAAAAGTGCAAATTATTCTATTTAGAAGTTTTTAAAAAGTTCAAATTATTCTATTTACAAGTTTTTAAAAAGTGCAAATTATTCTATTTAGAAGTTTTTAAAAAGTTCAAATTATTCTATTTACAAGTTTTTAAAAAGTGCAAATTATTCTATTTAGAAGTTTTTAAAAAGTTCAAATTATTCTATTTACAAGTTTTTAAAAAGTGCAAATTATTCTATTTAGAAGTTTTTAAAAAGTTCAAATTATTCTATTTACAAGTTTTTAAAAAGTGCAAATTATTCTATTTAGAAGTTTTTAAAAAGTTCAAATTATTCTATTTACAAGTTTTTAAAAAGTGAAAATTATTCTATTTAAGTACAAGTTTTAAAAACTTGCAGAGTGTTGTATTTACACGTTGTTGTTTGAAAATTGTAAATATTTGGTTTGATAACAAGATTCTACTACTAAAATTACCTTTGGAATGATGTATCTCACTCGTATAGTTTGATAGTGACTGACTTTTCTAGTATATTAAAATTTAATATTTGGCGGGAAATTTTCGAAATTTGCAATTTAAAAAAAAATTACTTACGTTTAGTAAATATTTACTACCTTACATTAAATCTGCAGTATGCTAAATTGGTAAATTATGTCAGAGAATACGAGAAGAATTAAAGATAGTTTTATAACTTACTGTTACACCTTTATTATATCAAAAGGCATTTGAGATTGTTTTTAAAAACACGTGGAGCTTTTAGTACTACAGGACACTACATCCAATTTTCAAAGAGACTAATTGCAGGATATACGTTTTTTGCATAATGATTAATATCTCGCCAATGATGCCATGTAATAAATATTAATGCCAAAAATCTGATCTTTCCATCCGCATCCTCACATCATATCATCCCGATTCGGATTCTATGATTCCTACACCTCTCCTATTTTTTAATGCGATTTCTACTACTTTCACTCCGCTTTCTTTTGGACTCTTTGATATTTTGTTACGTTTCTCCTGTCTCTTGTACGTTTACACAGTTTCCCTTTCGTTTCCTGCTCCCAGTATTATTTGTGTGACACTCTCCTATTATTCTGCTCAAGTGGCTTTTGGTAAAGTGGGTTAATTGAGTTATTGTTGACGTTGAGGATGCACTGCGTCTGGTCCTACTTTGTCATTGTAAATTCGTAAATTGTATTTTCTACTCGAGATCAATACACAGTATTTTGGTGCATGCGGTCTTGAATTTCCATTTCCATTTCCACATTTATTCAAATTATTGACGACCACAATATTAAGACTTCTGGTTGACTGACGGACTGACTGACTGACGAGGAAATGGTCAGAACCGCCTTCCTGCCCGAACAGCGCCCAATGTGTTTTTGAAAAGTGTAAAATGTTCTATTTACATGTTTTTGAAAAGTGTAAAATGTTCTATGTACATGTTTTTGAAAAGTGTAAAATGTTCTATTTGCATGTTTTTAAATATTCTGTTCACTTTTACTTTTAAAAAGTGTAAAAGATTCCTTTTAAATAACTTTGACAATAATGGTGGGATTTGAATATTTTTGTAGAACGTTCATTTTTTTGGCCGACAATTGACATGAGTCATTTTCATTCTTCCCTCAGGATACATAGTGTGGTATGGTGTAGTACAGAGACTTTCCTTTCTTTGCCAACTGTTGTAATAAAATGAGCTCTCTTCTCCACCGCATCATCAGAAATATATGATTTTGAAAAGAATACACTCTACGAGCCAGCTCCAGTTTCTATTTGCTTTTGTAGTTGAATGATTTCAAGTTTGAGAGTCGCATATTTTGACGTGACTCTTCAAAGCGGACAGAAGTAATCATGAAAACAAACAAGTAATAAGCAGAGCACTACAAAGTTAGAAGCGTACTAAAACTGAGTCGAGACAGCGACAGTCAGAGCGGCAGTTCATCATCCGTCGCTCTGAATAAATTAATTATCCAATTTTTGGTCCACGTAATAATCTTGGTGGCTTCTGCTTGGAAAGCAGTGGACACCAATTTCGTGGGAAATGCTAATGGCAAAATGCATTAATTATTATGAGCATTTCACCCACTGCAGTACTAGTACTAACAGCCCAACGTCCCAAGGGACGTCCGCCAGTCACCTTCCCAAACAACACATTTGTACTCACACATTTAGGGATCGTCCACAAGTGACGTCATCGGTAGGGCCTACTTCCGTCTAGATCGCCACTGACGACATCCCACGTTAAAGATAGCCAAATATACGCAACGATTAAAGCTGAGGACATCCATGGGGGTCTTACGATTAGAGTCCTAAAAATTCTTTAGATTTTTCGCTAACGTCCTTTTTGGACGACCCCTTGTAACGAGAATTTTTGTTCTAATAATTCGAATAATTATTATTGCGTCGGCGAGTTGGCATGCGGTACACTGTAGATATTACACATGGTAAAAAAATGACTCAAAATTGATTATTAAATGACTTTGAAAATTCAAGTATGGGGTCGTGCATAAATGATGTCATGTTGGTTTGGTTGGGTCCATGTGTCTACCCGAATATTGATCACATCCCATGTTTAAGATGACCATATTTACGACTTTGTCCCCTATATGAGAGGGGAGCCATATACTAATACGCTCCTTAAAACTGGATTAGTTTGCGGACATCATTTGTGGACGAATCCTATGTATTGGACTGGGTATAGAAGGTACATGCTTAAAAATGGCTCGAAATAGAAATAAAGTAGCCTTGATTTGTACACAGTCAACAGTCCCAATTTCCCATTCCCATTAGTATTATGATTATTAGTCAAATTAGGGTCAAATTTTAAAATTAAGCCATCTTATTACACGCTCTGCCCTCAAATTGAAATGGCCGGTTCCGGTCCCGGTCCCAGTCCCAGTTGTGTCTTTCAACTCATCATGTCCATGAAATGTGCTCTTTTTTATGACTCCTTCAATTTCTCTCAAATTCCACAAGAATCATTAGCAGGCACATTAATAGGAATTCTAAATTTGCATTAGCGTATGAAGTTCGCCTTGCAACTTTGAGCAGGACCATCGATCTGGAAATTATTACGTACACAACAACAACAACAACAACAACAACAACCGCATCATAATGTGTAAATGTCAATAGAACAGGACGAGGACTAAAAAAAAGGTGGAAAATGTGGACTCGGAAATTCTTTGCGTAAATTAAAGTGGAAAAATAAAGTCAATAAGTTAAGGTAGAGACCGGGACCGAGACCGACTGTACTTACTGAGTAGGAGATGGGCATTTCCATTGAATCTATAATTCGGGAACGGTAACGGTAACGGTGAGGGGTTGCGTGCAGAATCTAATCTACATTATAATGACATAAAAGATGCACCTATCTTATGGCTGAGCACCCAGCTACTTGTTGAGTGAAAAAAAAGTGGCTCGTAAAATGAAGGGTAGCGTGCATTATATTAGATTTTTAGTATTTTTATGAGCTCATTACAATAGAGGCCGAGGCAATAGAATAGAGCGTACTCCTACGTAATAGTAGCTTTGGGATCCGGACTGGAACCCGGGCAACGCAGAGACTACCCGGACCCGCCAAATATTCGGGGGTAAAATGAGTTCCTCGCACAGGGAATTCCAATTTCAATTCTTACTTAAGCCAAATAAACGAAATGCAAATACACCCATATGTAACTTCAACTTCAGCACTAAAGCATAGTGTACATTAGATTCGGACATGAGGGATCGTCCATAAATGATGTCATCAAAGCATCCCCATTTTTAGACCCCCTTAATTATGATTAGCTTTTTAAGCATTGCATAAATGGCTATCTTTAACACGGGATGTCATCATAGTATCCCAAGAGACCTATTGACGTCATTTGTGGACGACCCGTAATATATTTTTAGATTCTGATATGTAATAATTTTGTTTAATAATTAGCCATTTTTAATGGCGTTTTCTATTGGTAATTGCGGTTTGGTTAATGATTATGACAATTATGAGTTAATATTGGAGGATTGTCCATAAATGATGTCACCCAAATTATCACATTTTTAGAACCCACCCACTCCCATGGGCATGAATTTAACAGTCTATTAGTGGCTATCTTTAAGATGGCATGTCACTAATGCCCGACTAGACTTAATGAACCTAGGAATAACATCGTTTGTCCGTGGGCGACCCCTTACCTGCTAAATTATGGTTTTGACTCTGCGGCTATGGCGTTTTTCCATAGTTGGTGTTTTTAATTTTTTTTTTAAATTTCTGAAATTTGTATTTTTGTGTGTGGGTAGAATGTCGAAAGTGCTGTGTTACATGTTGTTCCTGAGCTGGGCGGTGGCTGTGGTGGTCGCGACAGCCTCAGGGACGGGGGGCCGATCCAATTACCCACGAACCAATCGTGGTTTCAAAAATGCCCAATTGTCCACTGCGAGAGGCTTCGGGAAACGAGATCGGGATGCTGCCCTGGCCAATCTTCAGCAACAACACTTTAATCTCCAACAACAACAACAGCAGCAGCCAACCCCTCAACAATTACTCCAACAACAACAGTCCAATTTACAACAACAGAATCTGGAAGCTATCCTCACGGGAGAGCCTCGATCGTGAGTCGAACAAACTTTAAATTCTCTTTTTCAAATTTATTAGAATTGATCATACAACTATGTATGTATTATGTGTAACGTGAATTACTGAATGAAGAATCAAATTGTCCTAAATCCAAATTCATAAGCTGAAATTAAAATGCAATATCTACTAAAACAAAATATTAAAATATATCCTCACCCTGTGAAAGCATATAATGGAACATTTTACACTTTTCAAAAACATGCAAATAAAACATTTTACACTTTTTAAAAACATGCAAATAAAACATTTTACACTATTTAAAAACATGCAAATAAAACATTTTACAATTTTCAAAAACATGCAAATAGAACATTTTACACTTTTTAAAAACATGTAAATAGAACATTTTACACTTTTCAAAAACATGTAAATAGAACATTTTACACCTTTTAAAAACATGAAAATAGAACATTTTACACTTTTCAAAAACATGTAAATAGAACATTTTACACTTTTCAAAAACACTCAAGTAAAACATTTTGCGCTTTTCAAAAATTCTTAAAAATAGAACATTTAAAAAAATCAACTTCAAACATTTTGCACTTTAGAAAAAGCTCGTAAAATTAACAATTTACACATCCAGAAAATCTTTTTTAGTGTTTTTGTTTTGACATTTCTTATTTTGATTCTACAGCTTTAAAAACTTGGATATATGGACCATTTTAATTCTTCAGTCACGATGTCAGTAGTGTACCAACTTAAATAATATAAGCTTCAATTGCACACTGTATAATAAGCTATAGCCATAATCCAAACTTCTCCTTGTACTAAAGTTCGATGAGACTATCTCGAGAGATACAAGGGATGGTTCATAAATGATGTTATCAAAATATTCCAAAAAAACTCGTTTCATATATTAACTTGTCTGCATGATGTATTGTTCTTGTCCAGAAGTTACCCCACAGGTTGGCTCATTGAGGAGTTGCAAACAAATCCGGAAATGGCGAGATTGATTGTGGAGCGATTCATTGATGAGAACGGAGACGGGGAGCTGACGCCCGATGAGCTCTTCCGAAGGGTTTATTTCTGAAGTAGTCCAAATCTGCGGATGAACAAACAGAAAAAAGAACAATTATTCAAAGTCTCAACAACAAAAGAATTCTTTATTTAAAAAATAATATTATATATATGAAAAAAATACACAATTAATTGCACATACCTATATATTATACTATATATAGCACCAAGTATATAATTAAAAATTAAGAAAATTTAACTTGAGACGACTCCAGTGGAAACTGAACTGTAAGTTTACAAGTTGATTTGGTAGTAAAATACAATTTAGTTTTTAATTCGTATAAAAATAAATTCTAAAACTTTAAACTTTAAAGAAATCATACTAAACTAGTAATAAGGCCAGTCGCATTGCAACTGGTTTGTTTAAAAATCCAATACCATTTTTCAGGTGCTATAAAAAAATTTCAAAATTTCTGTTTCGATTATATAGTAAAGGATAGTGTGTTATTGTTATTGGAAAAGGGCTGCTACTGTAGACTGTAGTTGATCTAGTCGATTGTAGATTGTAAAAATTACTTAAAGAAACACGTGACATTCTATTACACGGGACTTGCAAGATTCGGTTTGGAAAAATGTCATTCTTCAAAAAAATATTAAAAAAATTAATTAATTAATGACTTGATTGCTATACAGACGCATTTATTATAAAATAGTATGTAAATTACATATGTCATAATTATTATGTGTAAATCTGTTACTATTATCTATAATACTATTATCTAGAATAAAATTTCATTATATACACAAGTTAACACACATCACTCAACTTTAAACCTTTAAACGTAGCTTTATGTTCGTGTGTGTGTCTGAGTAACTTTTAAATAGCATTATTATCATTTACATTTCTTGACTGTTTAAATATTTGTGTCTCTGTCATATATAACTCTGTCTCAACAAAACATATGAATAAACTGCAGTGAAAATTAGCAGTCATTACTATTTTTGATAGCGCCGCTAAAGTCATATTTAATTTATTTAATTAGAGAGTTCGTCTGTGAAGAACCAAAATGACCCATATCCATTTTTAGCTGAAGACAATATCCACTATCTACAAAAATATTCAAATATGCCATGAGAGCATTTAAATAGACCATTTTCCCCTTTTCAAAAATATGTAAATAATACATTTTACACTTTTAAAAAAACATGTAAATAGAACAATTTACACTTTCCAAAACACTTAATTAACATTTTAAGCATGTTTCTCATTTTGCTTTTATGACATAGCTCATTTTGATTGCAGCTTAAATTGGATATGGGTCATTTTGGTTCTTCACAGACGATATCCAATTTACGCAAGACTTAAAATGAGCTATTTAATAAAAAAGACTAAATTAATTGGAAGCGTAAAACGTTAATAATGAGTTTTTCAAAAGTGTAAAATTTTATATTTACATGCTTTTGAAAAGTGCAAAATGTTCTAATTACACGTTCTTGAAAAGTGTAAAATGTTCTATATTTAAATGCCTTAAGGATTATACGATTAAATACGATAATCATATTTTGTTTGTAGATAGTACATTTCGTAATTAGTTCAAAATGGATATGAGCATTTCGATTTTTCACAAGCGATATTATATTCTTATTGCATAATGACGTCATCAAAAAAATCAGAGATGTATGATTCAGATTTTTTCAACAATAATGAAAATTCAAATTTTATTCTTAATTATTTTTACACTTACATTCCAAATCCAAACATAATCTTAGAATTCTTTTAGATAGATAACCACGTTAGTAAGTCAATTGAATTTAATTTACATGTAAATCATAAAATCATAAAAGTAATTTATAATATTTATTTTTAAAAAAAACAAGGATTGATTAACTAAACAATAATACTAATGGCATAAACGTAATAACGACTAAGTTAAAATACTCCATTTAAAACCCCTCACATAAACCATAAGTGTAAAACTATATGGAACTTTCATTTTTCGTTGTCCAGTAAATTGACTCAAGAATTTAACTAAAAGGCTAAAAAAACAAATTATGTATGTACTTTTTTACTACAAGTACTACATCTAAATCTAACACGTAAATAAATATAGTTCAAGATCTACATTTTATTTTGATCTGTAACAATTTTCTCAAATCTAAAATTCAGTCCGGCAGTTTAGCGTCAATCTATACTCCACTATACAAACTACTTCGAAGAACAAAGGGGGAGAACGGAGAAAGTACCTCATCGGCAAATGTGTACTTTTTAGTATTTTGACAAATATTTTTCTTTGATACTTTTTGGTCATTAAATAAAATATTAAAAATACTACACCCAAATAAATTATACGAAGGAAAAACTTGAATGTCCTTTTCCTTTAATTCTGGGTACTAGTTGCCCAGACCGACACCCACACCGACAGCTGGAGAAATGGAAGAACAATCTGATTTTGAATTAGCAATGAAAATAGAATGCTTTACAACCACATGATCCACAATTTGGACTTCAATCTCTTGAGTTTCATCAGCGTTCTGAATCTCCGTCACGATCCCCTCCCTCTCCACAATCGTCACGAATTTCTTGCGGGTCGTGAGTAAATTTGCAATCACCATCTGTAAAAAAAATTTGAAACAAAATTTGAACTATTTTTGAAGGTACTAAACTACATAGTAGGTTTTGTTATAGCCTTCCCGGGATAGTCGCAGTAGGAAACAGTAGTAAGTTACAATAATTTTGCGCTATATTGCGGCATGATATGTCGTCTGCGAAGAAACAAAATGACCCATATCCATGTTTAGCTAAAAACAAATATACGCTATCTACAAAAATATTAAAATATGTCTTAAAAGTATTTGTATAGAATATTTTGCACTTTTTAAAAACGTAAATACAACATTTTAGACTTCCTAAAAACATGGAATTAGAACATTTTGTACTTTCCAAAAACATGGAATTAGAACATTTTGCACTTTTGAAAAACATGAAAATAGAGCATTTTAAACTTCTCAAAAACATGGAATTAGAACATTTTGCACTTTTCAAAAACATAAAAAAAGAACATTTTACACTTCCCAAAAACATGGAATAAGAACATTTTACACTTTTTAAAAACTCTGAATTAACATTTTACGCATGTTTCTCATTTTGTTTCTATTTTCTATGACATAGCTCATTTCGATTGTAGCTTAAATTTGATATGGGTCATTTTGGTTTTTCACACACGATATTTAATTACTAAGGCTGTATAAATTCAGTGCTAATATACAAAAATACTTTAATTGATGATGAGATTTAGAAATAATTTTCCTTACGTGATGATTATAAATTTTCAGAGCCTTCTTTGCTTTGGGTAAGAGTAAGTCTAGATCCGTTTCTAGCTTGAAGGAAATGATGTAGGCATGTGGAGCCCATGTGCTTGCTAAAGGCCGGAGCATTTTAGGGACGAGAGAAAAAACCATGCCAGGTTTTTTATCTGATTGAATTTTGTGCTCAGGCTAAAAATATTTTACAAAAAACAAAAGCTATAAAAGAATCAATATGATGGATTTTATTTTAGGTAATAAGTCTATGGGTATAAAAGGTAATTTGCAAAATTGTCACTGCACCATTTGTTGCTTGGGAATATAAAAATCTGAGACGGCTGCAGCCAAGTAAAGAAGAGCTTTCGGTCCCATTGAATTTAGTTCATTCGAGATTCCTTTAAGAAGCCACAGGTAGTCGCCTAAGGACACGTATGTGATTTGCAAGCACGTCTCTTTAAATTGTGAGTACTCCGACAATAGTTTGTGAATTCTTTCTACTTCACTATCTTTAACTGGAAATAAAAACAAAATGAACAATATAATACAAACTAGTAGTGTCCCATTTAAGCTACAATCAAAATGAGCTATGTCATAAAACCAAAATGAGAAACATGCGTAAAATGTTAATTAGAATTTTTTGAAAAACATAAAATGTTCTATTTACATGTTTTTGAAAACGTGTCAAATGTTTTAATTCTATGTGTTTGAAAAGGTGCACAATGTTCTAATTCCATGTGTTTGAAAAGGTGCAAAATGTTCTAATTCCATGTTTTTGAAAATTGTAAAATGTTGTATTTCCTTATTTTTTAAAAGTGTAAAATATTTTATTTAAATGCTTTCAAATAATAATCATATTTCAGTATTTGTTTTAGATAGTTGATATTGTTTTTAGCTACAAATGATATGGGTCATTTTGGTTTTTCATAGACGATATAATTTTTAAATAAATCACAAGATTTCAACCAAAATTTTATAACAGATACTTGATAATTATTACTATATAAACAAGGAGAGTATTGTATTCTCCTTGCTATATAAATATATTTTAAAAACAGAATTAAGTTCGATAATGGTAATAGTTTAACCTTTGACATTTGTAGGCCCGTCCACCTCCAGGATATCCAACACAGATGGAACATGCCGAAGAAATGGTTGCAAGCTCTTCTGCCTGTCAAAATATTACATATCTTTCTCATTACAACTTCCTAGCAACTGACAACCAGCAAAATGTGTACCAGATGAGGAATGCGAATCAACAGTACAATCATCAATCACGTGAGTAATTCTAATTTGAACTTTAACGATCAAGGAACACTGGCTCACCGATATAAAAAAATAACTTTGTAGGAGTGGTCAAAGAAGACTTCGGCAGATGACGAGCCTCGAGTTCCACTACTGAAATTATCCACAAATCTGACAGTGAATTGTTCCAGCGGCACCGTCGTCCCACCTGATGTGACGAGAACTATTCGGGAGTTTGTTTGTTTTGCGGATTCAATTAATTCCCGGACTTTCTCCAGGGATTCATTGTAATTATCTGGAGCTTGAACTTCATTAAAAAAATCCTCCCAATGCTGGTCATCTTCATTTGTGACTTCCGTCGACTCCGATCTCCCAATTTCTTCAGACTTGGTCGTCCCTACTGAATCTGCCATATTCTTCAACAGCAATTCAGCAAAAATAAGCGTTGCTATTTTTCACAACCAAATTCGGTCACTTCACAGTCCACAGTTCACCAACAACCGACACCGACTGACGAACTTAAGGTCTGGAATACCGAGACTGGAATTTTAATTCAATAAATCGCAATATTTTATTCGTCACTTATTCGAATCAGTCAGTCAGTATAGTTGATAGTCAGTTTCGTTTATATAAAAATACACAAACATTTTTACTTACTAAAAGACGTCAAGCTTCAAACAAAAACTTTCCTCCCAAGCAAAATGAAAGCAAGCAGTTACAATCGGCAAAGAATTAAAATTTATACAAGCATTGTGAAATGTGAAAATGATTATAGGTAGTAACCAATAATAATGCTACGCATTGTGCATACTATTTCCTATATCATTTTATTTTCATATTGAATAATTCAAAAATGTAGATAGAACTCTGTGTAACTTCGAAGTTCAACGTTCAAGGAAAACTCGATAGGTTTTAATCATGCAATTTTCAGTCATTAATTATAATATGTTCGCTCTGGTCTTACTACGTCGCACTTATAAATGAGGTAAAAACTCAACCGCAAGCAAATAAGAATAAAATCAACGATTGCATAATTTATACGTAAGTAGCACTTATAGCTTAACTATCACTTTCACAGCGTCGTAATCACATTCGTAAAAACTTGCATCGCTCCAAGCAAAATAATACAAGATATTAATTGTTGACTCACCTATATATTTTCGTTATTACCTCTATAGTTATTACAGAACCGGCACCGGTACCGGTACCCAAATGAAAGCCCAGGCACTTCTTTTTAATTTTTCTCCTTGTTCCATCTTTCAACAATAAAAATTTTGATTATTGTTTTTGCTCCCATCATTAAATATTTTATAACTACTGATGACTGACTAAGTAATAAATTGCGTCTTCGTCATCCGTCAGTAACAACACAACTGAGTAAAATGCACAATTGCCAAATGTAATTACAAGGTATCGTGTGATGTAATCCTAATTTTGTAATGGTAAAGTGTCTGAAAATAAAACCGTGTGTATAGTCATTAAAAGTAACTGACAACTGATAAGTTTAAGCCTGCCTGGCAGTATGACAACAAAACTGTATAAGCTCCTTTGTAGTTTAAAGAAAAATGAAATCAGAAAAAAAGTATTCTAGTTTTGAAAATGAGTACAATACAGTGATTGTAATTGTAATTCAGTGTGAAAATAGTTGAATCGTTGAATGGGATTTAACATTAAGTAATTTTATTTATTGAACTATTAAAACAGAATTGGAAGTGAAAATTACGAAAACTGACTGAAAACACTTTTTAAATGAAATCCCGCGTCTTGATTCATATTCCATGCAGTCGAGTGCAGTAATCCTTGCAACTAGAATTTTTTTGGAGTTTTTATTTTTTATTTTTAATCGTAGATTTTTATTTAACTAACTTCACTCTTAATTACCCTTTAGTTACAACGTCGTAAAAACATTTGGATGTATTAGTTAGTAGACTTTCTGTATATTAAATTATTGTGAACCACTTTGTTTAAGTTTTAATATTTTTATAATTGCAAATAAAGATGCTTAAAACTTAAAAGACCCGTCCCCCGATCCCAAAATCCCAATGCATCATAAAATAATTTTTTAAATCAGGGTAAATTTTAAGTGAGGCTATATACTAATTGTAATTGTATGTGACATTTGACATTTCAGAATTTAATTTAGTACTAAATGCGAAAATAACTAATTATAGAAACTTACTTACTAAACGTAATATCGTCTATGAAGAACCAAAATGACCCATTTCCAATTTATACTAGATAGAATTAAAATGAGCTATGTTAAAAAAAAGACAGTAAATAAGATACATGCTTACAAAACTAAACACGAGTTTCTAAATTAAGCCAATTGTTCTATTTACATGTTTTTAAAAAGGTCAAAATGTTCTATTTACCTGCTTTTTTAAAAGTGTAAAAAAATGTCCTATTTACATGCTTTTTTAAAAGTGTAAAATATCCTATTTACATGCTTTTTTAAAAGTGTAAAATGTCCTATTTACATGCTTTTTTAAAAGTGTAAAATGTCCTATTTACATGTTTTGAAAAAGTGCATAATATTCTATTAACTTGTTTTTTTGAAAACTGCACAAGGTTCTATTTAAATGCTTTCATGAGAACATGTTATTTTAATTTTTTCTGTAGTAGATAGTAGTAGATAGATTTTGTTTGAAAGTAAATATGGGTAATTTTGGTTCTTCACAGACGATATAGTTCCCGTAATAATAAATTATACAGCGGTACTGACTGATTTTATCACTCTTCATTTTCCTCTATTTCCGAGTATGTAGTTCAAAATTTTGTGCATTTTTTATTGGGATATAATTTCTGAAGAATTTCTTCGTACGCCTCTATATAGTTACATAATATTTTTTATTATACATTAATAACACGCGAATATACACATTCTATTGTTAGGACTAAATTACTTGCTTCTTGTTAATAATTTAGCATGATTTAGTAAGAAGATAAAATATGTACTTAATTATTTCATTTAATAGATATAGTCTCAAGTTTAATATTTTAATGTATTACAAATATTTCGTGATTTGGTTTTCAATATCATGTCTCTTCCACATCCACAATGATATAATAAACACTATGACTTACTTAAGTACATAACATAATAAAATTCTACATCCTACAACAGTCCCGGCCACGGTATCCTACCAATGTAATTTAACATGAATTTATTAATTCACGAAAGGTGTAAATCAAAAATTATATTAATTTAATAAGTTATAATAAATTAAATCCATTATTCCGATTCCCAATGTTCAAAAATTCAATATTACTATATCATCTGTGAAGAACCAAAATGAACCAAAAGAACCCATATCCATTTTTAGATGAAAACAATATCCACGATCTACACAAATATTGAAACATGTCTTGAAAGAATTTAAATAGAATATTTTGAACCTTCTAAAAACATGTACCTAAATAGAAAATTCTATACACTTTTCAAAAACATGTAAAAAGAACATTTTACACTTTTCACAAACATGTACATAGAACATTTTAAACTTTTCAAAAACATGCAATTGGAACATTTTACACCTTTCAAAAACTCTCAATTAACATTTTACGCATGTTTCTCATTTTGTCTTTATGACATAGCTTGATTTGATATTTGATTCTAACATAAATGGGAAATGGGTCATTTTAGTTCTTCACCGACGATATACGAATTAATATTTATAGTGTTGATGAAAAGTTTTACATACATAGAAAGAAAATTAAGGGTACCTACCTAAACTATCATAGAACTAAAATACATATATTACCTATATTAGCAGTGGTACAAAAGTAAAAGGAATAAAAACCAAGTTTAACAAGAATCATTAACTAAACTAATCGCACGTAAGTAAGTGAGTAAAAAAGGCAAAAAAGTTGCAAGGTACAAAAACTAGAACCAGAAAGACACAAGACTAGGGAAGAAAAACTGAAGTTGAGACCAAACTGATATATTATATAGAAAGAAAAATCAAGATTTTGAATCCATATTTTCAACAATAAAAAACACGCTAACTACTAATCCGAATTCCAAATTTGTGAGGACGCTTTTTAACAGAGGAAAATAGTAGAGAACTATTTTAAAGTTAAAGAAAAATTAGAATAGTATAACATGATCAATATTTAACATTGCACTCTTTTAATATTCAATATTTAACACGTAGAATTCTCATATTTTTCAAAGTAGAAATACGAAACAGAGACAAACAAAAAATATTTTTGTAATAATCAATAAATAAGAATAGGCAAGTATTTAAAGGACTACTAAAGAATTATTTAAAACACTAAAAATAACTATTTTTGATTTCTCATAATAATTAATTACTTGCGAGGAAAACAAATCAAAATGTTATAAAATTGATATAATATTATATAGGATACTCTCGGATATGGAATATACTTACATTATATAGTCTCCCCATCATAAACATACTATGAGGACTGATAGAAGCTATGATCATGTTCAGTTGGGTTTGTTGGATCAGGAACATGGTCTGTGTCCACGATGGCTGCAGACAAAACTTTAATGTCCGTAAAGGAAGACGGATCCTTCAAAGGTTCATCACCACTTTTTTGTGGATGGTGTTGCTCTTGCTGTGGTGGTACTGACTCTGGATCCGTAATAATTATGGGCTCATCATCCATATCAAAATCTTCATCACAATCCGAGTCAGAGTCACTCAGTACATCATTGGAGATGGCCTCTAAAGAGCTCCAGTCTAGGGGGGTGGTTCCATTGGAATTGGAGTTATTAAAGTTAGAATTTGAAAAGACATTTCTGTCATCATTCCCATTTCCTCCAGTGCCAGGGGTACCTATGTAAATTCAAAGCGCAGATATAATAAACAACATTGAATTACTCAGTATATCGTCTGTGTAGAATCAAAATGACCCATACCCAATTTAGGCTACGATCAAAATGAGCTACGTCATAAAAACAAAATGAGAAACATGCGTAAAATGTTAATTAGGAGGTTTTGAAAAACGTAAAATGTTCTATTTTCATGTTTATCAACAATGTAAAATGTCCTATTTACATGTTTTTGGAAAAGTGCAAAAGATTCTAATTCCATGTGTTTGAAAAGCACAAAACGTTCTATTTGAACGCTCTCAAGGCATATTTGAATACTTTTTGTAGATAGTTGATATTATTTTAAGTTAAAATGGACATGGGTGATTTTGGTTCTTCACAGACGATAAGTATTAAAATGTGACTTTAAAAGCATTTACAATAAATTAATAACGAACCTTCAGGATTTTCGATGACTCTCCTTCTCACATCAGCATCCGAAGATCCCCGACAATTAATTCGAAGATTGTGAGCCACATACACCAGCTTGCACTCCCGGGCAGTTGTAGTGGTGGACGTTGGCGTTGATGACGCTGCGCTCCTTTTTCTCAACGTCTCGGAAGATAGGGAAGCCTCCGTAATGACAGAGTCCATTGAAAAAGTACAAGGGGAAATATTGAGGATGGCCGCAGCTAACTGTGCTAAATGTGTTTTGGGTGCCATGGTCGTCCACCAAATGGAACCTTGAACTTTCTTGGTCACTTTCCACAAGAATGGTTTCGAGTAGAAGTCCGTCCTCATCCGAAATTGCGAGAGCTCTGCAATGACTGCACTTGAGTCCAAATCATAAGTTTCGGAGCAATTGTCGATGAATTCCGTGGCTTGTACAACTTGGTCCTGATCCAAACATGAACCTTGTTCCCTTGGGTCCAGGAGATGAGCTGCCAAGTGAACACTGTGGAGACAATCTTGTTTTCGCCGGTCCAGGCTCTCCAGCACAGTAGGATGGACTGATTCATGCCAGATCGACCCACCCCCCAAATTCTCCTCCACCGCTTGCTCAATTTCCACAAATGCTTTTGGAACACTGGAGATTTCTGGCTTGGAGTCCTTCATGAAATTGAGCCACTTAATCGGTGGAAATAAAATTTTGCACAGAATTTGAATCTTGAGCCAAAATTCATCACCCATGAATGAGCTGAGCTCTTCCCCAATGATTTCCAAAGACTCTTCATCCACTGCAAGCCACTTCAAAGTTGTTTGCGAATGGAGAAGGCTATGGAGGGAGAGGAGGAATGAGAGGTATGAGGATTTGGTCCGACTTGGATTCCTGGGCAAATGCAACTTGTCCACTTTACCCGCTGGGCTCAGCTGACTTTGTATCTGGTCATATTTGGAATTAACCGTGGGTGACCTTCGGATTTTACTCACCACACATCGAATAATTGTCAGAATTTCAGCTATTTGTGGCTGGGCCAGAATACTCTCCAAAAATAATTCCAGACCTTCCACGATACAACCAAAAGTGATGAGATCAGGGTACATGGCATGCATTTTCGTCCAGGCGGACTTCATATAGGGTTTGGTCGTGGTCACTACGGAGAGGACTTTCGAGGAATTATGGGAAGGATTGACACCTACAGAATTTAAGGATGTGAGAGCTTCAATGTCTCGTATAGTGCTCGAGGTACAGTCCGCAATGATCGTGTCACTGTGATGAGTTCCTCCAGTGGGGAATGTTTTGTAGGAGAAAGGCGTGGGCGTGGTGACGACGAAGGTGATCATACTCTCGCCTCTCCAATTCATCCAAGCTTCACACTGCAAACTCACATACTTGGCATCCGCCACTTGCTTTTCCACTTCCGACTGGATTTTGACAACTTCTTTGTCCAGAAGATCTTTGGCAAGGAGCTGGGTCGAGGGAAGATTGAGGCCTGGAGATATTCTTTCGAATACTTCCAGCCAGTACGGATTTTCTACGATGGACAGGGACGTTCCAGAGGAGTACAGGGCACGAGCCAATATGACCCAGAGACTTTCCTATATATCATCAAAAAAATTCATCATTGGTTATTACCAGTTGTATTTTTCCTGGATTTATGAGCTACAATAAAATTAAGAATTTGTAATTCGGCTCAGTTATGTAGTACTTTTTTCATTTAGTTTCTACTTTCTACTAATTAGCTGTTTATATATCGTGAGTGAAGAGTCAAAATGAACCATTTCCATTTTAAACTAGATTGGAAATGAACAAATTTTATTGTAAGTCAAAAAACACTAAATGGGATAGATGAATGAGACAGCTGTTAATTACAAGGTATTTAAAAGTGTGAAATGTTTTATTTTCATGTTTTTTGAAAAGTGAAAAAAATCTATTAACGTGTTTTTGAAATGTGCAAAATATTCCATTCGTACGTTTTTGAAATGTGCAAAATGTTCTATTTACGTGTGTTCGAAATGTGCAAAATTTTTAATTTACATGTTTATGGAAAGTGCAAACTATTCTATTCACACGTTTTTGAAATGTACAAAATGTTCTATACATTTACAATTTTACATGCTTTAAGGGACGCGATATTTTTTGTGTAAGTAGTGCACTTGGCTAAAAATTAATATGGACCATTTTGAGGCTTCATTGAGGATATGGATTATTATACTTACTTGATCAGTATTCATAGAAGACAGAGCTGTTAAAGTATTATTAGCGGATGCAATAAGATTCAAATTAGTTCCTAGATTTGAAAATTTTATTGGATGTTGTTGATGGGAGGAATGTGAGGAAGAACTATGACTTGATGCTGGGGGTGTGAGGGAGAGCGTTCGTCTCTTCTTCGGAGGTGACTTGGAGCTGTTTTTCCTGGACAGAGGTGACAATTTCGATGAACTGACTGGGGATGAAGAGATTGTGGCGGATGAGGATGAGGTGGCTGGACTTGAAACAGTGATGGTCATGGACTCGGCTGAGGACTGGGCCATTCCTAAAGAGCTGAGAAATAATTTTGTTTCATCATTCGAGTCGTCGTGAACATTCAGGTTTGGGATGTCGAGAAGGGCCAGTTTGAGCGGAGCTGGGATCTCTTCACACATGTTCAGAACGTGATGTCGCATTTTAGTGGCATTCTGAACATAGTGTTTATTACAGAATCTACATGCCCATTTAGGTAATCGAGGATTACTATTTGCTGGGTCATTTGCATCGTACTTGAGCATGTAGTACTTGTATATATCTCCTTTCATTTTCCCCATTTTGAAAGTTGTGTGATCTATAGGTCAGTAGAAACAATTAGAAAAACAATTAATACAGATGAAACACATACATGACAATCTTTCAAACTACTTGCTAGTAATAGTAATATGCTTATAAAATACACTCAGCATTTTGGGCTGTTAAAAATCTGTGATTTGTTTTTTTACTTCCTTCTTAGGCTACATTGGAATTACCTGCCTTCAAATATCAAATAACCTGGGCCCTTCGCAGACAGCAGTCAGTAATCCTAATTCTTCACCCAAAGTACACCCAATTTCAAAGCATTGATTTTTAGTCAAACCCGCTTTTTCTGCCAAAAATCGGAAACTTCTTAGAACTATAAGCTTACAGTTTGAGGTTATGTTATACCTAGGAGCTCCCATTTATACTATTCACTAAAAATTAATTTTAAACCCCAAAATAGTAGGGTTTTTTATTCCCCAATCCTCTAAACTCTATTCTAACCCCATAACTGAGGATTTTAACTTTCATTTTAACTTATGACTTAACTCTGAATTCATAATTTTAAATATTTTTGAACACTACAAGATTAACAATACAGTTTCACTCGGTTTGAGAATTCGAAGCGTTCGTATTTTAATATTCAATATTTACATGATTTAAAGGTATTCACACGGCACAAAATGAGCTCAACAAATAATTTAATTCAAATTCGAAAGGATCACTAAGCCAAATTAAGTATTTGTGTGTTCTGGTTCTCTTTCCATGTTTACACAAACAATACGTAAACCTGCCGGTAACGTAGACTTATTTACTCGAAACCGAAACCGGTCACAGTACTCACAGTCACAGGTACAGGTCAAACAAGTATGAAGTACACCCCCCAAAACTTTTCAACACACAGATGCTCTTTGTGTTAATTGTTAATTGCAACTTTGGAATTGGGAGCTATAAACACCTAACACAACAGGTAAAAGAGATGGCAATTTGATAATCTAATTCCAATAATATCCTACATTTGGCATTCAACATTAATTTAGCAACTCAGGAACGAAGCCACCAACTAAAGTTAATATGAAGGAATGGATAATCATACACTAATCACTACTTATTATGTAAATACAATTAAGTATGAAGTAGGTAATTCGTATTGGAATTGGAATAATAAAGGGATTGGCGTTCTTTTCTTACATTTCTTGGAAAACTGGAATAAAAAACACCTTTTTGCTCCTTTCTTGCTGGTTCAGTTCATCAGTTGTCAGTTCAGTTTTCAGCAGTGCAGTTTGTTATAATTATTATGTTAGTTATTATGTGTAGTGAGAAAATACTTTTTATTAAAGCGAATTTGAGCGGACTGAGTGATTGAAATTGAAATTGCGTGTGACTGAGGACCGAGGACCAGGGAAAATTCACAATTCAGAAATTATTTAAAGGAAAGTGAAAGTGTAAGGAGCGAATAGCTTTAAGCAATTCAAAGAGCGGAGCGTTGAGGCAGTCGAGGCCACGCGGTGACAGCCCGGGATTTCAGAAATTCTCTTTCCTCGTATTTAAAATCCTAAAAGTGAAACTTTTTTTGTGGTGACTTAATTTTGGAAATTCACATTTATTTACAGTTTAATTCCAATTTAGCTGTACAGGTGTGTAAACTTTCAATTTTTTAAGTTTTGAAATTGTTAGCTATCTAGTTTTCAGTCAGTAATTATTTATTTTTGATTCCAAGTAAGTAACTCAGTATCAAAGAATCAAAGCCATATATATAACGCATAAGATTACTTTTTTTAATCATCCCCTTAAACTATCAACTATTGATGCAGATCACAGAATCACATACAGTGATACAGTTGTTGAATGACGGCCCTTTTCTAACCGTAAGTATTAGAGAGAAATACACCTTTATTTAAACAATAAACTTGACACGGTCCTCCTACGAGGAAAGCTAAAGACTCAAAATTAATGTTTCAAAAGCATTTTAATTGTATGATAATGATGTACACGCTAGGCTAAGTCAGTAGGTACTTTTAATTATTTATCTTTTGTATTATTTCCCACTTAATTATTATAATTGATTATTGTTATTATATCTTCTTTTTTTTTTTCAAAAGCAGATCTCAAATTTTATTTGTTCATAGGATATGTAGCTCACAAACATTTATACACAACAATAATCAACAGATTAATTTTGAATTACAACAAGAGTTTTTCAATTTGAGGTAATTTATTTGCGACCACACATGCTTTGCCGGAAAGCTTTACTAATCTTAAAAATATGCTGTGTTGTACACTAACCTTATTATTTCCATTTAGTACAAGCAAAAAGTGTTTATAGAAACATACAATGGCAATAAAGATAATAGAATTAGCGATTGTGTTTTTTTGTATTCCAAAATAAGATACATCATTGACGTTTACTTCAGGGTACAATAGTTCAATAATTTCCAAAATTTTCAACCAACTTTTATAATAGTGTCGACACTTGACAATTTCAAAAGAAGTTTTATGTACCAGCTTACAGTTTGGACACTTATCGGTAACACAGATTTTAAATTGGTATGCCTTCTTCGAAGTCAAAAGGGCATTATTCCAAAGGAGCCATATCTTATCTTTTTCACAATTGTCCAAGAAGGACTCGGTAAGGTTTTTGTAAGGGGTTTCCTTATACAAAATCCTTGTGTTGTACTGTCGAAAGATTATCGTAATTTAAGGGGAGCATGCTTCCATTGTCATTTACTTGTAGGTCGAATTTATCGCTTAACTTACAATTTTTGTTCATCATATTTATTGCATTTGACAATTCAGTTAATTCCTTATCTATACTTCTAAATCTAAAAGGCGGACAGTCGCCCCTACTAATACATACAGTTTTGAATTTTGAGTCGCAATAAGCTCTGAGATAAGGTGATACATACTTAGTTGAAAACTTGAATCCAAAGGTAGAAGTCACTATTCCGGAGTTTAACATTGTTTCATAAAACATATAAATAGGAATTTCAGTACATTTAAGGTTATATCTAGATATTAGAACTTGAAACATATCAGCATTGTATTTACCAATAAACGAGTTATAAACAGAATTATAAAAGTTATTTGTTAAAAAGTTTTTAGGACTATTGATTATTTTGATAGCATCTCTTAGTCTAAACAAATTACTCATTATCCTAGGAGACTTTATTCCTAAACCTCCTCCTTGTAAAGGTAAATACAATTTCTCGACCTTTGTCCACGGAACTTTTGGCCAAATAAATTTTTTAATTATATTATCTAAGGCTACAAAAAAGTATTCAGGCGGTGATAGAACTTTAAGGATAAACCATACTAGGGGGAGAACGTACATATTAAGGAGCATCGCTTTTGTAAAGATACTTGTTATTCCTATATTTACATAGTATTTTATTTTACAATTAACTTTGTGGAGACACACATCATAATTTTGCTTCATATAAGTATCATTACCGTAATATATTCCTAATACTTTTAAACCGTCCTTTACCGTGTCTAATCCATGTATACTATTTATGTGTCTATTTTTCCAATCGCCTAACAATAAACATTTTGTTTTTGTCTTATTTAATCGCGCACCAGAGCATTTACAATATAATTGTAAAAGCTCCACTGTCTTTTCTACTTGTTCGTCGTAGGAGACCCCTATAATTATATCATCGGCATAATCAGAGTGGTATTGATTTCTAGACGAGATAAAAGGACTCTTTCCTATACTAGCTAAATGGTAAGATAACATAGAAAGCAAAGGTTGAGTACAGATAATATATAGGTAGCTAGCGAGTGGATCACCTTGTTTTACACCTTTATCAAAATTAAAGGGGGCAGTGCGTACTGGCCCTAGGTTCACACAGCATTCACTTTTATTATAAAGCAACCTAATACTTTGAATAAAGCATTCAGGGAAGTTCAGTTTTTTTAATAATGTAAGAAGGTATGTATGTTCGACATTGTCAAACGCACCTTCCTGGTCTACTGCTATCAGAGCTCCATGTGGGTTTTCCTCTAGTGAATACTTAACAAAGGCATGGTTTTGAAATATAGACCTATTCTTTAGGCCACAAGTCTGGGCTGTATCTATAACATTGTGAATGACTTCGAGTAGCTTGGCTTTGAAAATAATTGCAAAAATTTTGTAATCTGTATTACTAAGAGTTATAGGTCTCCAATTTTTAAGGTCAGTAGGGTCCCCGGCCTTGAAAATTAGAGTTAAGAGCCCAGTTCTTGTTGAAAGAGGTAAGAGTTTAGTTTCACAACCTAATTTCCAAACCCACAATAGAATTACCGATAACTCACCACTAAATGCTTTATAAAACTCTGTTGTGTAACCATCATCCCCTGGCGAACAATCTCCTTTCAAGGCCTTTATTGCTTTTGTTATACCCTCAATGTTGACATTGAATTGAAGGCTTTTGCTATTTTTTTTAGTTAATCCTCTTTGATTGACTAATAATTCAGGCATCAAATCTAAATTAATTTTATCTGATTTAAATTTATTTGAAAAAAAATTAACTACAGTTTTTGCTTTTTCAAAAATATTGTTCCCTATAACCACGTCTGCTAATTTGGGTTGGTCCCCAAAATTTTTAATTGGTTTGAATGAGGAGTCACTAGATTTTTGATTGAATTGAAAATGAAATGATTGAACGGATTTAATAAATTGATTATACAATAGCTTGTGCTTTAGGCTATTGTCAGAAGCTAATTGTAAATTTGCCGCGTTTCTAATTATAGTATTTTTCTGTTGTATTTTTTGAAAGTTAAACTTAGTAGCGATTGTTTTTATATCACATTTAAGAATTTCATAATTATCAAAATTATACTTTTTTATATTTTCAATGAAATGTTTAAATATTGTTTTCACTTTTTTGCAAAACAATGGATTGTTTAATAGGGAACTATCAAATCTCCATCTTGGACTCCCCTCAGTGTGTGTTTTTATTCTTAAGCGTATTTGAATAAGAGAATGATCGCTTGGGGCTGGAATAATTATGCTTTCTTGAACATGCCTCATAAAATGTTGAGGTACATAAATTCTATCTAACCTGGCCTGTGGTTTATTAGACAGTTTTGAAAAATGTGTAAAGATTAGATTATTAGGATTTAATTCACGATAGCAGTCGGTTAAAGCATTTTCAATTAAAAATTTGAGCAGTTTTTGACATAGTGCCGTCCTTCTTTCTGTTCTGTTCATGCTATCACGAAGAGTGTCTAATACACAATTCCAATCTCCCACAAGTATAGGAATACAGCTAGGACTTGCATTATTAATATTATGGGCAATATTTCTAACATGTTTTATGGCTGTAGTATTATTGTGCTCTATATGGATATTGTAAATACCTAATTGCTGATCTCCTATTAAAAATTCAACGTACTGTGATTTTCCAGGATTAATTACACTTGCCTTTTGTTTTAGTAGAGACTGCTTATATATAACACAAGTGCCGCTAAACGGCTGTGTACAATCATTCCATTCGATACAATAATTATTAAAATACGGTTTGTTGGTATCTAAACTTTTAATATTTGTTTCTTGTACACACAAGATATCGATATCAAAAAATTCTAAAAGGTATTTAATTTCCTTCTGCTTATTTATATTTTTTAAGCCTTGACAATTCCACGATGAAATTTTCATATTTAATTATTTGATTTTGGTTGGCAGGTTTTCAGCTATCTCGATAAGTTTTCCTCTCAGTTTATTTTCAGTTTTAAGAAGACTAGATGCCTTGAACAGCATCCTACGCATACCAACCATGTCTTTTGTAAAAATACCTACTACAGTTCCAATTGTGTCTATGGAAAAACTAACAAGTTTTACAAATTCATAAAAGTTTTGTTTGGTTACCGGCCCTTGTATCTCAGTTGTGTTCCATGTTGTATTGTGTGCATCTTCTAGAAGACTTAGAATTTGGTTCATTTCGGTTTTTTTTGCGTTTGGTCTCGGAAGAGATGTATCTTGAGGGGAGATGTCATCAACTTTACGCTTCTTGTCATCTCCATCAATAGGTGTGCTGGGTAGAGAGGAAACATTTTCTGGGTCCGCGATGTTATTGTCGACATTTTCATCATTATTGTGTACTGTGGTATCATCAGAATCAGAATCCTCAGAATCGTCCAATTTAATGCTGCCTGTGTCTTTTGTATCCATATCAATATCCGAGTCAAATGAGCTTATTGAGGGGCCTTTCTTCCTTTCGGTAATAGTGTTTTGAGGTAGTTGATTGGTTTGATTGCTTGTGCCTGGTTTTATTGTTATTATTGTTTGCTGTTGCATTGCAGTGTTGGGAAGTGGAGGAAAAGAACTTTTATTGTTAGGACATAATTTTGCTTCATGTCCCCTTTCCTGACAACTATAACACTTTTTTGCACCGTATTCAATTTTAACTTGGAAAACGTACTCATCTTTTTCAAACCAGTGGAATGCAGGGATAGACTTGACTCCTTTGTGAAATTGTATTTTTGCAATTAAGACATTTGTAAGTAAGTGACTAAACTGCTTCTGGTCAGTTCTGAAGGTTGGTTTTGCTATAGGTTCTTTCACTGTTCCATAATTACTAAGGAATTCTTCCACAAACAGGTAATCTGAAAATCTTGGCACTCCTTTAATATATACAGTTTTAATGCTTGAAGAGTATACGTTAATATCGATTTTCACACTTTTGACGAATATTGCGGATTTTGATTTCAAAATGTCAAGCGTTTCTTGTGAGTCGACGAACAATCCGTAGTTATTTCCATTCATTCTTCCAAACGAGATCATATTCTTTGCTTCGATAATTTTTTCCAGTTCCAATAAGTAGTCTAATTGCGTTAATTCTTTATGACTCCTCAAAAGGATGCCATATAGTCTTTCTTTGGTATTTGGACCTTCCATCTTGCCACAGTGTACAAACACTGGGCTAGAGTTTTAAACTTTGTTTTCAGTTTGCGTAGATAGAGAATTATTGGGTAAGAATCAATAATTATTTCAGAACTTCTGGATAGGAGAACGACGGTGGAACACGTCAGAACTTCCTCGTAGCCAGAGCCGGAATGAAAATTATTATATCTTCGATTCTGCCGCTTGATGTGTGGACTGATCAATATCAATCATATCAATTAAGTTATTTGTCTTGTGTTTGTTGTTGTTAATTTGTATTTTGATTGAATTATTTGTTTGTTTTTTCATGCAGGATTGAGAATACTGACACTGAAAGAAGAAGAAGAAATCTGTAGCAAAAAAACACTAAAAAGTCGAACTAGGAAATTGAGAATTATATTTCGACTGCGACTGCTAAACTGCTAACGTCACCACTAATTTTGATACCAGTATTTTTATTTTTATTGCTGATTGCGTTAGTGTTATCGAAAATAAATTTTACGAAAATGAGTGTAGAGGTTTTGCAACAATGTCTCCCAGAAATTACCACTACAGCTATGGTAGGTTGATTTGAATTATCATTCCGAGTATTCGGACTTATTATTGAACCTGACGTCGAGTTTCTTGAATTGGCAGTTTAAAAACAAATCACAACTCTTAATTGCTTTATGAGCTAAATATAGTTAATATTTCCCCTTTTCTATTTTTCTATTTTCCGATTTTTGCGTTTAGGATATAGAAGAACCTCCATCTCATTTTACGGATCTGTATGCCGAGGATTCCGAGAAGTGTCTGGAGGCAGTCAAGTGAGTGACAATAGTGCATATTAGCATATTGATTATTATAACACAATATTCATACAGTAAATCCATAAATATTTGTGACTTTTGAATCCTCACTCACAGAAAGGTAAAAAACCTCGTGATTGGAAGCAATCGTCAGAAAAATCATGCTCTTCGTCAAGGAATTCTTCCTCGAATTTTAGAACTCCTAAGTGACAGCAACGTCTCAGGCGAGATTCGTCAAGAGGCGTGTATTATTTTGGGGTCATTGGTCAAGGGGACGACGGACAACGTTCGAGAGGTTGTCAACGCCAACTCGGTTCCGAGCCTTGTTGAAGGTAAAGAAGATACTCTCATATCAAGTTAGTCAAATTTCAAAATGCCGTCAATTTAGAATTAAAATCTTTCGTTTTCTTGTTTCATAATATATTAACACCAAAATTTTTCAATTAATTGTGATTCGCCAGTCCTTTCAAGTCAAGATGAGAAGCTCGTGGAGTACGCCTTGAACTGTTTAACGACCATCTTTAGTCACACATTTGCACCCAAGGAAGTTCTGTATGTGGATAATGCCCTCATCCCACGTCTCCTCACCTTGATGTCGCAGTCTGTGGCGAATCAAATCTCAGTTGCTACCATCCTCAGTCATGCTTGTTCCACGGCGGAGCATCAATCAATTCTGGCGGATCTTGGTGTAGTTCTCCCAATTGCTGCCTTACTCGCATCCCCAAACCCCAAAGTTCAAATGCCCGCCATCACCTGCTTAACTGCTCTCGCCTACAAGAACGATAAAGTGTCCGAGACGATTTCGAATACAATGCATGGAGACAAAAGTGTTCCGGACATGCTCATCGCTCTGATTGCCCGGGACAAGCCTTTTAAAATGCAACTCACCGTGGCTCGCTGTCTCACTTATCTCCATCGAGGAAATGCGCTGGCAGCCAATGATCCTAAAATCCAAATGAAAACTCTCCCGTGTCTCGTCCGAATGTGTGGGAAGGAGCATGATAGGGAGACCCGGATTGTGGCTGCAGAGACTCTTGCATATTTAATTGAAGTGGATCAGGAATTACAGTCCATAGCTGCCATCTCAAATCATCTCATCCCCACACTTGCGGACTATTTGAAATGTCAGCCGCTCCTCTACAAACCCCTGACGGGGACAAGTATCGATATGATTCAAGCTGCGTTCCTTGCTTTTGCAAGTCTGGCTGCCAACGATGAACACATTCGGAAACGGATCATTGAGACGGAGAATTTAATGGAGAGGGTAGTCACGGGTTTGGATGACGCGAATGAGTCTGTGGCTTTAGCAGCCGTGAGATGCCTACATTCTATGTCCCGGTCCGTTCATCAACTCCGAACAACTTTTAAGGATCACTCCGTGTACAAACCTTTGATGAAACTC